>JASEVX010000004.1:34156834-34756834 GCA_031761405.1 Serripes groenlandicus
CATAAATAATTTTACGAAGGCCGCTAAAAGGTCACGATACTGTTGATCTCAAGGCTTACCATCGATCGATGGATGCACTGTACTTGGTAACGCCACAATCTCTGTTTTTTACTTCAGAACTCTCATGAATTTTGACACTCCGATAAATTCTAGAGTGATATTCAATCATACACTTCCTATCCGCCATGCAAGATTGTATTTATAGATTTGTGTTCGGATACGTTTGGACTTACTCATTGATTCCAATAAATTGAACCAGGAAAACTGTGGCTTTTCAAGTCGCTATGTTTCGGTCAATAGAGTTGGTGCAGAAAAATCCGATGCTGTCCCGAATGGTTCATTTCCTGTGAGACGGGGAACGCTGAGTCAGGGAGAAACGGAAATATGTGTAAATATGGGGAATTTTAACGAGTAACTGGAGACATTTAGGTGTATTCTTCTTGGATTCGTTGGTGTTGATTTATGGAATAAACTAAAAGTGTGTTGTTTATTTAGAAACGTTGTTTCGCTACAACCGTTAAAACCTTTTCCACAGACAACAAATCGGCTGCAGATAAGTTAGAAAACATTTGCTGGAAAATGTGGAAAAATCTAATTTATAATTAACCCTTTCCCTCATACGACAATTCAGCAGCAGACGACTTTGAACACATTTTGTCAAAAAATAGAAAATCTCTATAATTGAATGGATAA
Source organism: Serripes groenlandicus (assembly GCA_031761405.1). Taxonomy (NCBI): domain Eukaryota; kingdom Metazoa; phylum Mollusca; class Bivalvia; order Cardiida; family Cardiidae; genus Serripes; species Serripes groenlandicus. The sequence goes on from JASEVX010000004.1 coordinate 34,157,528, forward strand.
CCTATGACTAAAAGTGGAAAACATTGTGGCAAAAGGAGAAATTGCACGTTTTGTGCAATTTCTTCTTTTGTCTCTATGTTTTCAAAACGCCGTCTGCTGCAGAGGCGTCAGAAAGCGTCTATATGAGGGAAAGGGTTAAATGTCATTCAAATTCTAAGTTAACATAGTAACACCATTTCTGATTGGCTTTACCGTATGGTTAAGTCTGTCAGAAGGTTAAATGCAGGATAATATCAAGCTGGAATTAGAATGATTTTAGAGTGGTTTGTGAAATCGGATTCCAGTCTGTGATTCATGATGAGCAATATCCCCTTTTCCAACAATGTTTTACGTTGCGTCGAAGTGTATCTGCATTTTGGGAAAGAGTGTTAGGGAAAACGTTCACAATAGAAAAACAAATGTATACTTCGTCGTAGGAAAATGCGTCTTCGAATAAAAGCTCTTGTAAAGTTTAAGATCGGACCATACATTCCTTCACTGAACTCGATCAGTATGTCACTTCTTTACTTTAAGATATTCGATGATTCCATTGACTTGATCAGGACATGCACATGCTGATCAGGACTTACAATGATCGCAAGTGTACCCTTGTCATTTATTTTCCCTGTGTTGAATTTCAAATGATTTGGCATTTAGATCGAAATGTGAGTAGCAAATTCAGGATGAAATGTTCTAAATTAATAAAATACCAACTGCACGCTAAGATGACATTTAAATTTACATTTGTTTTCAAATTTCTATCACATGTAACATTCTCTAGTTGATGGATTGGGTTTTAATTGGCTTGTTCAGCCTTTCCCTTATACGACAATTCTGCAGCAGACGACTTTGAACATATATTGTCAAAAAATAGAAAATCTCTATAATTGAATGGATAACCTATGACTAAAAGTGGAAAACATTGTGACAAAAGGAGAAATTGCTCGTTTTGAGCAATTTTTTCTTTTGTCACTATGTTTTCAAAAAGCCGTCTGCTGCAGAGGCGTCAGAAAGCGTCTATATGAGGGAAAGGATTAACCTTTCCCCACATCTAAACAGCGAATCTGCAGCAGACAACTTTGAAATCATGTGTAGAAAATCTGGAAAACATCTAAATATAAAAGTTAAGTTTTAGAATAAAATTGAAAACATTGTGGAAACATGGAAAAGGAGAAATTGCTCATCATGAGCAATGTCTTCCACTGCCACAATGTTTATAACTGTCATCTGCTGCAGAGTCGTTAGAAAGTGTATGTATGTATGTGAGAAAGGGTTAAGGTTGCATATAACGTTTTTTTTTAATTTCGCCTTCTGTTAAACAAAAGTTACTTTGACAACATCATTGTTGCGGTTTTGGTTAAAAGGAGCCTGTTGCATCTGTTGTAATGCGCTTTCACTACATTCATTGTTTCCTTGCATAGCTTGTATTTCAATGTTGTTATTCCCTTTTTTTGTTTTTTAAACGTACAAATTATATTGATAATAATCCTAACCTCTATACAGACGGTGGCTCTGCGAAAACCAACCTTAAATCTAATGAGGGACATTAGTGATAATTAGATTATCTCCCTTGTCAGATAAAGACCAAGGAAGACCAAATAGTTTGTAGGTCCTTTTAGTTGGAATCCTTTGTCTTTATCGCTATTTCGCAATGAGATATTGCAATTACTCTGTACACATTAATCATAAGTGTGTTAATTAAAGTGATGATTCAAAAGAGAAAATTTACATAGCAGTGTTTAAAGAAAACAAATGTGGAATTACTAATCAATCTAATAACAGTTGGCCAAGAAAATGCAATTATAAGTGCACCATCCAGTGCAAAGAAACCAATGATAAAAACAGAGGAAACCAAATGATAGGACCTAGCTAGATGTAGAGAGTATTAAAGGGAGATAACTGACCGATGTCTCCAATTAATACATTAATGAGCCGTCCCGCGAGAAAACCAACATTGTGTACATTAAAGTATCGACTCGGATCATCCTAAGCATGACGCGTAGGCTTACCCGGATAAACACATTTCGCCTCCTGTGGATTTTCTGTTTCAGGAATCAATATTCTATACCTCTATTCCGCCCTAGACGGAATGTGTCGGCCCAGATCAGTCTGCGCGGACCGCGCAGACTGATCTGGGTCGATACATTACGCAGAGGCCATAATGTTTTTTTTTTTTTTGCGGAACGGATCATTTTGTAAAAGAAAGACCTAAGAAGCAGACGACAATTGAATAAAATAAAAACCGCACAAAATAAGTGCCACTCTGTTTTCAATTATATTCAATTATCATACTTGTATAAGTCGAGTCCCGGTAGCTCAGTCGGTAACGACGCGGGCTGTCAATCCAGGGGTTGTGAGTTCGAATCCCGGCTCGGCCAACTTTCTGTCTGACGATTGACAAAAGTCATTGCGACATGCGTCATTCGTCTTCCACCAATGGGCTAAGTCTATGTGGAAAAGCAGCCAGTTGCTTTGGAAGATTGTTGTGTGGAGTACTGGTGTGCGAAAACCAGGAAACATATGAGTAGGTGAACTGGCCGCCGTGATATGACTGAGAAATTGTTAAAAACGGCGTTAAACCCCAATCAATCAATCAATCAATCAATCAATCATACTTGTATAAAGGGAGAGTTCTCATATTGTAGCCTTATCACTGTCTGATCAAGATCTGTCCTGTTTTGCATTTCGTGTTAAAACATTATTATTTGGCCTTCAAAACAATGTTGTTGGTACTCAGAGAGACAATACGTTTGAGTACCCACAACAAAGGTTTCTCATTTGATCTCAGAGAAATAACATGGACGAGATATCTATTAGCTGTTTATTACCATAAATGTCCGACCCTTCGAAAGTCAATGTTGGTGAGATGTTGGTCATAATGATATAAGGATACTCATAAACCCCCCATAAATGTTGGATGGGAAGATCGGTAATGTGTAACAAGATTGAATATGATATCAATTATTCAATGTTTAAATCACACGGGATTTTTTAAGTTTCTTGTTGATTTCATTTTAATGTGCCGTAGAGTCATATGCCAGTGACTTATTCATACTTAAGATTTATCAAGCCGCAATTACTATGTTGGTTACGACAAACGAGAGGTTTAAGTCCACATAATGATGAGTTCGAAACCCGACTCGTCCTTCAATTCATCCAATTATTTACAAAAGTCAATTTGTCATCCAACTTTAACGCAACGTGGGGAGGTAGTCAGACGTCTTTTCGCAAGAAAACCAACATTGTGGACTCTGCGTAAAGCATCGACCCGGATCAACCTAAACATGCCGCGCAGGCTAATCCGGGTATACACTTTTCGCCTCCTGTGGATTTTCTGTTTCAAGAATCATTAATCTTAATCTATACCTCTAGACGGAATGTGTCGGCCCGGATCAGACTGTGCAGGCTGATCTGGGTCGATACATTACGCAGAGATCATAATGTTGGTTTTTCTCGCGAGACGGCTCATATGTGGAGTATCAGTTCGAAAAAGCCAGGAAACACAAACTTAATGTGAACGGGTCGACGTGATATAACTGAAATTACGTTGGACTACATTTGTTCATGTTTTACCTGATGTTAATTTTAGGGTCGACTGCTAGTTAATATATCTGAATGAGCTCGAGTCTACTGTCAGAGAACTCATCAATTTTTGCACATTTAAGAGTTTCACTTGTAGTGTTTTTTTGTGTGTAATTACATTTCCATAGGAACAATTATTTTAACAGATTTTTTGCTCGCTTGGTTTGTATACAGTTTCATTTTGGAGAAAATGGGTTCTTTTACAAGGCAAACAGTGTAAGATTCAAACTTAATCCACAATGCCGACAATCAGCACATTTGATAATATATTTGGCATTTAAGCTGTCGCGCGAAGAAACCATTATTATGGCCTCTGCGTATTGAATCGACCCAGATCAGTCCGCGCAGACTGATCCGGGCCGACATATTACGTCTCAGGGGGGATAGAGATATATAGAGTAATGATTCCTGAAACAGAAAATCCACAGGAGGCTCAAAGTGTATATCCGAATAAGCCTGCGCGGCATGCTTAGGCTGATCCGGGTCGATACTTTACGCAGAGTCCACATTGTTGGTTTTCACGCGGGACGGCTCATTTGTAAAAAAAAATGGGTGTATAAGTCTGATGGAGACTGGAAAACGCTTGTATTACAAAAAGGAAAAGTGAGCTATTCACAATTAAGCTATAATAAAGTTTTCAAAAGCCGTCTGCTGTAAATGCATCACCAAAGGTCATCCGTTTAAGAGAAAGGGTAAAAACGTCGGACTGACTTCGGTTTTTTGTCATTTTGTAATGTAAGAGCATTAATTTGTTATTCAAATTTGCATTTATGTTATCCTCAATGGTACTATCGAATTCAAATCGATGACTTTTGCGAATGCGTTTTTTTTACCGTTTCCATGGAAACGACAAGGGTTCAAATGAAAAAAATGTAAAATGGAGACATGTTTGGCATTATGGAAGTAACCCCGCAGTTACGACTACTTCACAGCATTGTTCCTTGTGATAGACTTGTAGTCGACAACTTAATAAACATTTCTGAAAAAGTTGAAAATGCTCAAAAATATTTTTCTTCAATTTCACACAATATTTGGAACTGCAAATCAACATTATTCAATTTGTAGACGTTAAGGTAGAATCTACTACAAGTTAGTTTTCAATGTTATGCAGATGCAGTTGTACTTTATGCATTTACATTCTTTTGCTTTAATCTGAATTCATTGATTGAATTTTAACGGGGTTTTTCAACAGTATTTAAGTAATATCAAGGCGGCAAGTCTACCTATCCTTACACTGTCTGTATCTCTTGACCAGTACTCAATACAACTTTCTTTCAAAGCAACTGGCTACATTCCCCACATACAATTATAACAAATTGATTCAAGACGCTAGTCACAGTGCCTTTAGTAAATCATCGGAAAGAAATGAATGGCCAAGTCGGGATATCGAACTTTCGACCTCTAGATCAGTAAGTCCCCGTTGTTACCATCTGGGCTTTTGTGGTAAAATAGCACATTGATTTGTTTATAAATGTAATCTTCTCCAGTTAAGCTAAAGTTTGTTAGAATAGAAAGATACCAGAGTTGGTCTGATAACAAAGGAATCCGCTGTGGTCGAGTGGTTAGCGTCTGGGATTTAAAACCGGGTGTCCCGGGTTCGATCCCCAGTCGCGGCACTACTGTTACGGTGGAGTGCCCTTGGGTAAGACACATCTGCTAGCCTAGTACTGGTTTGTTTACCCAGGGATCATGAATAAGTGAACTGTCGCCATGATATAACTGAAATAATGTTGAAAGCAGAGTAAAACACCAATTAAACAAATTGTCTGATAACAAATGAATAACACACCTCACCATGTGCCACGCAGTCGCTTTGAAACCGCCATCGAAGTGTTAGACCTACGGCCAATGCCATGATGCAATTTAACGAATCTGGTTTTCAAATACCGACGGATATGTAAACATACAACGAAAAAGGAAACGGTCATGATAACACCAGAAATGACTTGTTTCATGGGGGGTATATAATTGCCCATAGACTAGTCAGGAACGATATACAGCATAATAATAAATGACATTGTCATCCAAAACAACACCATCTAACTCTTCGGGCTTAGTCTTGGTCGTGGTCATTATACTTCATCATTATACATATATGTACGGGGCGCGTCAAGGGGAATTAGGTCTTAAAGCATCCAATGTTTTGGTTCCCCATAAAGGGGTATAAACAGTTCTTAATGAGAACCGTAGCCTCGTTTTAATGTCGATATGAATATTTAACCCTTTCCCACTTGTAAATGATTTCTGACACATCTCAGCAGCAGACGACTTTTGAAAACATCGTGACAAAAGAAGAAATTGCTCATAATGAGCAATTTCTTCTTTTGCCACAGTGTTTTCAAACACTTTTAAGTAATCACCTTTTGTTTTAGACATTGTTCATAGTGTTGCCTATATGTTTTCATTGTCGTCTGCTGCAGAGTTTGTTGTATGAGGGAAAGTGGGGTTAAAAGGGTTTTAATTATAATCCCGCCGTGTTTCTGCAAGCGTATACGACACTCCTGAATGTTGACAGGTTCTTACGTTCAACGACTCATTTCTACTCTGAAAAATTGAATGAGAAACGAACAGTGCATTACTAAGATAAGACTGCACGAATGTGGACGCTGATCCTGATCTGCGTTGATCGCAAATGATACACAAAGTCATGCTTTATGGCATACGTATATGTGGATGCGCTTGTTGATCTTGAACTACAATGTTGGCTAATGTTTTAGGGTTGGTTCCAGGGGTCGTGAGTTCGAATCCCAGCTCGGCCAACATTCTTTCCGACGTTTGACAAAAGTCACTGTGACATGCCTCATTCGTCTTTCACCAAGGGGCTGTTTAACAGCCTTATGTGGAAAAGCAGCCAGTTGCTTGGAAAGTATGTTGTGTGGTGTACTGGTGTGGGAAAACAAGGAAACGCATGAGTAGGTGAACTGGTCGCCGTGATATGACTGAAAAATTGTTGAAAACGGCGTTAAACCCCAATGAATCAATCAATTTAGGATTGGTTCATTTATTGACTATTGGTATAAAGAGATAGGCATTTTTGCGCAACTATATACTTTGGTGATTGAGCGAATGAAAATGTATATTGATTGATAAACGAAACACCAAGGTTGCAAAACGTCGGAATTTACTACTGTACAAAACACTGTGGCATAGTTTCCACCTGTATTATCTCCTACTAAATGTCACTCTAAATAACGCTGCTAGAGACATTCGGTATACAAACGGTAGTACACCTTGGGAGGCTACAAATGTTCTCACAAAATAAACAAATATTTCCTCGTCATTTGGCTAACTACTTTTGAAGACAGCCAAATGACGAGGAAATATTTGTTTATTTTGTGAGACAGAAGTATTAGGACGTTATATGACATTACACGCACGGATCAAATGTTATTCTTTCAGTCCGATGTCTTGTTGATCTGGTTTACACGTCACACTCGTTAAATTTCGACACGATGATATATGCTCCGACACTGAATGTTTAAATCATTATCATTAATCTTTTACCGGTTTTTCACGTGACCCGGTCACCGTAATATTTGCACAGATGAGCAGAAATACTCAAAGCTCGCATTGTGAGGATTATATACTTAGTATTGTATATTAGTTAGGTCGATATGGAGGTGGGTTTTTTTCCGTCAAAAGTGATACTTATGTGAGTAAATATTTAGGGGAAATGTTGAGACGGTATCAAATGTGTTAATTAGGTAACAAATGATAATTAGCTTTTTGTTCTTGTGAGTGTTTTAAACACCTGAACAGGTGTGTCAACTTAAGATAAATAAGGATATGTGATCTTAATGAATGGCTGTGGTTTGGATTAGGAAGTAGATTTACGTGTAACGGTTTATTTGTTACCTTGTATTGGTACAATAACATTATTTGTCTCGAGTTCGAATACATTAGTATAATATCAAATACATTGTAAACGGTTTTATAAAAAGGGTTCAAAACATTGTAGAAAAGGGAAATATTTGTGTTTGCCACATTTATTTAAAATTGTGCTGTCTGCAATGACGTAATTATTAGTATTCCCATAATAAATTCAAATTTAGTATTGATCAAAAATGTTTACTGACTGTCTTCCCTTTCGAAGACCTAATATACAAAGATTATCTGAAAATACATACATTGTTCGAAAAGGATCGAAAACAAATGTAGCAAATTCAGGAAATTGCTGATAATGAGTTATTGTTTTCTTTGCCACAATGTTTCCAAAGTTCGTGATCTGCAGATAAGCCAAAATTCGTCTGCATGTGGGAAAAAGTTGACTAGGGGAGAAAACGTCATTTCAAGGTACTTACCTGTAAATTACATAACGATCTATTTATATCAAAGGTAGAGAACCTATAAGAGCGAACTTCATACACATAAAACATAATCATGTTTTCATGATCAGCGAACGATAAGGTTTATACTCTAATGTCATCTGGAATATAGCGAGTTGGGGGTTTTATTGACTCTCAGTAACGGGTTCATATAAAGGTTAATTGTTCTTAAACTAATGGGGCTACAGTTCTAGTTTTTTGTCAACAGATGCATCTAGGACTTAATAACATGTAGACGGACAGTGAAGACTCTGGTGAGAATGTGCGAATGCACAGACTCACCGGAGTCTTCACTGTACGCAGAAGCATTTAGGACTCAAATTTCTAGACACGGCTCAAAATCTTCTACCAGCGTGAATAGCGGTATTTTATGAAATATCAGGATTAAAATGTAGTCTACATGTTGTGATAAAACCGGAACTTTCAATATCATGCATGCATATGATGGATTGATATTTTATGTGAGATATATTTCAATTTTTCCATAGTTGCAACAATAGTGCACTGGTGTACATTTTGTTTAGTAAATGTTCTGAAGTGCTCTTATTTCACGAAGTGGCGGTGTGATTTTTTTCTGTCAGTTTTATTGGGTGTGTGAATGTTTCAACGGTAGAATATGTGTATGTACATTTGCATATGTTTCTGAAGTACTTCGAACTAGTGGAGTGATATTTTACCTGTGATATATATGTGGTTTGTAAAAGTTCCATCGATAGTGTGCACTGGTGTTCATTTTGAGAGTTATATTTTCTGAAAGCACTTAGTTCTCTAATTAAAGGGGCGGGGTTGATATTGTGTTATGTCAGCTATATTATCGAGTTTTGTTCCAACAGTAGAATATGTGTATGCACGATATTCATTAAGTTCTTTGAACAAATGGAGTGATAATTTATGGATTAATTAAACGTTTCAGCGATAGTGCGGGTGATAGTATGTTATGACAGCTATATGTGGTTTGTAAAAGTTCAAACAAACAGTACACTATGTGTATGTACATAGTATTTGAGTCGTCCCGCCGCGAGAAAACCAACATTATGGCCTCTGCGTAATGTATCGACCCAGATCAGGCTACGCAGTCCGCGCAAACTGATCCGGGCCGACACACTCCGTCTCAGGATGATAGAGGTATATAGTAATGATTCCTGAAACAGAAAATCCACAGGAGGCGAAAAGTGTCTATCCGGGTAAGCCTGCGCGGCATGCTTAGGCTGATTCGGGTCGATAATTTACGCAGAGTCCACAATGATGGTTTTCTCGCAGGACGGCTTGTTTGTTTCCGAAGTACTTGGATCTGGTTGAGTGATACGTTATGTATGATAAAGTTGGTTTTGTCAATTAAAGTTTTACCAGAATACATTGGTGTCAATTTTATCTGAATCTTCGCTGGTCGCAATGTCTCATTGGTCGGAATAAAGAAGAAAAATCTCGATGCTGATTTTTTTAAAATTGATTTTCGAGCTTTGCATTTCAAAAGAATTCATAGCCATTTTTAGGAATATCAAGATCAAATGTTAAGGATATCAGCCAACAATATCGAACCTGTTCAGACGGCACGGATGCGCCGCCTGGCCTGGCTCTATAATATCACAGGTTTCACAAAATCGGTTTCATCAGTTGAAGTGGGAATTCATTTTCCTCTCCTTTACGTTGGATTAAAAAACGTCGTCTTAGGCGGACACAAAGACTTTGGTAGAAAAAAATAAAATATTAAAATGAACAAATAAAACTCAAGGATCGATACATTTGTGAATGATTGAATCGCAAGGAATTACATAATTCTGTAATTATGGCTTTTCATATGTGTATACATGCACGTATGTATAGTTTGTGGTATTATCTCATTTAATGGCGTTTCTTTTACAATAAACCTCCTGACATGCTCGCTTGTGTTATGCTTACTCCATTCCGTTCTGCGTGATTGATTCATCTTTATTTTAGTAATTACTAAATTTTCCCTCCGTTAGCTCTCATATTGACTCATAGCTCGCTAGAAACGGGACGCATGTTACAATACAATCGATATGTCTGACATACATTCGGAAACTCAGATTTATATGTACATGCACACAAACAGATTCATAACATTATATTATCGTGTATTAGCACTTCTTATTAGTACTTATATTGATTGATGTCTAGTGACTCATACGCTATTTGTATGGCTGGGTAATACGCCAAACATGTACAATTATTACTAACAAATGTGAATGTTATACTGTTGTATTATTATATTGTATGTATAACTTGTATTACGTGTTAAAACTATTGAATTGAATAACGTATAAGCTTATTTCTGGCAACAATTGGGTTTTGTTTAACTTTAACTGAAACACTGAGTGCTAGACGTGAGCTAGCCGAAAATACTTATTAACTCGCACTCGCCGAGCAGCCTGTGCTGTATGCCCCTGTTCACCAAAGGCTCCCAGTAAGTGCAAACGACTATATTTGACTGAAGATCCTGATCTTCTTGCACGGAGATGCATTCCGATCTGGATTTTCACTGGTCTAGACGTGTTATGAAACTAGGTTTTCAGTTGACATTGATATATCGATCTACCACAGAATACCTCTCGCCCATGCATTCATAAAACATGTGTTTAACTGATATTTCCTATCTAAGCGTGATGGTAATGATAAATCGATGGGTGGATGTCTAAACGATTAGAGATAATGCGGACCAGCGTCGATCCCGATCAACCTGCACCACATCGCGGTCTGATCTGGATCTTCCATTATTCACAATCTTGCCGTACAATTATTCTGAAAGCATTTGCAGAAAATGTTCATGGGTGGGGTTTATTACATGGCTATAATTTAGTAGCATCATTAGAGCTGAAAATGCAGCCGCCCGCTGTAGACCAAGGACAGGTATCCGATTGGTCTCCCGGGTTCCAATCCCTAGGTTGGAGAGTCACCCCTGTGGAATCTTTCCGACACTCGCTCCGGGTACTGGTACTGATTAAAAGCCTCTCGTATCAATGACATTTTGCGGGATTTTTATATAAGATATCTCACTCAAATTTCATTCTTCTAATAACTCATGAACAGATGTTACAACGTTTTTTGTTTGAACTACACACCAAATAATGAGAATTGGGCGACCTCCTATTTCTCAGTGAACTATTGTATGTCAGACATAGGGAAGAACAGTGTTTCTTATCGAAGAAGTTTGGCCTAAAACGTATCAATTGATAAGTTTACTCCAATGTTGGTGAGAGGAGAAAAGTAATCTAAATGCACGCGCGGCCAGTGAAGACTAAACTGAATTTCTGCATACACTGCGCACTATGGCCGTTATTGGCCACTTACATGATGTGTAACACTTCTATAGAACATAGCGCTATAACTAGAATTGAAGCCATAGTGGTTTAAAGTGTTGACCCTTTCCCACATACAAACACAAATCTGCAGCAGACGTTTTTGAAAATAAAACTATAAAAAATATGTTAAATCTCTGTAAAGGAAAGTATAATAATTGAACAAAGTTGAAAACATTGTGGTAAAAGAAGATTTTGCTTGTTATGATATATGTATCCTTTTGCTGTAATGTTTTCAAAACTGGTCTGCTGCAGAGGCGTCAGAAAGCGTCTATATGAGGGGAGATGCAATGTATGAACGAAAGGAAGATGTTACAAGATGTTTCAATACTGTGTTTTCGTCTGGCGCGTCATAATAACATTGTGTACTTTGTTAAGTTTTGCAAAATATTGTGAACAAAATAGAGAACAATATATAACTTTTCTCACCATGTTCAACCTAAGTTGTGTTTGCGTCAGAATTCTCCTGGTTGTGAGGAAGGCGTCAGTATAAATGCTATTTATCACAGCGGCATATGTTAATAAATGCGTTCATATTCAATACGGTTACATTCGCGTATAAAAGACTTTGGATCCCGTCTGACGCTGTGATCATTTGTGTTATAGCCGATATATTATACAGTTTAGTTAATGCGAAAATGAGGGCTTACTGCTAGCACCTTTGGAAGGAATGCGTAAAATGGCACTGATAGATCAAATACTACCGCTGAATTATCGGTGAAACTGTCAAGCACCCCATAGTTCACAGGAACATCTCTTCTTCTTCTTCTTCTTCTTTCTTCTTCTTCTTCTTCTTCTTCTTCTTCTTCTTCTCTTCTTCTCTTCTTCTTCTTCTTCTTCTTCTTCTTCTTCTTCTTCTTCTTCTTCTTCTTCTTCTTCTTCTTCTTCTTCTTCTTCTTCTTCTTCTTCTTTTTCTTATTCTTCTTCATCTTCTTCTTCTTCTTCATATTCTTCTTCTTCTTCTTCTTCTTCTTCTTCTTCTTCTTCTTCTTCTTCTTCTTCTTCTTCTTCTTCTTCTTCTTCTTCTTCTTCTTCTTCTTCTTCTTCTTCTTCTTCTTCTTCTTCTTCTTCTTCATCTTCTTCTTCTTCTTCTTTTTCTTATTCTTCTTCATCTTCTTCTTCATATTCTTCTTCTTCTTCTTCTTCTTCTTCGTCTTCTTCTTCTTCTTCTTCTTCTTCTTCTTCTTCTTCTTCTTCTTCTTCTTCTTCTTCTTCTTCTTCTTCTTCTTCTTCTTCTTCTTCTTCTTTTTCGTCTTGTTAAGAACCACAAGTTGTTTGCTTTTAGGAATTTGTATTTAAACACGATATGTCAGTAATGTTCAGCCGTTTCCGTACTTGATTTGCGACTGCGGAATTCCTGAAAGGAATCGACTTACAATTATATACGCCATCAGTATATAATAAATAGTATAATTGCCAATATCGTAAAAATATGGAAAGTATTTTGTGTTCGTTTTCAATTGAACTTGAAAAACTGAAGTTTAACTAACCATAACGAAATGGATAAACTGCTCACGCACCATTAGACTGTTTGATTTGAAAAAACCCTTTGCCAGACGAAAATTATGCATTATTTTTCAGCGCTTCTTTTCCCCCATAAAAAGGTAAGAGTTGAAAAATCCGTTTACTAAAAGTCGGTTTCCCCACTGTTAACTCGTATTTGCACGATTAATGGTTTCTAAAAACATACTACAATCTGGTAGTATTTGCCGACAGGATCATAGCGCTGTAGGTATATTCAAATAGTACACGAGCCGTCCCGCGAGAAAATCAACATTATGGCCTCTGCGTAAATGTATCGACCCAGATCAGCCTGCGCAGTCCGCGCAGACTGATCCGGGCCGACACATTCCGTCTCATGGGGATAGAGGTATAGAGTAATAATTCCTGAAACAGAAAATCCACACGAGGCGAAAAAGCGTCTATCCGGGTAAGCCTGCGCGGCATGCCAAGGCTGATCCGGGTCGATGCTTAACGCAGAGTCCACAATGCTGGTTTTCTCGCGGGACGGCTCTTATCTTATCCCATGTGGGTGTTACCCTTTCCCACACGCAGACGCATCTAAACGTTTTACCCTTTCCCTCATATAGACGCTTTCTGACGCCTCTGCAGCAGACGGATTTTTGAAAACATAGTGACAAAAGAAGAAATTGCACAAAACGTGCAATTTCTTCTTTTGCCACAATGTTTTCCACTTTTTGTCATAGGTTATCCATTCAACTATGGAGATATTCTATGTTTTGACAAAATATGTTCAAAGTCGTCTGCTGCAGAATTGTCGTATGAGGGAAAGGGTTAAGCAGCAGGAAACTTTTGGGGGAAAAATGTGACAAAAGAAGAAAGGGCTCTTAATGGGCAGTTTCTACTCTTTTGCCACAGTGTTTTCAACTCCTTTCAATATGGTTCACTTTCATTTATTGAGATTTTTTAATTATTCTGCCAAGTCGTCTGCTTTAGATTTCATGTTTGTTGGGAAAATTTAATTTAATTTCCCAAATATGGTAATAACTTCTTTAATTTAATGTTAACACTCGTGCTACGTTAATAGACCTCGAACTACTTTTTGCAAAGGGCACTACGGTCATGGTGGAGTGCCCTTGGTCAAGGCACATTTTCTAGCCTAGTACTGGTTTGTTTTACCCAGGGATCATGAATAAGTGAACTGTCGCCGTGAAATAACTTAAATAATGCTGCAAGCGGCGTAAAACTCCAGTAAAACAAACAAACTTTTTGCAAACACTTAAGTGCGATGTGAAACTGCATAAACGAATCATACATAATGTGAGTTCGAACCCCAGCTCAGCCAGCATTCCATTGCAAACGTTTGTCAAAAGTCAGTCGTCTACCAATAATGGGTTAACAGTATATGTGGATTGATTGATTGATTGATTGATTGATTGATTGATTGGGGTTTAACGCCGTTTTTAACAATTTCTCAGCTATATCACGGCAGCCAGTTCACCTACTCATGCATTTCCTGGTTTTCTCACACCAGTACTCCACACAACAATCTTCCCAAGCAACTGGCTGCTTTTCCACATAGACTTAGCCCATTGGTGGAAGACGAATGACGCATGTCGCATTGACGTTTGTCAATCGTCGGAAAGAAAGTTGGCCGAGCCGGGATTCCAACTCACAACCCCTGGATTGACAGCCCGCGTCGCTACCGACTGAGCTACCGGGGCTCGGCAGTATATGTGGAAAAGCAGCCAGTTGTTTGGAATTACTGTTGTGAATAGTAATTGTTCGTGAAACTCAGGAAACACATAAGTAGTGGAAACTGGAAACCATAACTGAGAAATTGTTGAAAAAAAAGTGTTGAACCAAAAAAAAATAAAAAATCAATCAACCGATATCTGACTGCAATTACGTTCTAGTATTGTTTAATGTCCTTTCCAACACCTAACAAATATGCTTTGAAAACTTTGAAAACATATTGGCAAAAAGTGGAATATCTCAATAATTAAAAGGTTTAATTATTGAATAGAGTTGAAAACATTGTGGCAAAAGGAGATGATGAGCAATTTCTTCTTTTGTCACAATGTTTTAAAAAGCCGTCTGCTGCAAATGGGTTAAAATACGTCTATAAGTTCGAAAGGGTTAACTATATTAGGTAAACTAATCCAGCGATATGATATAGATAACTTAAAATAACCATACGCAGAGTGAATAGTATAATAGCCGAATAAGGATACAAACGTTCAATCAGTGTTATATGTGTATTCGTTTACATTTGAGAAAGTGTGTTTTATGAGTGTTTTGAAGTGAAGTAAGTTGTAGTTATAGATAATGGCTCTAAATACATGTCGGTACAAAGGATTTACGTTTTTTCTATATTTAAGAAAGTATCTAATTCAAGTGTGTGGAATAATTTAATTTATTTTGCATTAGGTCTCGCTTTCTTTCTCCTTTCTATCTAAACGAAAGCAAACCTCGGATTTTGAAATGTTGTTTTTGTGTTTATGTGTACATTCAAATATACAGACGTTAACATATTTAATTTACAGCTGTTATTTAATTGTCGCTGCGTGAAAAACGTTGTGCAATAGGGAGCCCATTGCTCAAAACGAACGATATTTCATGGTGACAGCATTTCTTTTATTGAATAGTTAGGTCTAAGATCTTCCTCACATATTGTGATGGGCGGGATAAGTTCTGTTCTAGTATGATGTAATTAACCCTTTGACTGCTGGGAACCGTTTTTGTGAAGTCCGTGCCAACAGAATAGAACCCGGCCAGATCGTGCATCCGCGCGCCGTCTGACCTGTTTACCTGACCTCTATCCTGTTTTCTGCTCAACTCAACCTTTTTATTTCAATATTCCTAGAACTAACAATGAACTCTCCCAAGTGAAATGCTGCACAAATTCCATTTTAAATGTCAGCATTGCGGTAAATGAGACATCCATCGTCCATTGTGCCACAGTGTATCAAAAGTCGTCTGCTGCAGATGCGTCAAAATACGTATGCAAACGTCAGTTTTTAACAAAATTGTATATTAATCTTTCTTTTTTGATAGTTACGACTCTATTTTAACATCCACACGCCTTACATTAGACTGACAGTTAACTTAACTTGGAACATATATAATAAGTATATTCTCTTTAATTTAAAATCTTATGATATTACCGGGCTTTTATCTGACAAAAAGTAATAATTTTACTGGAAAGAGGAGTTTCTGTATTTATTCCACACGTCGACACTTATGTCAAAAACAGTTAAACCCATCGACTGATTTGCTTGTTTGCAACAATTTCTCCTTTCCCATATTTTTAAAGAATAGTTGTCTGCCATAACTAGTTTGCTCATGGTTACCTTATAACTAGTTCGAATCCCGGCTCGGCCAACTTTCTTTCCGACGTTTGACAAAAGTCATTCGTCTTCCACCAATGGGCTAAGTCTATGTGGAAAAGCAGCCAGTTGCTTGGGAAGATTGTCGTATGGAGTACTGGTGTGAGAAAACCAGGAAACACATGAGTAGGTGAACTGTGATATGACTGAGAAATTGTTAAAAACGGCGTTAAACCCCAATCAATCAATCAATCAATCAACCTTATAACTAGATTTTGCAACGACGTGATTAGCCTTCTCAAGGAAACGTTGACTGTTTGCTGCAATAAAGTTAACTCGTATTGTTAGAAATATCTTGTTTGTTGTTGTTTCATCGGAAAATAAATTAATGTCTGTAATGTGCCTCCATATTAAATACTAGAACCCCAGAAGCTACATTGCAAATGGATAAATCTTAAATAAGGGAGATAACTTAGTGATAACGGAGATAAGTATTGATAGAAGTGAGTGTGCTGCTGTTAGCGTTTCTCGGAAATCCTCGTGTTTCATCTTTATGTACATTCTATGTATATCTAACGGTGACCTCTGTGGGTAATGTAGTGGAATGTTTGTGATAACTGGAATCTTTTAATCTGTGATGCTTGTTGAAATCGAATCATGTCGTGGTGGATCGAAAATGTTATACTTGCTGAAAAATGAATATTGCCATGGTGGATTGTACTTTCATCTTTCTAACGAGTGTGGGATATTTATCTTTTATATCGTTTAACCCTTTCCCTCATATAGACGCTTTCTGACGCCTCTGCACTGCAGCAGACGGCTGTTTGAAAACATAGTGACAGAAGAAGAAATTGCACGTTTTTGTCACAATGTTTTCCACTGTTTGTCATAGGTTAGTTATCCATTCACTTATGGAGATTTTCTATTTTTTGACAACATACGTTCAAAGTCGTCTGCTGCAGAATTGCCGTATGAGGGAAAGGGTTATTAACACCATCGCCTTGGTGTGGTGGTTAGAACATCCGCATTTGGGCTCGATCTCCGATCTATAGACTTTAAAAATGGTGATAATGACATCCCTCCTTGGTGCTCAAGGTTACGGGGATAGTATTAACCCTTTCCCTCATACGACAATTCTGCAGCAGACCGTATATTGTCAAAAAATAGAAAATCTCCATAATTGAATGGATAACCTATGACGAAAAGTGGAAAACATTGTGGCAAAAGGAGGAGAAATTGCTCGTTTTGAGCAATTTCTTCTTTTTGTCATTATGTTTTCAAAAAGCCGTCTGCTGGAGAGGCATCAGAAAGCGTCTATATGATGGAAGGGTTAACACCATCGCCTTGGTGTGGTGGTTAGAATATCCGCATTTGGGCTCAATCTCCGATCTATAGACTTTAAAAATGGTGATAATGACTTCCCTCCGTGGTGCTCAAGGTTACAGGGAGATAGTATTAAGACTATATGGATCGGTGTGAGGAAAAGTGATACCGGTAGGGCTGGTAAATTATATAGGAGTGATATAGCCGAAATATAATTGATAAAGTCTTGAAATGTCGTAAAACACCATTTAAACTAGCAAAATGTGTCACCGATTTTTGTTATAGATAAAAATGTATATAGTTACAAAAAAAGGTCCATTGTCGTTTTAAAACAATTTGGTTATATTGTATATCCTTAATACATGGCTTCGGTAGGGCTGGTAAATTATATAGGAGTGAATGCCAAAATATAATTGATAAAGTCTTGAAATGTCGTAAAACACCATTTAAACTAGCAAAATGTGTCACCGATTTTTGTTATAGATAAAAATGTATATAATTACAAAAAAAGGTCCATTGTCGTTTTAAAACAATTTGGTTATATTGTATATCCTTAATACATGGCTTCGCGGTTTGGTTGGAATATAATGCTGGGTATTATTTCGTTTGGTAGATATATGAGCCGTCCCACGAGAAAACCAACATTGTGGACTCTGCGTAAAGTACCGTAGAGTATCGAACCTGATCAGCCTAAACCTGCCGCGCAGGCTAAACCGAACAGACACTGTTCGCCTCCTGTGGATTTTCTGTTTGATGAATCATTACTCTATATCTCTTTCCACCTGAGACGGAATGTGCCGGCCCTGGTTAGCCTGCACGGACTGCTTAGGCTGATCTGGATCGATAAATTACGCAGAATCCATAATGTTGGTTTTCTCGTGGAACGGCTCGTATTGAGTCAATGTAACAATAAGGAATAACGTACTACTTTTTATCCAATGCATTTTTTTTCGAAGATACAGAGAAATAAGCACAACTGACAATATATCATTTAGCTATAGATAAAAGGGCGTATTTCATGCTTTTAACCCTTTCCCTCATATAGACGTTTCCTGACGCCTCTGCAGCAGACAACTTTTGAAAACATTGTGGCAAAGGTAAATTTGCTCATGATGAGCAACTTCACCATTTGCCACTATATGTTCAACTCTAGTCAATAAATAAACTGTCATTAATGGAGATGGTTCATATTTTTGCAAAGATGTTTACAAAGTCGTCTGCTGCAGATTTGTTGTATGTGGGAGAGGGGTTAAAGCATTTTTCAACCTCGGAACCACATATGCTGTTAGTCCCCTAAAGAGTCGTCTCGTTGTAACGATTCGTTCGAGTATCAACAACATGTGATTCATTGAGTTATATATAAGAGCTATATTCTTTTAGGCAAAATTGTTGACTCATTCTTATATCGCTGTATTTTCTGGAGAAAAGAAAATGACTAGAATCGCAGCCATATTAAGTGAGTATACAAACCTCTTTATGAGATATAATTACAGAGACCCAACTAGAGTATTATTGATGTATTCGTATAATGGACCAGAACACACGAAAATCGACTCTCGGAGGTTTCGAGATTCACCCTTTCCCACGTATAGACACCTTTTGACGCATCTGCAGCAGACGACTTTTGAAAAAAAAACCAGTGTGGCCAAAGAAGAAATTGCTCATAATGAGCAATTTCTTCTTTGGTCACACTGTTTTCAACTCTATTCAATAATAAAACCTTAATTTATAGAAATGTTTTATATTTTCACCTAGATGTTTTCAAAGTCGTCTGCTGCAGATTTAAAGGGTTAATCGTTATACCAATTAAAGTGCATACTTGTAGACACTTTTAGGGATGGTGAACAGAGGAGATGATGTGAGCAATTTACTCTTTGGTCACACTGTTTTCGACTCTATTCAACAATAAAACTTTAATTTATGTTCTATATAGTTTTACCTGGATGTTTTCAAAGTCGCCTGCTGCAGATTTGCTGTATGCGGTAAAGGGTTAATCGTAATACCAACACAAGTGCATACTTGAAGACACTTTTAGGGATGGTGAACAGAGGAGATTCTGATCATACAGCATTGAATAATGAGCTGATCTAAATCTGCACTGATCTAACAAATCTCGAAGGTCGGTGCTCGTCTGACCAGGAACCTATCGATTAGTGCGAAGCGTTCAAAACTATGGAATCTTGTTTAGGAGAAAACTTACGAGTGTTGCCCTAAATTTTGTTAATCATTTCAATGCTGACACATTAAAAATGGATTTGTCCAGCTTTGCATTTAGAAGAGTACATATTCAAATTCTGTATATTGATTGTTTGGGGTTTAACGCATTTTTTCACAATTTCTCATTTATATCACGGCGGCCAGTTCACCTACTCATGCATTTCCTGGTTTTCTCACACCAGTACTCCACACAACAATCTTCCCAAGCAACTGGCTGCTTTTCTGCATAGACTAAGAAATTCTGTATATATATCGGGATCAAAATGTTGAGTTGGGTCACAGGCTTCACAACATCGGTTTCCCACATACAACAAATATGCAGCAGACGACTTCGAAGAAATATTGGCAAAAATGTGAAAAATCTCCATTAATAAAGGATCAAGTATTAAATGAAATCATTGTGACAAAAGGAGAAAATGCTCATCAAGAGCAATTTCTCCTTTTATCACAATGTTTTCAACAGTCGTCTGCTGCAGAAGCGTCAGAAAGCGTCTATATGTGTGGGAAAGGATTAAAGGTTTAATTTATTTCGTTATCGATCCTTATCTGGGATCGCGGTAAATGGGGTTAAATTGAGTTTCTCTTTCATAATATATCACATGTATCCATAGGAGTCCGCCGTGGCCGAGTGGTGTGTGTGTGGGGGATTCGGAACCGTTCGTCCCGAGTTCGATCCACGTTCTTGGCAAGACAAATTTCCTAGCCTTGTACTGGTTTCTTTTACCCAGGGATCATGAATAAGTGGTATATCGTCGTGATATAACTGAATACAATGTTGAAAGGGGCATAATACCCCGTGATATTACTGATCAATTGTTGAAAGCGGTGTAATACACCAAACATACAAATCAGTTTACATTTTCAAGTGTTCACGGTCAATTATTGAGCAACCATTTTCGAAAAATATATTAAATTGTTTTGTACAACAATAGTATATGTACATATATCAAACATTTGAACTATCTGACACATCTTTACGCTGTCTAGTTTTTTATGCCAATAAATACCATTTCACGTCTATTTAACAAATATTTAAGTTATATAATTGTCGCTGTACAAACGTGATAGGTATAAGCTGCGTCTATCCATCTGGGGTCTTGATATATCAGCGTACAGTGAAGACTCAGGCGAGCCTGTACACTCAAACAGTTTCACCACTGTCCATCTATTTGTTACAAAGACATCAATGCATATTTTGAGAAGAAACTAGAACTGTAGTACCATTATTTATAAGCTAATTTACTTTTATATGATGCCTTTTCGGAGTCAACTACACCCAAACTTGCAGGACGCGGCTAATATAATTATATACTAGTAAATGTTACTGCTATTTAAGAAGTTAAGACTGTGGCATTAAACGAACCCAGACGGACTAGATATTAGAACCCTGAGACGAACCTTTACAGCTCTTAAGCAGACGGATTTTGAAAACGTTGTGGTAAAGAGGGAAGCTCTAAAAATAGCACATTATTCTATATATACAATGTTTTTTTAACTTGATAAAGACAAGCAAAAGCATATTGATGCAAAATACTTTAACTATTTCAGCGCCGAATTGTTTAAAGTAGACTCTTCCATGTTCAAATTCGGGCGACTCTATTTCATATGTTTTATAAGAGTTTTGTAATAGTTGGATAACTACAAAGCAAACAATACTGATATCAGGTGAGACAGCTCGTTACGAGCTGACTCACCTGAATCAGTATTGTTTGCAAAAAGCTCAATATTGCCTTTTGCGCTGAAAGAGTTTTTAAGAAATGACGTAATGGTTGTAATTGTACATGTATTCTATACCTTTGCGCAAAGGTCAGAGGATCGGGTCAGGATGGTCGTGTAATAAAAATAATACATTTTTCGCATCATATTCCGTTACATGAAGAACGAGATTTAGACCATGACATGACACATTGTTATCTTTTAATAGTATATAAATGAGAAACCGAGGTTTTGGATGACATTATTATTGTCTCACAGTGTTACATCATCGGTAATACTATACCTACATAGTAACGTAATACCAGACACGCCACACGAAAACCCACCTTAGGATATTTTTTTTTTATATTTACTCTTTCAATGCTAAACTGTAATTCTTTCCCACATACAACAAATCTGCATCAGAAGACTTTGATAACCTCTAGGCAAAAACCTAGAAAATGACCATAAATGAAGATATCTTTACCAAGCAAAGTTGAATACATTGTTTGAAGGGAAAAGGAAGAATTGCTCATCATGAGCAATTTATTGTTATGCCATAATGTGTCCACAAGTCGTCTGCTTCAGAGACGACAGAAAGTGTCTATATGTGAGAAGGAGTTAAACTGAAAGTGTTCAGCTTTATGATTTAGAGGGGTCCATTGCCAATTCTATGAATGTCAATATGAAAATGATGAAATGAGCAGGAAACGGTATAGAGCCTGATCAGGGGGCGTGGATGCGCCGGCTCGTCTGCCTCTACGGTGGTTGCACAGGCTACACAAAATTGGATTCACCATTCAAAGGGTTAATGCCTATACAGAGGTCCAGATAAGGAGGGGTATTCAGCTCTTTTTCCAACAATTTCTCTCTTATTATTAAAGCAAACCCTATGTTGTGGGTACTCAAAAGAATCGTCTCAATGAGACGATTCTTTTGAGTACCCACAACATAGGGTTTAAGGGTTAAATAAGGATTAGAACATGAAAAACGCCCCTTATCTAGAGCCCTGCTATAACAATCAGATTCCATACGTATAAACGGGCGTTAACAAATATAGTAATATTACATAATCTCTGGATCCAATCCATTGTGCTTGAATTACCAACATTTATATAAGACGAATAGGGAATGACCTGATCAGACATCGCAAAGCTGCAGGCTGATCTGGATCTTCGTTGCTGGCTTGAAATATAGTTATGTTACAATCTGCTTTAACGCCTTTGTGGGATTGAGAGATTGGTAATACAACCTATTGCCTAACCAATTCCATTGTATATGTTTGACTTTCATTGCCATTTTGAATAACTTTCAGAAAAATCTGTGACACTACGTCCCGCAAAAGTGTGAGTGCTTACAGAGAATGGCTATGAATGTGTCAGAGGCTTCAGTCTCACACTGCTTTCATGTATCACAAATGAGCGGAGCTCAATGGATACCAACGCTTAGGCATTTTCGACCTGTGTAGATTCAGACCAACCTGCGCATCCGAAGTAGTTTTAACCCTTGCTCACAGACGACAAATCTGCAGCAGACGCCTTTGAAAACACCTAGGTAAAAAATATGGAAAATCTCCATAAGTGAAAGCATAATTATCAAATGGAGTTGCAAACATTGTGACAAAAAATGAAATTGCTCTTAAGGAGAAATTTCTCCTTTTTCCACAATGTTTTCAAAAGTCGTCAGCAGCAGAGGCGTCAGAAAGCGCCTGCATGTGGGAAAGTGTTTATTTGCGACGTACACCACTACATTAAAACAATCGGAGAATGTAATAAGTTAATTAATAAAAGGATTAGGGTTTTATTTTTTAGATATTATTGGTTGCTGTTTAAAGACAAACTTTATTTCTGTCCTGACATTCTCTCTAGTTTTGAGAACCTAATCCTCTCATTTAATGTGACAGATGGTTGAAATGGTTTTTGTTCGATTTAACCCTTTCCGTCATATAGACGCTTTCTGACGCCTTTGCAGCAGACGGCTATTTGAAAACATAGTGACAAAAGAAGAAATTGCACAAAACGTGCAATTTCTCCTTTTGCCACAATGTTTTCCACTTTTTGTCATAGGTTATCCATTAAATTATAGAGATTTTCTATTTTTTGACAAAATATGTTCAAAGTCGTCTGCTGCAGAATTGTCGTATGAGGGAAAGGATTACGGTGGTATTCGTTTTGTAATTCAAGTAACGCAAATATGATAAAAATATTTCTACTATGAAGTTTGTTTGAACAAACTGTAATACGATAGCACTGGCTTTAATTTGCTATCATTTAAACCTTGGGTGAATCTTGTCATATATTAACCCTTTTTTCAACATCATAAACGATATTAATTTTTTTTTTTCTAAGTTACGATGGAGACAGAGGTAAACGCTGATTTAGTGGGCCAAAGGTTCCGAGTTCGAACTCCGTGAGAACGAGTCTAACTAATTTAAAAGCTCTTCCCTCACATTCAGTCAGAGTACTGGTTGGATTTCCAAGGAACAGTCATCGAGAAATTGTAATATATTTTCAAAGTCGATTTATATATAAATGTTTAAATACTACATTTTTAACATTATTTCAGTTATATCACGGCTACGGTTCGTTATAAATTCATGAACATACGGTAAAGAAACAAGTGATGGGTTAGGAAATGTGCCTTGCCTAAGGGCACTCCACCATGACCGCCGAGACTGGGGATCGAACCCTCTTCACCCGGTTCTAAATCCCCGACTCTAACCGATTCCTCTTCGCCATCATACAGGTTATACTCGCAAAACGTGAACAAAAATCAACCGATACATCAATGCAGTGAACTTTTAGTCTAAATACTACGCTTCCCGTAATAAATAAAACTTAGAAAGCTACGCTACCAATACATTGTTGTATTTTCATTTAAAGAAAGTTTCCTCAGTGTTAACTAAATGTTTCCCAAAATCTTCCACTGCATATTTGTTGTACATGGAAAGGGTTATGCAAAAACTAGACACGTAAGGGTAAAGGTGTGAAATAACGACATATTAGTACAATAGGTTGATGGATCTCTCGTCCTGCTATATAAATATGTCCAGGCCACGCGTAAACCGACCTTCGGGGGCATTGACATGAATAGTACACCCGATCAAATTACGTACATGTATTTGTATCGTCAGTTCGGGGTCATAACCGTTCTCGCGAGACATTCAAAAAGATGTTACTTCGACAATAGGGCGAAGAGGGTTTATCCTGGTCGCACCACCCACGAATATCGGTTTTAATATGCCGCGGCATTTATCATGATATTATACATACTTTAATAATTTATGAATCTCGTGGTTTGACTTTAAAAAGGTGTACTGACAAAAAAAAAAAATACAAAAAGTGAAGTCGACAGGCGAGAAATTGAAGCCGTGAAGTAGTTTATTTAAATGGATGATAAAAAAGTTTTCATTTGATAAGTTTATTCTTTATAAAAGGGCCTAGATATTTGAATTACGTGGGGAAATTCTATTCAGTGGATGGATTACAGTAGTTTGTTCTATTTAAATGGTTAAATATTTTATATAATTTATATTAATCTGGACGTATGTGCTTGCGTGTTGTTTAGGAGTTCTTTTTAAACCGATTACCTTATATGTGGTTATTTTAGTAGTAGTCAACTTCAAAAACATCAGAGGAAGAGTGCTTGGACATTTTTTAACACGTACAGGGACTACTAAAACGTATCAGTAGCCTAGACAAGTATTTATAATCGTGATTTTAAGAGATATAATAGAAAACATAGTGAGAAAAGAAACATATACTCAGTATGGGTACTTTCCGTTAGAATATCCACAATGATTTAAATAAGAAAGTGCAAATGTGTACGTGTAAAACCTTCTTATCTTATAATGATGTGCCTGTTTACGAAGCATTGGTTGAAAGTTCTAAGAACATCTTAGCAAATGTATCAATATAGCAGGCATGACAACTTTTAGTAGAGCTATGTGTTAACAGTTTGCTTCATGTTTCTAAGGGTTTTGTCTGCCATCTGTACACTTGTAAGAGACGATGCCCAAATCATCGTAAAGAAGAAGCCACAAGCTCTTTATGCCTGACATATTGTGTCAGGTTTTAATCCTAACTGAAATAATGTTTAAAATGGCAGTTAAAAAAGCAGTTAGTTGCTTCGAACGACTGTTGGGAGTTCTGGTGTGTGAGAAAACCAGGAAATACATGGATAGGTGAGCTGTGGCCGCCGTGATATGATTGACAAATTGTTGAAAACGGCAATGCATGTTTACCCTTTGCCTCATATAGACGCTTTCTGACACATCTGTAGCAGACGGCTTTTTGAAACCATAGTGACATTTTGTCACAATGTTTTCTACTTTTAGTCATAGGTTATCCATTCAATTATAGAGATTTTCTATGTTTTGACAAAATATGTTCAAAGTCGTCTGTTGCAGAGTTGTCGTATGGGGGAAATGGTTAATTCCCATTACGCCAATGCACGTGTAAACGACGCCAACCCGAAGAGCCAATAAGTCCCCCATATCTCCAGACGTGGGCCAATTATACAAGAAAGTCCGTGTGTTCATTGAGCTTGTAATTAACGCAATTCGACGTTTTATCCGTACTTACATAACTCTATCTACCGTCGCCCACTGTGTCCATTAGATCAAGGTCGATTTATCAATCATTTCTGATATTAGCAATATAACCTGCGAATTAATAAGAAATTGCTCCTTTTGACACAATGCTTTCAATTATATTCAATTATATATATACTCCACTCATTAAAAGAGCTTTTAAATATGTTTGCCAAGATATTTGCAAAGTCGTCTGATGCAGATTTGTAAAAGGGTTTTAACTCTTTCAGCGCCACAGGCAATATTGAGGTTTTTGCAAACAATGCAGATTCAGGTGAGTCAGCTCGTAACGAGCTGTCTCACCTGAAATCAGCATTGTTTGCCTTTTAGTTACCAAAATAATCCAAAACATTCATAAATTGAGAAATGGACACACCCGATTTTGAACATGGATGAGTCTACTTTAAACAATTTGGCGCTGAAAGAGTTAATAGCACAGTTAACTATCACAATATTAGGCCTATATATAATGATGCAGATTTTGATTTTAGTTGGAAAGGATTAGAATACGACGGCACAGTTGACTATCACAATATTAGGCTTAAATATAATAATATATAATCGAGAGAGATTGTCGGGGTCATTTATAGTAACGCATGATAGGCTTAAAACCCTTCCCCACATACACAAGCCCTGCAGCAGACGACTTAGAAGACATCTTGGTAAACGTATGGGATATCTCTATTAGTAAAGGTATATTTATGATTACAGTTGGAAACAGTGTGGCCAAAGGAGACATTGCTCATTATGAGAAATTTCTTCTTTTGTGACAATGTTTTCTAATGTCGTCTGCTCCAAATGCGCCACAATGAGTCTTGCATGTGGGAAAAAGGTTGAGGGTATTTTTTCCAATTTTCGCAAGTAACCTTTCCGACGCCAGTATTAATACCCACCGATTTTCACATGAGGTGGCGCCAGAACCTAATGTCAGGCCAATTCCCGATATAACTCATATGAAGCGAATTATTCATAATTGAAATGATGTAGAACAAACATGGTCTCCGATATTATAACAATTTGGAAATGGACGATAGTGATATTAATTTAATTACGGGTTCGTCCGGGGATATATTATTGTCGGTGTCAAGAATGGAAACGGACAAATACACTTTCCCGCAATGTTCATTGTTTATAGAATTACAAATACTGTCTATTCTCGTTTATTCTGAATATTGATCGTTTACCTCATGTGTTAGATTAAGTGTCGTCTGTTTTGATAACATCTGCAAAAAAAAGACCGGTATTGGAAATTTTAATTCACTTTAATTCCGAGTTTATAAACATCATAAGAAGGAAAGAGAACTTTCTTCATTTCCCAGAATGTTTTGAAAAAAGTATCTGTTGTAAAGGTATCTAAACGTGTATATACCAACTTTACGTTCAGTCAGGGACACTATATTACATAGTGTCCCTGGTTCAGTATAGCAGTTTTGTTAGTTCACGGTTTGTAAACGGTTCGTACTAGAAGTGAAAAAGTTTTAATTTTATTGGTGGATTGGCTTACGTTTGCTTTCTGTAGAATATTATTGAACGCAGGGCAATATCGTTTAAAATATGTATCGGAAAGAAATCTGTGACAATAACAATCAAATTTGTTTTTAGGTGTATGGACTTTTGCACTAAGTTACCTTAACTATGGAGTGTGCGTGACTTTAAAGCTACGTTACGTTTTGTAGAAAGGTATGTGCCTTTTTAGTTGCGTTTGGCAGTAACTTTCTTCTTTTCCCAGAATGTTTTAAAAATTATCTATTGTAAAGGTATCTTAACGTGTCAATATCAACTTTGCGTTCAGTATAGCAGTGTATTAGTTCTATGTTTGTACCGGTTAGTACTAGACATGAAAAAAGCTGTACTTCTGTAGAATTTCATTAAACGCAGGGCAGATAACAGCTCGTTTAAAATATGTATCGGAAAGAAATCTGTGACAATAACCATCAAATTTGTTTTAGGTGTATGGATTTGTGCGACATTTGCACTACGTTACTTCAGGGACACTATATTACAGTAATATAATATAGTGTCCCTGGTTACTTTAACTATGGAATTGTGTGACTTTTTAACCCTTTCCCTCATACAGACGCTTTCTGACGCGTCTGCAGCAGACAGCTTTTTGAAAACATAGTGACAAAAGAAGAAATTGCACAAAACGTGCAATTTTTCCTTTTGCCACAATGTTTTCCACTTTTTGTCATAGGTTATCCATTCAGTTATAGAGATTATCTATGTTTTGACAAAATATGTTCAAAGTCGTCTGCTGCAGAATTGTCGTATGAGGGAAAGGGTTAAAATATGTATCGGAAAGGAATCAGTGACAAAAACAATCAAATTTTTTGTTTAGGTGTACGGATTTGTGCGACTTTTGCACTACGTTACTTTAACTATGGAGTGTGCGTGACTTTAAAGCTACGTTACGTTATGTAAAACGTTATGTGACTGTTTAGTTGCGGTAGGCAGTACGGTGATTAATGTTGTGGTTTACGCGTACATCTCATTAACGTGTAACTACAAATTAGTATACTCGAAATACGCGAGATAAACTATGGTCGTAGTATAAAAGATACATGTACTTTGCATACAAGAAACTGTCTTGAAAAATACACGTTGATAACGAAATAAACTGCATCATGTGCCTTGGAATTTGAATGAAACATAAATGTTAACTGTTATACGTTTATATAATGTGAGGTACGCAGTGTTAATATCAGTTTAAACTCCATTAAATGAATGTAGAGACGTGTTTTACAACCATTGATTTTGAGGAATAGAGGATTAAAATGACGGACACTGCAACGTAATTCACATCAATTAGTTAAAGGACTGTGATTTCTGTGTGACGTTTCTAAGAACGGAATGGTAATTGACGTGACAGGATCAAAGACATGTAATAGAATGCTATGTTTCTATATATAGAAGTAATTATAACCATGCTAGGTGTTGGACTAGCTATATACGTCATTCTCTCACTTGGACAGGTAAGTTGTATTCACTTTTCTTTCTTTTTAGTTTTGTTTATTTTATTGCTACTGTTTTAAAGTCCTATTCCGGTTATATGCAATCTCACAACTCTATAAAAGTTATCTGAGTCGAATGTATCAGCCGTGCTCTAGGAAAACCAACGAAGAGCCGCGTGGTCTGATCAGGCGCTACATTGTTGGTCAATTAGTCGCAGAAGGTTTCAACTTCTCATAAACATTGTCCTTGCACTTGGATCGATTTACAGGGATGTGCAAGCAGATATACACTTGTCAAAAGTATCTTAAGGTTTGTTTTTCTTGATCACGTCACGAATAATAGGGTGTGTTGCTTATTAAAGCCAGTTTGAAAAAATAAACTTATTATTGAAATCAATTTAAATGGATACTAATTTGATATCTACATAATAGGAGTGATGGAAGATAAAAAAAAACTTACCAATATCGACCAGTTAGTTCCTGTTGATTCTAAGCACTCTGTCTACGATGGTCATCGAAAACGAATAGATCAGATTTCGATCGGGGTAGTGTCTAGACGTTTTCTACAGTATGTCAGTTTGATCACGGCGACAGTGCACTTATCCAAGATCCAAAGATGACTTACCACTATTAGGATAGTAAATGTAGGACAGTGCACCAAGACCGCCCCGAGCAGGGATCGAACATAGGAAAACCCGGTCTCCTACCCTCACACTAACCATTCGGTCATGGCGGGAAACAAATTGGTTCGGGTTGAAGGGGCGGGGCCCCGGTAGCTCAGTCGGTAGCGACGCGGGTTGTCAATCCAGGGGTTGTGAGTTCGAATCCCGGCTCGGCCAACTTTCTTTCCGACGATTGACAAAAGTCAATGCGACGTGCGTCATTCGTCTTCCACCAATGGGCTAAGTCTATGTGGAAAAGCAGCCAGTGTCATTCTTCTCTACCAATGGGCTAAGTCTTTGTGGAAAAGCAGCTAGTTGCTTGGGAAGATTGTTGTGTGGAGTACTAGTGTGAGAAAACCAGGAAATGCATGAGTAGGTGAACTGGCCGCCGTGATATAACTGAGAAATTGTTAAAAACGGCGTTAAACCCCAATCAATGAAGGGGAAAACATGCACCTGTCCAAACGTAGTATTGAGTGTTCAGCCTGTTTACCATTTAACTGTTTTTGGCGTGACGAATAAACAACCAGTAATTATCATGTTTGTCCGTTTGCTTACAATGCAGATCTATATTAATGTCATCATAGGACGATCTGAATCATTAAACAACCTAGTATTGCCTCCACAAAGTTACATCCATGCCTAGTTTCAGGCTTTTTGAAAACATAGTGACAAAAGAAGAAATTGCACAAAACGTGCAATTTCTCCTTTTGCCACAATGTTTTCCACTTTTTGTCATAGGTTATCCATTCAATTATAGAGATTTTCTATTATTTGACAAAATATGTTTAAAGTCGTCTGCTGCAGAATTGTCGTATGAGGGAAACTGGTTAAAGCATTGCCACAATGTTTTCCACTTTTTGTCATAGGTTATCCTAGTTCTGTTTGTTGTATGAGACGTATAGATAATGACGCATAAACCCTCTGTCAACGTATTGAATTAATTAATTACATTCATTAATAATCTAACTAATTATATCAGAATTGTGATTGTCACGTCGTGTTAATGCCATAGTGCCCTGACCTGACTGTGGTTCGACTGACCCTTTCCCGCATAAAACCGAGAAACATTGTGAGGGAAAAGAACACAATGACTTTTCTTTTCACGCTTGTACTTGCATTTGATATTTATGGTATTTTCTTCAAATTAAGAAAAGTGCCAAATGCGGAATGTTCTAATATATATTTAGAGGTTTCGATTTCTGATATCGTAGTATACAATGAATAAGGCTAGTAATCTGATTTTTTTTCTCCACAAAAAGAAGAGATAAACGTTGCCCTTAGTTGCATCGGACAAAAGGTTTCGGACATTAATCCCTGAGAGTGATGGACTCCCATTCTAGGTAAAATGCTTTCCTTTTAGAGCCACCTGCTTTGAATTCATCTGAAGAAGAAATGTAACGTCAAGACATTTGGAATTATATCATGTTGATTAAGAAAATCGTGACAGAATTGTAAACACTTTTTGCACATAAAACAATAATAATACTGGTTTTGGACAATTTCTCCCTTACCAAAGGGGCCGAGCCCCGGTAGCTCAGTCGGTAGCGACGCGGGCTGTCAATCCAGGGTTTGTGAGTTCGAATACCGACTCGGCCAACTTTCTTTCCGGCGTTTTACAAAAAGTCAATGCGACATGCGTCATTCGTCTCTCACCAATGTGCTAAGTATATGTGGAAAAACAGCCAGTTGCTTGGGAAGATTGTTGCGTGGAGTACTGTTGTGAGAAAACCAGGAAATGCATGAATTGAAGAACTGGCCGCCGTGATATAACTGAGAAATATCTTATCCTAACGCATGGTTGGATTGATTTTATAAAAACTATATGAAAATGTTGACTGCCATAGGGAAATGTCAGATGATAGGTTTCACTAAAATTGCTTAATGAACACCAACGCTATTTCCAAATTTATAAGTTCTTCACAGTCTAGTATTAACCATTTCCCTCATACAACAAATCTGCAGCAGACGACTTTGAAAACATGGTGACAAAAACCTAGAAATCTCCATAAAAATTAGCTCAATTGTTAAATGAAGTTGAAAACACTGTGGCCAAAGGAGA
The DNA here is from genome assembly GCA_031761405.1 of Serripes groenlandicus. NCBI lineage: Eukaryota > Metazoa > Mollusca > Bivalvia > Cardiida > Cardiidae > Serripes > Serripes groenlandicus. Next base: position 34,189,022 of record JASEVX010000004.1, read on the forward strand.
AATTGCTTATCATGAGTAATTTCACCTTTGGCCACAATGTTTTCAAAAGTAGTCTGCTGATATTGCGTCAAAATGCGTCTGCATGTGGGAAAGGGTTACATCAAAATTAAAGGGAGATAGTCATCTTTAAAACGTTATTTAGTGTTTAACAAGTTATCTCCCTTATATCAATGGCCCCTTATATCAATTAGGAATCCAATCTTTATGAAAGTTCATCAGAGCATTCGTCTCCTACAAATCTCGGTCAGCTCTAAACTGGGTCATATTGTCTAAAAATAGGTCACCAGGTCAGTCTTTAAAAATTCCAGTGACCTCATTTGTCATCAAATCTTCATGGAAGTTCATTAGAACATCAATTCTAAATTTTCGTTCGAAACTGGGCCACGTTGGGTCAAATACAAGGTCACTCGGCCAATCACTATAGAGGCACCCAAAACAGTCAACATATGTTAAAACAGATTGTTTTAGTGATTTGTATATCAAGGTGTTCGAAGCATTTTCTTACAAACAAAATTTGACGTAGGATTTCAATTCAGCGTATTAACTTATCCAACACTATTTTCGTCCGCGGTATTTGCGTCAAATTTCGTCTGTATCAGTTAAAGTTCGAAGATTAATTATTCTGAACAAACAATAAGTAGCTTCGTTTAAACCGTTTGATCAGGTATCGACCCTATCTGTCAACAACTTAATCCTTTCCCTCATATGACAATTCTGCAGCAGACGACTTTGAACATATTTTGTCAAAAAATAGAAAATCTCTATAATTGAATGGATAACCTATGGCTAAAAGTGGAAAAGATTGTGGCAAAAGGAGAAATTGGTCGTTTTGAGCAATTTCTTCTTTTGTCACTATGTTTTTTTCAAAAAGCTGTCTGCCGCAGGGGCGTCAGAAAGCGACTATATGAGGGAAGGGGTTAATCCTTTCACACATACAAACAATTTCTGACGCCTCTGCAGCAGACGACTTTTGAAAACATTGCGACTAAGGGAGAAAATGCTCATGATGAGCAATTTAACCTTTTACCTAAAGTGTTCTCAGCTTAATTCAATACTTTTGTTTGTATTTTTTAAACTCCAAAATTATGGCTATTTTTTTTTAAAAAATGCCGATATGTTTTCAAAGTCATCTGCTGCAGATTTGTTGTATGTGGGAAATGGGTTCATATTGATAAATCAAAATAAAACCGCCGTATAACTTATACAAACATAGATTTGTGGATTATGTTTATCAACTAAATCAATAGAAACATTTTAGATATGAAGGTATTTCTCACATGATACTACAGCAGCGATCCTTTCCTGGATACAGATGACCGTTGACGTCTCTGTAGCGGACGACATTTAATAACACAGCTTTGAAATGAAGAAAGCCATCGAGCGTGATTAATATAAGCTGAAAGCTTGCTTCGCAATCGATGTAAAATAAATAATGTTTTAAAAAAATAAAAAATATTAAATGAAGAAAGTTCTCATTTTGGAACTTTTTCCTTTTCCCACAAATGTGTTTCCCCTGATTCTCAAATTTATACTGGCGAGTTTAAGACTTCGCATATTGTTTCAATGCTTTTTCAAAAGAGAAGACTTAAACCCTTAATCACATACAGCAAACCTGCAGCAGACAACTTTTGTAAGCATGTTGGCAAAGCCCGAGAAAATCAATATTATAAATGAAGGTATAAATATTGAAAACAATTGAAATCATTGTGGCAAATGGAGAAATTGCTCGTTTTTGAGCAATTTCTCCTTTTGCCAAAATGTTTTCAAAAGTCATCTGCTGCAGAGGCTTTGGCAAGCGTTCATATGTGGGAAAGGGTTAAAATAAAACATCACGTGATAGATATATATTAAAAGTCGTGAACAAACGGGATATCTATTTTCTTCTTTCTTCAAAGATGTTTTCAAAAGTCGTCATCTGCGTGACAATTCGTGTTATTATTGAAATGGTAAGTTTATACTCAAATTATGTTCAATGTAACATCCTTAACCATTTCCCTCGTATAGACGCTTTTGACGCCTCTACAGCAGACGGCTTTTTGAAAACATCTTGACAAAAGAAGAAATGGCTCAAAACGAAAAAAAAATCCTTTTGCCACAATACCACAATGTTTATCCATTCAATTATAGAGATTTTCTATTTTTTTTCAAAATATGTTCATAATCGTCTGCTGCAGAATTGTCGTATGAGGGAAAGGGTTAAAGAATAAGCAAAAATTTACCAATCGATGTTTTATTCCGGTCCTTTCAATCTTGTATGAGCCTGGCCATGCATTAGGGTAGGCCTACAACCAGACTTGTACGAACAGTATAGAACCAGACCAGCCTGCGCGCACTCGCAGTTTGATCCAGAGCTACATTTTTTTTTCTAAATTACTCTCAAATGTTTCTTTGAAGCTTCTGGTGACTTATGAAGATTTTGATGAGACTTAAAAGATACATAGGCTGTTCCGGACCTACACTGTTAACAATTGCTAATGTGTATTTGTGTTGCTAGGACAGGCTGGCTTGGTACCGAGTCCGATTATTTGAACATTATTTTAGCCGTCTCGCGAGAAAACCAACATTATGGCTTCTGCAAAATATATCGACCCAGATCAGCCTGCGCAGTCCACGCAGACTGATCCAGGCCGACACATTCCGTCTCAGGGGGATAAAGGTATAAAGTAATGATTCCTGAAACAGAAAATCCACAGGATGCGAAAGGTGTCTATCCTGACATGCCTGCGCGGCAGGCTTAGTCTGATCTGGGTCGATACTTTACGCAGAGTCTACAATGTTGGTTTTCTCGCGGGGACGGCTTATTTTTCCAGTCAAGTTTAGAAATATAATACTAGTCGATCAAGAGTGTTAGATCGATATGATGTAAATACACCAGCTGGTCGAGCTTTTTAAGTTAGCAATTCTAAAAGCAAATTTGCAGCGATTGATTGTTTTATCGTTGACAATATGAATTACTGAATTAAGCCTATATCGAGGGCTTGGCGTGAAACGGTTGTAACTAAAATTGGTCTTTTTTTTTACGATGTTAATCACTTCGCCATAAAGTCTTTATAAGCGTTAAATCATTTTTCTTGGTAAACAATGGAAATTTAGGTGCCATTGCTCATTCTGAGTAATGGCACCTAAATTTGCATTGTTTACAAAGGGGTCAAAATTGCCCCTAAACCAGGGTTTTCAAAATAGCTTTTTAGTTACAACCGTTTCACGCCAAGCCCTCGATATTGGGTCTTAAAACCGCCTCGGTGGTGTAGTGGTAGAGCGTCCACTTCCAGAGAGCGAGATCGTAGGTTCGATTCCCGGCCGGGTCATACCAAAGACTTTAAAAATGTTAGTAATCACTGCCCTCATTGGCGCTCAGGGTTGCGGGGTTAGCATTACGACTGACTGGCTTGTGTCAGGCTAAATGGACCGGTAGTACTGGTAACTTACCAAGGACACGCCGTGACAAAACTGAAAAATTGTTGAAAGCGGCCTTTAACACAAATCAATCAATCAATCAAGTTTAATCTCGTGATTTGTGGTGACATATCTTTATTGAAATAACTAAGTTAAGCAACATTAGATTGAGCTCCAATTCTATCGAAATTTAAACCGCCGTGATATAACTGTAAACGTGTTCAAAGCGGCATAAAACACCATCCTATAAACTATATTAGGTCTACATTCGTTTAGAGTAGTTTCTCCTTTTCGCACAATGTATAAAAAATCTGTTAAAATCAATTAATTCAAACATTTAAACTTCCCACCCAAAAGTCCGCTATGTCTATATCGTCAACTGCAGCAAGATATAGTTTTGTAAGTTTATTACAGTTACTTCCCTTGTTACGAAAAAAAAAAATCTGTCTCACGCTGCATCAGGGATCGGGTTTCTTTGTTTTAATGAGATGATAAATCCAAGTGAATGTGTCCGTTCGTGTTGATGTAAACAAGTCTAGGATTAAACAAATGGTAATGTTCAATTACATTGTTTTTATTAATGATCGATTTAGTATTTGTTAAATAATTTATCTATTTTGAACTGTTCCGCTCAGAAAATGATGGTTTCGTACCAATGCGTTTTCGCTCCTGTAGTTGATAACAATAGTACTAGAGTGTTTTTAACATTTGCCTGTTGATCTGCTAGATGATTTCGTCACACTTATCAATTGTTTGCTTGAGAAGTGAAAAGAAATATAATTTGTTGAACTTTGTATGATTTTACAGTTATTTGATTTTTGTGTTATGATAATGAATCCCCAAACGGTTTGAAAATATCTAGACAAAAATAAGAAAAATCTCAATAAATTAAAGTATAATTTAGAATGAGCAAAATTATCCCTTCATTTATAGAGATTACTCCTTTTCACAACGTTTTCAAAAGTAATCTGCTGCAGATGCGTCAGAGAGGGTCTTTATGTGGGAAAGAGTTAATTATTTGCAAAATAACATAAGACTAAGAGAGCTGTGAAGATTGGGCAAATCTTATCTTTCTATAGTCCTTATTTCACCTTCATACAGTTATCAAGCGCTCAAGTCCAGGTACCCAAAAGAGTTTAATACTTTTCTTTGGTGTGCCTACAACAAAGGGTTTAACCCTTTCCCACATACAGCAATAATATGAAGTGAACATTGATATTATCTAGACAAAAACAAAGAAAATCTCCTCAAATGTAGGTTTAAATTACTTTAATTACGGGGAAAAGCCGCAAATATTGTGGCAAAAGGAGAAATTGCTTGTTTTGAGCAATTTTTTCTTTTTTTCTCACTGTTTTCTAAAGTCGTTTGCTGCAGAGGCATCGTCTATATGATACAACATTTCTTGGAGACTAAGGGCCCTGAAAAGCTCATTTTGATTTCTATACCTAGTATAATAAGGTTAATTAAAGGTGACACAAGGTAAATTGAATGATTTAATTGTTAATTAGGTCTAATATTCTTTGAACTTTACAGATAGGGTCATCAACCTGGGTATCAAAGATGACCCTTTTGCGACAGTTCAGAAGAAGTAGTAAGGAAGTATATATATGAAGACATTTGAAGTCAGAAAATATCAGAAACCTCCTCATAGTTTTATAATAACCCTTTTTCTCATATAAAAAATGAGCCATAATATGGTGTCCGGATTTTGAGTTACATCACAAACACTGTGGTGTCCTCTTTTGTAATATTTGACTTTTGTCAAATTAAATGCTATATATGTTTAGAACAATATCTAAAGCTGTTAAATTCTAAATGACAAAATAGATTTTATCTTTAAATAAAGAGAAATGTGGGTTTTAAATTGTATTGTTAGTAACACAGGACACCATGTAATAAATCAATTTTATGAAGAGTATGCCTAGTTAATTTTTTTTAGATCTAATTTACATTTTCACCATCTTTATTTGGAATTATTTCAATAAATAAATGGTTTATTTAGTGAAACAATTAATAGAATACAACTAGATAAAGAATGGTGTAACAGGACACAACATGATGTAACAGGACACAAACTGGTGTGTAACAGGACACAAAATGATGTAACTGGACACTAATTCAATTGTATTGTTAGTAACACAGGACACCATTGTAATAAATCAATTTTATGAAGAGTATGCCTAGTTAATTTTTTTTAGATCTAATTTACATTTTCACCATCTTTATTTGGAATTATTTCAATAAATAAATGGTTTATTTAGTGAAATAATTAATAGTATACAACTAGATAAAGAATGGTGTAACAGGACACAAAATGATGTAACAGGACACAAACTGGTGTGTAACAGGACACAAAATGATGTAACTGGACACCAATTGTGCACTTCATATAAGTGTGTAATATAATAGCATAAACATTTTCAGTATAAATAATTCTCCAGTTAAATTAAAATATACTTATCATGCAAATATGTATTTATTATGTAAGCACAATGCTTATGGAGGTAGAATATGCTTTCCAGGACAGTCAACGTTACAAGGCAAAAGAGACAAAATTCGCGATTGTTTTCCCCCAGTCAAAAATAATAACAAGTTCTTCGTAGTGAATTAAATAGGTTCGCAAACATCTCTGGACAATTTAAATAACGAAATAGGAAGTTACTACGCATTGCGATACATTATAAGCAACCATTGATGACCTCAATCGGCTTGGTGCCGGCGTAACAAAATTTCAGAAGTCTGACTCATTTTCGAGCCGCCATTTTAAAACACTCTTGTCGTAAAACGTCTATAACTGTCGTACATTGTTGCGATGTTTAATGTCGTAAATAGAACAGCCAAAATTTAGTTTCCTCCTAGGTGATTGACAAAGCATTTTTTAATTATAACAAAATAATAGGGCGTAACAAAAAAAAAGACACCATTTTGATAAACAATATTTGACTCCCTGTCAAATAAAAGATATCTGTCCCAGAACAACATGTTTACGACATTAACAAAGAATGTAAGTGATCACGTGATTTGTATGCAATGAAAATATGGTTATCGGTCCAGGTTTCGAGTTTTGATGCTATTTAGACGTGATGTAACTGGGTGGAAACATTCGTTACGCCGATGTCCAGGATTTTATATTCAAATCAAAATCGTATTTACGTCGCTCTATTAAATCTTAAAGTTATTTACAAGTAATTTTTTAAATTATTATTTCACATATATTAGTTTCCAAACTTTAAATATAAAGAAAAACAGTTTGTTTTGGTTTTCAAAAAGTCCTCCCATGCCTTTGTCGGGAAGGACACGGCGAAAATGCTCAAGAAAAGTATTAATTAAAGGAGTTTATCAGTTCTTTCAGAAATCAATAGCATATTATTTAATAGATTTAGTAGTTTCTAACAGTTTGTGACATGCTGATAAACTATAAAACACATAGTTCATCAGATAAAGGAGAATAAATAATGACTCTGTGATGTAACACAAAATCCCGGACACCATATTATGGCTCAAATATGCAGCAGATGACTTATGAAAACATTGTTGCAAAAGAGGAATTGCTCATAATCGATGAGTAATTTCTCCTTTTGCCACAATGTTTTCAACTCACTAAATTACTCTGTTCAATTATTACACTTTCAATTGAAGAAATGTTCCATATTTTTGCCAAGAATTGAGATTGATAAATTCTCTGACAAATTGTTTATGAAATACGCCTTGACAGCACACAACTTTCAAAGTTGGTCTGGAAAACTGTGAACTTGCTCCTTTCCCTACAATATTTGAACTCTTTTATTATGTGAGTCTGAGAGTTGAATTTCCGTATATATATATATTTTGAATTGTAACATTTTTTTTAATCACATGCAGACTCTTAACCCTTTCCCTCATATAGACGCTTTCTGACGTCTCTGCAGCAGACAGCTTTTTGAAAACATAGTGACAAAAGAAGAAATTGCTCAAAACAAGCAATTTCTCCTTTTGACACAATGTTCTCCACTTTTAGTCATAGGTTATCCATTCAATTATAGAGATTTTCTATTTTTAGACAAAATATGTTCAAAGTCGTCTGCTGCAGAATTGTCATATGAGGGAAAGGGTTAATAAGATAGGATATTGGGTACATGGCAAAGTTGTTTTCTGTAATTAGACTAACCCTTTACCACATACAACAGGTTTACAGCAGACATTTTGAAAACATCTGGACAATCAATGTTAAAAAATCTCTGTATTGTGAAAGTTTAATTATTAAATAAAAATGAAAACATTGTTGCAAAATGACACTTATTTTAACGAGAAAGTGTTCATAATAACTAAATAAGCAATTTCTCCTTTTGTATTGTAAAAAGTTGTCTGTTGCAGTGGAGTCAAAATGCGTGGCCGGCGTCTGTATGAGAGAAATGGATTATATCGTAGGTATTGACCATTCTCTTAATTTCTCTAAGTATAGATGTCTATTTATGTCAAGTCATGTCTTACTTTCTCATTATATTGGTTTAACATGTAATTAACATACTTTAACCCTTTCCCACATAATACAACAAATCTGCAGCAGACATCTTTGAAAACATGATATATATGAACAATACTACTTACTAGGGAAAATCTCTACTTTTATGAAAGTCTAATTATTGATTAGATGTGAAAACATTTTGGCAAAAGGGGAAAATCTCTATAATTGAATGGATAACCAACCTATGACTAAAATCGGAAAACATTTTGGCAAAAGGAAAAATTGCTCGTTTTGATCAATTTCTTCTTTAGTCACTATGTTTTCAAAAAGCAGTCTGCTGCAGAGGCATCAGAAAGCATCTATATGAGGGAAAGGGTTAAGGGAAAATCTCTACTTTTATGAAAGTCTAATTATTTATTAGAGGTGAAAACATTTTGGCAAAGGGGGAAATTGTTCATTTTGAGCAATTTCTCCTCTTGCTTAAATGTTTTTTTAAAGTCGTTTGCTGCATAGAGGCATCAGAATGTGTCTTTATGTGGAAAAGAGTTATCTATTTACCTGAAAGGATGTTTTCAGACTCATCCACCTTGAAAACATGTGTAACCTGATGTGAGTCAAATCTTGTTACACACCTGAACATTTGTGTAAAGAGTAGAAAAAATGTGTACAACAGAGAAGTTGCTCAATCAATTTTTCACAATGTCAAATCACCAAGTTGCACGATGAAAAACCCTGCGAGATATGATGGACATTTATGAGAATGATAAAATTTGCTTTATTTAATTGCAGATCTAATTCGAAAGATATTAACTTTAGATAAACTATCCAAGTGAAACTGCCTGTCTATAATGAAGAGTTAAAAACAATATCAATCTAACTGGAAGTTAATTACATACAAATATACAGTGGTTTAACACATCCATAAAGATGATAGAGATACGAGTTTAAAAGGGAGGGTAGATGTCCATTGTCACCTTTCTTGTGAAGGTCGTTGATGAATGGGTTAGATGTCACTAAAAATATACCCACAGGGTAGATGCTCCATGTTGGACTCTTTCTACAGTTATTCATTTATTGAGTCAACACTTTCCCACATATTACAGAATGCTTTCTTATGACTCTGCAGCAGACAACTTTTTAAAACATCTATGGAAAGTCTATATTTATGAAAATCTAATAATTGAAAAGAGTTGAAAAGAGTTATTGTGATCGCCTTTTGTCCGTCGTCCGTCGTGCTTCAACTTCTTCTCCTCAGTAACCAGTGGGTCAATTTGGATGAAACTTCACAGAAAGCATCCTCTCAATGACTTCACCAGATTTCCTTCAAATTTTTGGGATCCATGCAGAATTCTGGTTTCCATGGCAACGAAATTCTTCTTCTCCCAAACTGGTTGGCAGATTTTCAAATAATTTTGTAGAAATGTTCCTTGGATGACCCTCTATCAGATTCCTTCAAGCCATGTTGATTGGTCGAAAAACATGGCCGCCAGGGGGGGGGGGGGGGGGGGGGGGGGGGGCTATTTTGCCTAATATGGCTATAGTGAAAACTTAAAAAATCTTCTGCTGCAGATCTGTCAAAATGCCTCTGCAAGTGGTAAAGGATTAACACTTTTTCCACAGCATATAAAACAAATCAACAGCAAATAAATCTCTTAATATTGAGGTAAAATATTGAAATTTCTGAGTTGAAAAAAGTTTGGCAAAAAGGAGATATTGCAATTTTCTCCTTTTGTAACAATGTTTTCATATGATAAGTCATCTGATTCAGATGGTTCAAAATGTGTTTGCATTTAAATCTTGGGAAAGTGTTTCTTGAACAAGTCATGAAAATCTAGAGACTCTAGAGAGTATATTCCAAGATCCGATTGAGTGCGATGATGTTCGATGTGTCAATCTTGATTCGTCTGTTTACTACTTGTTCGGCCTAGTATTCTTCTTTCTTTTTCACCCAGTCTTTTTCACACCCCGGCAACTGTATAGTTGGTAAAAGAACAGGTCAACAGCTCTGACATTGGATAAGTGTTGTATTTAATCAAACTTGAAGTGTCCACTTTAAACTATGATAGCCTGTATTAGGGAACTGCATTTGAAATAATTACTTTCTCTGTATTAGTCCTTTTCCTTTATGCAGAGGACTTTTGATACTTTTGCAGCAGATAAATAATTACTAGAAAAACATTGTCACTATGTTTTCATAATACCCGTCTGCTGCAGAGGCGTCAAAAAGCGTTTATATGAGGGAAAGTGTTTAAAAGGGGGCTGCCATCAATCAGTGTTCACAATTACTAAGCTTTAATACTATTATCTGTTAACCCTTTATGATCATATAGACGCTTACAGACACCTCTGCAGCAGACAACTTTTGAAAACATTGTGACAATTAAAAGGAGAAATTGCTCAAAACGAGCAATTTCTCCTTTTGCCACAATGTTTTCCACTTTTATTCATAGTTTATCCATTCAATTAAAGAGATTTTCTATTTTTTGACAAAATATGTTCAAAGTCCTCCGCTGCAGATTTGTTTTATGAGGGAAAGGGTTAATATATAAGGGTCCAAAACACTAGGTTGATAAACCCATTGTATAAATATGTTACCTGTATTGGTATTGTAATTGGTCACAAGACCATGGGGCTAGGGCTTTCTTCAAAAATCAATAAAGGGCTGCGAGACCCTTCACCTGAAATAGTTTTGTGATTGAGTTCAAAAGGGCACCTGCACAGAACTGAGAACTTAAGTGATAACAAGAAGTTAAAATAACTGGAGTAATCTGGTCTTTTCTTCACAATGTTTTTACAAATTAATTAACCAAATCCTCTTTTGTACATGACTAAATTGGAAATGTTTTGTTTTCTTTGAGTTTTTAATGCTGTTTTCAACAGTATTTAATTGTATCAAGGCAAGAAAACATTTATCCATGAGTGACTAAAATTTCTAAATACTACTAGATGAGACAGAAGTTTGTCTTTCTTAGCCCTTACCCACATATGACAAATCTGCTGGAGACGATTTCGAAATCATCTTATAAATCAAGAAATGGCAAAGAGATTTTCCACAGTGTTGGCCAAGGTGCTTTCACAAAGTAGTCTACTGTAGATTTGTTGTATGTTGACCTAGGTGCTTTCAAAAAGTAGTCTAGTAGTCTGTAGATTTGTTGTATGTGGTAAACAGTTAACCCTTTCCCTCATACGACAATTCTGCAGCAGACGACTTTGAACATATTTTGTCAAATAATGGGAAATCTGTATTTATAATTGAATGGATAACCTATGACTAAAAGTGGAAAACATTGTGACAAATGGAGAAATTGCACGTTTTCTGTCTGCTGCATAGGCGTCTGGAAGTGTTTATATGAGGGAAAGGGTTAACTGCACTTGTAAGATAATATAGGAATAAGGGACAGGTAATGAAAGGAAAAGCTATGTTTTATCACCAGAATCTGGGTGTTAATTGTATGTGACAAGTGTGCTCTCTTGATATGATGTATCTGTTTCCCTGATTTGATATATCTTTACCGTTCCCAATATATACAATAAATCAGCAGCAGACGACTTTTATAACATCTAGGCTAAAATACAGAAAAGTGAAGTATTTATTTTTTATAGAATTGAAAAGATTGTGGTAAAATGAAGTATTGTGCAACAATGTTTTCAATCCTATTGAGTATTCAATAAGTTTACTTAGTCTTTCATATAATTAGAGATTAGAGATTGTTACAATATTTGCCTGCATAATTTCAAAGTCGGCTGCTGCAGAATTTTTGTATACATTGGTTTAAATCTTCCAGAGGTAGAGTAAAGCACATTCCGTTAGTTGGGCCTGAAAAGAAAATAGCTGTATTACATTTTTACAATCAGAGATAAGGGTTTCGTTTCCCCCCAGGTATTGTCGTTAGAGGCAAATTCAAATTAACTAATGAGTCATGGAGTCACCTGGTTGTTTTTAGATACTTGAAATTTGATTTTTGTTGACAATCATGTTTATTATGATTATAGTGCCACATGTGTTCAGTGAAATGGAAGATTTAAGTATTCGGACATTGTGTGTGCATGATGAGGATTTGTGATTTGTTTAAACTCTAGTTACATGTATTAGTGCATTATCAAGGACTAATCTCACTCATCAATATTTGGATGTTACATACCAGTATTATATCTGAATTTTGTGATCATTCAGTTGAAATCACATTCGAGAACAGAAATCTATTCTTAATCAAGAAAAACTACATGTATTATACAAATTATCTATATTCAGTGCAAGCAACATTAATACGTATTATAAAATTATTTATATTCATTGCAATTACATTTATATGTACTGTTGAAACAGGATGTTGAATTAGAAACACATTTTATGATACTATTTGAATTTGAACATGTAATAGTGCATCGTAAAGGATTAATCTCAATTTATCATCAATATTTGGATGTTACATACCAGTAATTTGCATCTGATGTGATCATTCAGTCGAAATCACATTCGAGAACAGAAATCTACTCTTGATCAAGAAAAACATTACATGTATTATAAAATTATATATATTCATTGCAAGTAACATTTATATGTACTGTTGAAACAGGATGTTGAATTAGAAGTACATTTTATGATACAATTTGAATTTGAATTAACGCTTTCCTTCTTCCAGACACATTTTAATACATCTGGTGACACATTTTTCTTTGATAGCTTGCAAAACAACTACAATTGACAGTTCTCTTATATGTCGTTGCTCATAATGAGCATTTTCTCTTGTTCCACACTACACATGTGTCAAAATGTGTTTATAAGAAAAAGGATGACAGACTAGCTGTGCTTTAAAGTGATGACTTTGTTTACTTTATACCAATATAGAGCTCCTGCATTCACTGATTGGTTGAAATCGATTTGTTATGGATAAGTTATGATTTGAAAATTGACCTTTATATATGTTATTTTTTAGTTGATAATTAAGGGAATGGTACACTATGTAAACTGCCATACAAACTGAAGAGGAACTAAAATGAGTCATTTAATTTCATGTGAATTTATAGTTGCATAGAAGAATGGATCATATATATTTTAAATAATGGATATACCTATAAGCATGTGATACAATGAAGAATGATTCCGTTAGACCAGGATATTCAGTATAAGGTAAGGAGAGAGTTTTAACTAAGCCCTTTCCCACATGTATACAGATGCTTTCTGATGCCTTTGCAGCAGACGACTATTGAAAACACTGACAAAAAAAAGAATTTTTGCGTAAAACAAGCAATTTCATCTTTTGCCACAATGTTTTCAACTTGTTTCAATAATTAAACTTAATCATCATAGAGATCCATATACTGTCCCAGTGGTTTAACCCTTTCCCTCATTATAACTACAATTCTGCAGCAGACGACTTTGAACATATTTTGTCAAAAAATAGAAAATCTCTATAATTAAATGGATAACCTATGACGAAAAGTGGAAAACGTTGTGGCAAAAGGAGAAATTGCTCGTATTGAGCAATTTCTTCTTTTGTCACTATGTTTTTAAAAAGCTGTCTGCTGCAGTCTCATTCAGCTGTAAGAAAGCGTTTATATGGGGGAAAGGGTTACCGGTAAGTGTCTGTCTTGGGATTCCTGGGTTAGGGTTCGTTCCCGCTCAATCATAGTACATAAGACTATAAATAATGACCTCTAGGGTTGCTGTGATTGTATCATGATTTTTATCAAAATAGACAACAACTCGAAAACTGAAAATCACGTAAATGTTTTAAAACACCTGTTTTTTTTGTAAAGTTCAAACTTTGTTATCAGTAAGATAACCTGTACTTTGATTCTTTACCCCTTTCCCACATGTATATAGACACTTTTTGGTGCATCTGCAGCAGACGACTTTTGAAAACATTATGAGAAAAGGAGAAATTGCTCCAAAACGAGTTTTCAACTCTTTTCAGTAATAATTATTCCACTATTGATAGAGCTTTTCCATGTGTTTGCCCAGATACTTTCAAAGTCGTCTGCTGCAGATTTGTTGTATGTGGGAAAGGGTCATCTGACATTCCTCTGTAAAGACCTCTTTCAAATGAACCCTTTCCCACCTATAGACGCATGTAACGACGCGTCTGCTGCAGATGACTTTTGAGAACAACGTGACAAAAGGAGAAATTGCTCAATACGAGCAATTTCTCCTTTTGCCACAATGTTTTTTCAACTGTTTTTAGTAATTATACCTACTGTTATAGAGATTTTCCATATTTCTGAAAATACATTTTCAAAAGTCGTCCTCAGCAAATTTGATGTATGTGGTGAGAAAGGGTAAAAAAAACAAAAAAACATGAGCCCTGTGAACCTTTCCAGTGTTTCTGACCCTTTGCCTGTGAAATCGGTTAGGGAAATATAAGTAAAACCCCTATATAAATACCCCCCCCCCCCCCCCCTCGGTGGTGTAGTGGAAGAGCGTCCCCTTGGATGCAGGAGGTTGCTGGTTCGATCCCCTGCTGGGTCATATCAAATACTTCAAACATTTTAGTAATGGTTGCCCTCCTTGGCTCTCCTCAGGGTTGCGGGGTTAGGATTACTATTCACTGGATAATCAATGAACCAGTAGTACTGGTAATTTACCCTAGAAACGCCGTGTTTGGTGATATCATATAACTGAAAAATTGTTAAAAAAGTGGCGTAAAACACCAAAATATCAATCGATCTATATAAATGAACATATGATACTTCCCACATACATGCGAATTCTGATGCTTAGAAGCAGACGACTTTTAAAATTATTGTAGGAAAAGGAGAAACTGCGAAAATAAGTGACCTATCAACTGCAGATTTGAGATATTTGGTAAAGAGTTAAAAGAGTTGAAGGAAGGAGAAATTATCAGCAATATCACCTTTTCACACAATATTTTCAAATTTAATTTGTATATAACAGTTGCAACAAAATGCATCCATCTAAAATGGGAAAGTTTAACTAAAATATATATATATAAACCCATCTTGAGAAGGTCACATGCTGTCTTTGGGTGAATCATCCACAGTTTTATGATGTTTGCATTATCATGCTGTGATCCCCTATCCCTTTCCCTCATACGACAATTCTGCAGCAGACGACATTGAACATATTTTGTCAAAAAGTAGAAAATCTCTATAATTGATCTAATGGGTTACCTATGACTAAAAGTGACTAAAAGTAGAAAACATTGTGGCAAAAGGAGGAATTGCTCGTTTTGAGCAATTTCTTCTTTTGTCACTATGTTTTCAAAAAGCCGTCTGCTGCAGAGGCCGCAGAAAACGTCTATATGAGGGAAAGGGCTATTCTGATGTTGTAAAAAGGAAAGTTAACCCTTGGACCTATTTTGTGAAATCGGTGGATCCTTGTCGTCTTACCAAATTTCAAATTGAGCAATTTTTTCTTGATGACATTCTGAGAATTGGCTTAAGACTTTTAAGACTTTGTCGCTCTTCCAAATGCTAAGCTGGACAAATCTATGTATACACGGGTCTTATTGCATCTGCATACAGTGAAGACTCCGAAAGTCTGTACAAATGTAATAGAAAGTCTTATATGTACTATCATCTGCCTGTCAAAAGCATTTTACCACAATATTTTTAACTTTATTCAATACTGATATTTTCATGTAAAGTGGTTTTCTATACCTTTTTGCTAGGTGTTTTAAACCCTTTCCCACCTGCAGACACATTTTGACGCAATAGCATGCAGACGACTTTTGAAAACATTTTCAACTTTATTTAACAATTAAGCTATCTTTTATGGAGATTTTTCAGGTTTTTGTCACTATGTTTTCAAAGTCGTCTGCTGTAGATTTGTAACATTGTATGTGGAGAGGGTTCAAGTCATCTGCTGCGGATTTGTTGTATATCGAAAAGGATTAACCCTTGACCACATGTAGATGCCTTTTTCATCTACTGCAGATAATTATAAATTTTCTATGTGGTGAACTTGAAGTGTAAACAAGCTGACATTTGATAGGTCCAATTTTAATTAACCTAAAATTCCCACATATAACACATCTGCAGCAGACAACTTTTAGGCAAGTTATGGAAACTCTCACTCTATAAAGGGAAGTATAATTATTGAAAATAGTTGAAAACATTATGGTTAATGGTGCACTTAATTGTTCATTATGAGCAATTTCACTATTTGCCACAAAGTTTTCTGCACGCTCCTGAATTTATAAGGGAAAGTATGAAATGGGTTGAAGTTTTAGATTATTACCAATTTTACAATCTCTGTAAACAAAATTGGAAATGACAGACAGTAAATATTGTCTGTATGTAAATATTGACACTGATTGCACTTTGATTTTCTGTAATAGGGTATATTAGGCCTTATATATAATCCAGTAATAAACTGTACTGATCTCACAGACTTAGATAACCTTTTGGCACATGTTTGCAGACCCATTTTGACATATCTGCATCAGGCGACTAATTAAAACATTGTGACAAAACGAAATTGTTTGTCGAGTGTCAAGGAAGGGAGTTAAGATTTGGGATGTTGACCAATGTACATTTACTGATGACTGTCCAGTCACCCCAAGTTGACCGATATAACGACATGTTGTATGGGGACTAATAGAGACTTCATGCATGTTAATTGTTATGTTTAACCAACCCACGTTACTTGTCCCCTACTAATGTACGGCCCACATTACTTGTCCTTTAGCTGCCCCTTTTTACTTTAATCCTTTCCCACATAGCAACAAATCTACAGCAGACAACAAAATCCTGAAAAATCTCCATAAAAGATAGCTTAATTAATTGTTAAATAAAGTTGAAAACATTGTGGCCAAGGGAGAAATTGCTCATCATGAGCAATTTCACCTTTGGCCACAATGTTTTCAGAAGTCGTCTGCTGCTATATAATGCATCAAAACGCGTCTACAGGTGGGAAAGGGTTAAAGGTTTTTGACATTAATCCTTTCCCACATACAACAAGTCTGAAGCAGATGGCTTGGATATCATTGAAGCAATTATCTCTATTATCTCTATTGCTGAAAGTATATTCATGCCAGAGAGTTAAAAAAAAACATGAAAGGAAAATGATGTTTTGCTCATGATGAACAAAATAGTGTAATAATGTTATTTATGTATATAATAGGATATGGGATAAGAAAAATGTGTCTCCTTTTCTCACAATGTCACCTGCAATTGAGGCATCAAATACTATCTGTCTGTATCAGGTAAAGAGATATCCCTTTCCCACAAACAATTTTGAATCATTATTATGATCCAGGCAAAATTATAGTTCTAAAGTCTCTTTGGACGGAATAAATTTATTGAATAGAGTTGAATACATTGTGATAAAAGGAGATGATCAGCAATTTCTCCATTTGCAATAATGTTTTCAAAACATGTCTGCTGCAAATGCGTCAAAATTCCTCTGCAAGTGGGAAAGGGGACCAATATAAAAGAAATGATTCACATGTTGGAAAGGAACGTAACTCCTGTGAGAATTATGGTTAATTGTAACAAATTATCTCCCCTGATTTGCACTGTTGAGTGATTCAGACCTTTTCCAGCTAGATCGACTCAGAAACCTTGCAGGCATTACTATTTTATAACTGTTTGTCACTCATTTTACAGTACTATATCAGCTGAACTGAGATAACCCTTTTCCACATGCTCGCAACTTTTGAAAGCATTATGGAAAAAGGAGAAATTGCTTATTATGTTTACAGCTCTATATAATTGTTATCCATAGAGATTTTCCATGTTTTTTTCCTTGATTGTTTCAAAGGCAACTTCTGCGTATTTTCTGTATGTAGAAAAGGGTTTGAAATAAATCTCATTAGTTAATCTTATCTCAAATCATTAATTCTGCAGCCTATGACTTGGAAAACATCATTGTAGCAAAAGGACTTGACCCTTTCCCTAATACGACAATTCTGTAGCAGACGACTTTGAACGTATTTTGTCAAAACATAGAAAATCTCCATAATTGAATAGATAACCTATGACAAAAAGTGGAAAACATTGTTGTAAAAGGAGAAATTGCACGTTTTGTGCAATTTCTTCTTTTGTCACTATGTTTTCAAAAAGCCGTCTGCTGCAGAGGCGTCAGAAAGCGTCTATATGAGGGAAAGGGTTAAAGGAGATATTACTCTTATTGCCACAAGGTTTTTTAACTCTTTCCCACCTTTAGACGTTTTTGGTGCATGTGCAGCAGATGACTTTTGAAAACGAGCAATTTCTCATTTTGCCACAATGTTTTCAACTACTTTCAGTTTTAACACCTACAATGATAGAGATATTCCATATTTTTGAGTAGACGTTTTCAAAGTCGACTGCTGCAGAGTTGCTGTATGTGGGAAAGGGGTGGTTAAAGTTGTCTGCACGTGGAAAAGGGTGAATAAAATGTCTATAAGATTGTTGTATCCTGATACTTCTAACAATAACACTAAGGTAATTGAACTATGCTAATAGATACACATCTATGTGATGTAATATGGTGCACCAATGTAATTAATATCATCCATTGTCTACCCAGTCTTTAATCCTTTCCCACATACAACAAATCTGCAGCAGACGGCTTTGATAACATAATAGGCAAACTTATATAAAATCCTTGAAAATGCAAGGATATATTAAATGAATAGAGTTGAAAATATGGTAGCAAAAGAAGAAATTGCTCATGTTTTCAAAATGTCGTCTGCTGTAGAGGCACCAGAAAGCGTCTATATATGGGAAAGGGTTAAATGAAAAACATGTCTAGAGTTCAAGCAGTTTCTCAATTTGCCAGAATCGTATGCTCAGGTAGGTAAAGATTATGAACAATGGGATTGGGCTAATTAAGTAAAGCATTTTTTCTATATGTGCATATATCATTGTAGGGTCACTTATTGATTAGTAGGTGCTACTTTACTTTGATCTTTAACCCTTCCCCTCATATAGACGCTTTCTGACGCCTCTGCAGCAGACGGCTTTTTGAAAACATAGTGACAAAAGAAGAAATTGCACAAAACGTGCAATGTTTTCCACTTTTTCTCATAGGTTATCCATTCAATTATGGAGATTTTCTTTGTTTTGACAAAATACGTTAAAAGTCGTCTGCTGCAGAATTGTCGTATGAGGGAAAGGGTTAATTGTTGTGTAAGAACATGCAGGAACTAACAGAAACTGCAACTATTTATTGAGATTGCTCATCAATAATTAGTTGATGAACTTTTATGTAGTAAAAGATGTAAGATCGAAGGATCAATGTAAGTGGAAAGACTGAATTAAGACGAGTCTTTATTATAATGACCAGATTTTCTCATGTCTCCTGAACTTTAGAACTATACAAATTTATAGAATTGTTTGTCAATTCATAAAGCTTATATTTGGAAGTGAGAAAGAAATGGTGCTCAGACACAAAATAAATCTGCAGCAGACAACTTTTAAATTATCATCTCTAAAGTATAGGAAATCTGTATAAATGATGGTATTTTGAATAGAGTTGAAATCATTGTGGCAAATGGAAAAGTTGCTCATCATTTGTACTCAATGATTAGCAATTTCTCCTTTTGCCAAAATGATGGCAAAAGTCGTCATCCTAAGCTGCAGTCATCAAAAAGCGAGAAAAGGTAAATGAATTTGAGTAATGTGATGGTGTGTATATAACTACCAAACCAAATCTCATGCTGTTTGTATGTAAAAATCTCAAAGGCAGAACCAGCGGAATTCAAACATTTGCCACAATGTTTTCAAAAATAGTCAAGTAGTAAAGGGTTCAAATAAATAATTGGAAACTTAATATTTATCAAAAACGTGTGAAAAAAACTCCACCCATTTCTACCCATAATTAAAACAATAGATTTTTGCAATCATATGATATATTCACATAAACTCTTACTTTTCCAATATTTAAACCCTTGCCCATTTTTTCAAAAAAAAGAGGAAAATATCTATAAATGTAATACAATAATTGAATAGGGTTGAAACATTGTTGCAAATGGAGAAATTGTTCATTATTAAACTCGTCATTAATTTTCATATTTGCAATTAAGTTTTCAACAGTCATCTGCTACAGAATGATGCATCAACATAATTATATATATACATGTGGGAATGGTGTCGAGTAAAATTCCAACACAATGTCTACTGCAGAGGCTCCAAAAACATCCGTCTTCATGAGAGAAAAAGGCTGCGGCACTGCATGAGTAGTGTATGATTTATGAATTGTTATAGTATTGGTTTGAACTTTGTAAATTAGTACATTTAACCCTTTCCCACATGTAGACACGTTTTGGGGCATCTGAAACAGATAACAGTAACCCTTTCCCTCATTATAGACGCTTTCTGAATCCTTCTGCAGCAGACGGCTTTTTGAAAACCATAGTGACAAAAGAAGAAATTGCTGAAAATGAGCCATTTCTCCTTTTGCCTCAATATTTTCTACTTTTAGTCATAGGTTATCCATTCAATTAAAGAGATTTTCTATTTTTTTGACAAAATATGTTCAAAGTTGTCTGCTGCAGAATTGTTGTATGAGGGAAAGGGTTAAATTAGAGAGATTTCCTATATTTTGCACCAATATTATGCTTACCAAATCACCTGCTGTGGATAATTTATATGTGGGAAAGAGTTAATTAACCGTGCATTGCTCACTATCATGGTTTGTTGTTTAGCGTTTTGGTATGTGGGAAAGGGTTAATTTACCATGCATTGTTCTATATCATGGTTTGTTGTTTAGCGTTTGATTCTTTTGTTTATTTTTCTGTCAATTGTATCAGATGTAACTGTAAACCCCACACACAGGTCATTTTAAAGTTTAAAATAATCTAAGCACTGTGTTGAAATTTGGAACCTTGATCTTTCGCCACATATATTATAGCAATTCATCAGCAGATCCAGGACAAAATTAGTGAATATTCTCTATGAGAAAAACTATTAATTATACCCCCTTCGAAGAAGAGGGGGTATATAGGAGTCACTGTGTCGGGCTGTCTGTCTGTCTGTCGGTCGGAAGCCATATTATGTCCGGCCTATTTCTTACAAACCACTGGGTGGAATTCAATAAAAATTTACATGAAGCTTCTATACCAAGAGGAGATGTGCATATCTTAAAGGGGTTACAATTGCAAGTTGTTAGCTTGACTTTTGAAAAAAACAAGAGCTATTGTCATGACCCTGGCGTCGTCGTCGGCGGCGGCCTGGTCGTCCGGTTAAGGTTTTTTGTTTAGCTCAGCTTTATTTTTTCTGTTTTCTATCAGTCGAGCGTCTGTGCCGTACACGGTGCTCTTGTTTTACAGAGTTATGGCCCTTTCACTTATTAAGTTATGGTGTAGGTCATGGTGCTGTTTAGGGGGACCCGGGTATTTATCATCTTCAGTGATTAAGTTCTAGTTTTGATTAGAGTTGGAATCATATTGACAAAATAACAGTTTCAGAATTCATCTGTGTCAACAAATGCCCGGCCGGGTAGCTCAATTGGTAGCGTATCTGACTCGTGATCTGGAGGTCACGGGTTCGATACCCGGTTGCGGCGACATTCTTTCGGGCGATCTTTTCCATTGCCTCTCACCTCTGATCTATGTGAGAAAGTAGTCAGTGGCTTCGAAAGAATGTTGTGTAAGTACTGGTATGGGAAAGCCAGGAAAACATGGGTAGGTGCACTGACCGCCGTGATATGACCAAAGCTGTTGAAAGCGGCGTTAAACTCCAAACAAACAAACAAACAAACAAAAGGGTCAACAAATTTGTCTGCATGTGGGGAAGGGTTCAATTGAATTCATGTTTCCTGAATATGACTGACACCTGATGCATGATGTGCAATTTTCTTTCGCCAAAACGTTATCAACTCTATATTCAATTATGTAATTAATTATACTTTTATTTCAAGATTTTCTTGATTCATGTCTAGGTGTTCTTGAAGTTATCTGCTGCAGATTTGTTTTATGTTTGAAATGAGTTTACCCTTTCCCACATACAATAAATGAGAAACAGGCAACTTTTAGATTGATTGATTGATTGATTGGGGTTTAATACCGTTTTCAACAATAATATTACGGCAGCCAGTTCACCTTACTACTCATGTGTTTCCTGGTTTTCTCACACCAGTAGTCTCCACGCAACAATCTTCCCAAGCAACTGGTTGCTTTTCCACATAGACTTAGCCCATTGGTGGGAGACGAATGACGCATGTCGCAATGACTTTTGTCAAACGTCGGAAAGAAAGTTGGCCGAGCCGGGATTCGAACTCAGCAACTTTTAGAACATCTGGACCAAACAATGGAAGATCCCTATACAATCAGAAAGCATCTACATGAAGGAAAGGTTTATAAAGGGAAATGCATGTTAAATCTGAAATGTAATAATAAGAATTTGATACAGGAGTTGAAAAAATAAAAAATAATTGCTGCTTTTTCTGACACTGTTCCGAAAAATGAACTGTTGCCAAATTAAGGCATTAGAATTCTGCCACACTTATAATTTAAACCCGGCAGCACACAACTTTGAAATTATTTGGGGAAAATCACTATAATGAAAGATTATTATTATTATTTATTAGAGTGGAAAACATTGGGCATAAGGGGAAATTGTTCATTACAATAAATTTCTCCATTCGCAACAATGTGTGTTCAGAGGTCATCCGTGCAATGGAAGCATAATGCATGTTGGAAAAAGGTTGTAACCAATTACAATTGTATTATCTTAACTCTTATTAAATGATGAAAACATAAAATGCCAAGTGTGGCATATGCACTCAACTCTTCCTGTCCCATATAGAACAAATCTGCAGCAGACGACTTTGAAAACATACCGGAACAAATTTGGAAACTCCCTACAAATGTAATTTCTTCTTTTGTCGCTATGTTTTCAAAAAGCTGTCTGCTGTCTGCTGCAGAGGCGTCAGAAAGCGTCTATATGAGGGAAAGGGTTAACATTCCTTGTCCCATATAGAACAAATCTGCAGACGACTTTGAAAACGAAAACAACTAGGCAGAAATGTAAAAAATGAAAGTATATAATACTTGAATAGGGGTGAGAAAATTTGCAATGAGCAATTTCTTCATTAATTTTGCAACAACAATGTTTTCAAAAGGCGTCTACGGCAGAACCTTTTTTTTAATGTGGGAAAGGGTTAAGATTAGATAGCTTAGCACATGCAATGTCAGTTTTGTGAAACAACATTGCAGCAGTTCTTGTTGATTTTGGGAGCATACAGACATGCAATTTATGGACATAAAACTTATGAAATTGAAGTATGAGAGTTTATATCTTAGGCGGCAGACTAATTTGCATCCTTGAAAAAAAGAAGAATTTGCTTATAATGCAGTAAATGAGTAATTGTTTCTTAACACTTTCCCACATAAAACGAACTCTTAAGTAAGTTTAAAATCTTTTAAAAAGAACGTTTAGTTATTGAAAAAAGTTAAAAACATTGTACCAAAAGTCAAAATAGCTCCTTTAATGACTAATTTCTCCTTCTGTAAAAATGTTGACAAAAGTTAACTGCATTAAGGTGTCATTTGCCATCTGTATAAGGGAAAAGGAAGATCAAGTTATTCAGGAGAAATACACTCCTAGTGAGAACCCCTGGAGTTGCATGCAGTTCTAAAATCTGGGCGCAAATGTAAATTTGGGAGTAGTAGAATGGTTGAAATGCAAACAACACAATATTCTTTGCAATTCTTTGCAATGCAGTCTAATTGCTTACAGGCTGTCATCTTGTGTGAGTCTTTTTGTAAAATACGATGTATCTAGATCATGTTTGTTTTGGTTTGTTACATGCTTTCTTGACACAACACAGTTTTGTTTGTGAAGGAAGCCATTTTCAAAACCACACTGTGTCAGACTGATTGCTGTAAAAGTCATTAACCCTTTCCAACATGTATGCAACAAATCTGCAGCAGATGACTGAACTTTGAATGTGGCAAAATATGGAAAAAACTCTATTTATGAAAGTTAAATTATTTAATAGAGATGAAAACATTGTGACAAAAGGACAAATTGCTCATTATGAGCAATTTTTCCTTTTGGTCACAATGTTTTCAAAAGTTGTCTGCTGTAATTAAATGAGTTAAAATACGTCTGCAAGTGAAAAAGGGTTGAAACCGGCTCTAAACCCAGACAAAGACTTTAGAACCAGACTCGTTTCCTTGATCACTTTCACTGATATATATAAGGAACACAAGGGTTCGAAATTGAAGGTTCTGTATTATTTATAACTCATATACTTGACTCATTTTTTCTCTTAAATGTTTCCTTTTACTATTTCCCACTTGCAGATCCATTTTGATGAATCTTCAGCAGACGACTTTTGGAAACATGGTGATAAAAGGATAATGAGCAATTTCTGCTTTTTGTCAAAATGTTTTCAACTCTTTTCTTTAATAATTGAGCTTAATTTTTGCTGTAAAGAGATTTTTTAAATATTGCATGTATGTTTTCAAAGTCGTCTGCCGCAGATTTGTTGTATATGTGGAAAAGGGGTACCATTTTACAATAGCCTAGCTGCTTTTAGGTAAATTTGGTCATTATATAGGCAGAGATTTGAAAGAAAACATTGTGGGAAATCTCAGTTCTAGCAATGTTTCCAAGATATGCCAAATTTGTGTAATGAAACAATATCTTCCATTGAATTCCCACAGTGCTTTGGAGTTATGTCTGAAACAGCATCAGACATTGACATACATGAAAGTCCCGTGGTATAAAGGGTTATCAAAGAGAGATAACTATTTTAATCAAAGATTCTCAAAGAGTTATCTTAAGTTCTTAAACAGATTAGCAGAAGACTGATTACAGATCTTTTTATTAAGATTAGCAACAACTCTTTCCCATTTGTAGACTCATTAACCCTTTCGCTCATAATAATAGACGCTTTCTGACGCCTCAGCTGCAGACAGCTTCTTGAAAATATGGTGACAAAAGAAGAAATTGCTCATGATGATCAATTTCTCCTTTAGCCACAATGTTTACCACTTTTAGTCATTGGTTATCCATTCAATTATAGAGATTTTCCATTGTTTGACAAAAATATGTTCAAAGTCGTCTGCTGCAGATTCATTGCATGTGGGAAAGGGTTAAAATGCATCTGAAGCAGATGATATATATTTGATATCATAATGTGACCAAAGGAGACATTTCACTAAAAGTTATAACATATTGAAGACAATAACCTTAAAAACGTCTTTTCCGAAAGGTGGTCTGAAAGTGTATGGTGTTTTACACAGCTTTCAACAATTTTGCAGTTATATCAGTGTTTCCTGGTTAAGTTACAAGTCCTGCTGGTCAATTTATCCTGACACCAGTGGTTCACATGTAATACTTTCCCCACAATTCAGAGCTCCACTTAGAGAAAGCCATGATTATACTACCACGTTTAACCTCTTTGAGATGTCCCGGCCGGGGATCAAAGTTGAGGTAGCCTGCTCTACTATAAACCATCAAGGCTGTCGTCCATAAAGGATGTCTGTTCTATAAATATTACTGTTACTCACAAAGCCCCCTGTTCAGATTAATCTGAAATGTTTAAAATGCAGACACCAAATTGCTTACAAACCTTTAAAAAGCTGCAGTTTGTGGTTTTTAGAAAATTAACTGTTCCCCTTCATACATAGTTAATTAACCCTTTATTTGCTGTAACAGATTTTGTGAAGCCTATGCGCCTTAAGTTTTCTGAGAATCAGGCAAGCCTGACAACATCTGAACGCTGTCTGACCTGAGGCTCTTAGATGATATTGCTAAAAACAATTTTATATTGAGATTCCTAATGATCTGCTATATATAAGTGTAAAGCTGGACAAGTCCATTTTAAAATATCAGCAAGAGTTCAACATTCTGTCTTAGGAATAAGTAATTGGTTAGCAAAGGTCAGTTTTCTTGTGGCATGAAGATAAATATTTGTTAAACCTGTATGTATTGAACATTGCTGAAATAGACATAAACCTATATATAGCAATTGATATTGTGATACTTTAAAATGTCTATGTGCCAAATGTAGACCATTTCATAAAACAACAAGACGAATTTTGATGCAGAGCATCAAAGGACGCCGCGCATGATTTTGAAGCATGACTTAAAGGAAGCAGATGTAGTTCAGTACATTTAAATAACGTGTGAAAACAGACAGGATGTAAATATTTCGAACAAGAAGGCCAAATGTCCCTTTATCATAACCAAAAAGGCCAAGATGTGCCTATATTGCTCACCTGGCTACCATAGCCTATAATAAAAGGTTACCATACAACATGAAGTTTCTTAATTTTTTACCAATACACGGTTTCAAATCGATATCTCGAAATGTTCGAGAAAAAAAAAAAAAAAAAAAAAAAAGAAAATCAAGATATCGCAAATTTCTGAGATAACGAGAAAAAAAAAATATCAAAAAAAATAATCGAGAAATCGAAATGTTCGAACATATTGATATCTTTTTTTTTTTTTTTTTTTTTTTTTTTCTCGATATCTCGAACTTTCCGATATCTCGAACTTTTCGAAAAAGAAAATTATATTTTTTTTCGATATCTCGAACTTTCCGATTACTCGAACTTACCAATTTTTTTCCATATTTTTTTCGATATCTCGAACTTTCCGATATCTCGAAATTTTCGGTATCTCGAACTTGTCGATATCTCGTACTTGTCGATATCTCGAACTTTCCGATAAAGTTCGAGATATCGAGATTTTTTTTTTTAAAGATATCGAAAAGTTATTGGAAAGTTCGAGATATCGAGAAGAAAAAAAAAAAAAAAAAAAAAAAAAAAAAAAATCGAGATATCGGAAAGTTCGAGATATCGAAAGTTCGAGATATTGGAAAGTTCGAGATATCGAAAGTTTCGAGATATCGATATGTTCGATTTGTCAATAAATGTTCAAGTTAAAAACATTCGTTTTATCAATGTATTCGAGATATCGATGTGTTCGAGTCATCGGTATGTTCGAGATATCGATATGTTCGAGTTATCAATATGTTCAAGTTATTTGACCAATAAGACATTCGTTTTTTGCGTGTACAATGACCTCAGACAAATTTTTTTAATGTACATTGATCTCTGATGAATTTGGTACATAAATCTCTTAATTTGCGAATGTCTAATCGAATGTCTAATGTCTAATTGACCAATTAGACATTCGTTTTTTAATGTACATTGATCTCTGATTAATTTGGTACCTAAATCTCTTAATTTGCGAATGTCTAATCGAATGTCTAATGTCTAACTGATCAATTAGACATTCGTTTTTTGCATGTATAATGACCTCCGACGAATTTGGTACCTAAATCCCTTAATTTGCGAATGTCTAATCGAATGTCTAATGTCTAACTGACCAATTAGACATTCGTTTTTTTAATGTGCAATGACCTCCGACGAATTTGGGTTATAGATCTTGTAATTTGCGAATGTCTAATCGAATGTCTAATGTCTAACTGACCAATTAGACATTCGTTTTTTTAATGTACATTGATCTCCGACGAATTTGGTACCTAAATCTCTTAATTTGCGAATGTCTAATCGAATGTCTAATGTCTAACTGACCAATTAGACATTCGTTTTTTGCATGTATAATGACCTCCGACGAATTTGGTACCTAAATCCCTTACTTTGCGAATGTCTAATCGAATGTCTAATGTCTAACTGACCAATTAGACATTCGTTGTTTGCATGTATAATGACCTCCGACGAATTTGGTACCTAAATCTCTTAATTTGCGAATGTCTAATCGAATGTCTAATGTCTAACTGACCAATTAGACATTCGTTTTTTGCATGTATAATGACCTCCGACGAATTTGGTACCTAAATCCCTTACTTTGCGAATGTCTAATCGAATGTCTAATGTCTAACTGACCAATTCGTTTTTTTAATGTGCAATGACCTCCGACGAATTTGGGTTATATATCTTGTAATTTGCGAACGTCTAATCGAATGTCTAATGTCTAATTGACCAATTAGACATTCGTTTTTTTAATGTACATTGATCTCTGACGAATTTGGTACCTAAATCTCTTAATTTGCGAATGTCTAATCGAATGTCTAATGTCTAACTGACCAATTAGACATTCGTTGTTTGCATGTATAATGACCTCCGACGAATTTGGTACCTAAATCCCTTAATTTGCGAATGTCTAATCGAATGTCTAATGTCTAACTGACCAATTAGACATTCGTTTTTTTAATGTGCAATGACCTCCGACGAATTTGGGTTATATATCTTGTAATTTGCGAATGTCTAATCGAATGTCTAATGTCTAATTGACCAATTAGACATTCGTTTTGTACATTGATCTCTGACGAATTTGGTACCTAAATCTCTTAATTTTCGAATGTCTAATCGAATGTCTAATGTTTAACTGACCAATTAGACATTCGTTTTTTGGATGTACAATGACCTCCGACGAATTTCGTACTTAAATTTCTTAATTTGCGAATGTCTAATGTCTAACTGACCAATTAGACATTCGTTTTTTTAATGTACAATGACCTCCGACGAATTTGGGTTATAGATCTTGTAATTTGCGAATGTCTAATCGAATGTCTAATGTCTAACTGACCAATAAGACATTCGTTTTTTGAATGTACAATGATCTCTGACGAATTTGGAACCTAAGTATAGTAATTTGCGAATGTCTAATCCAATGTCTAATGTCTAACTGACCAATTAGACATTCGTTTGTTGCACGTACAATGACCTCCGACGAATTTGGTACCTAAATCTCTTAATTTGCGAATGTCTAATCGAATGTCTAATGTCTAACTGACCAATTAGACATTCGTTTTTTGATTGTACGTTGACCTACGACGAATTTGGAACCTAAATATCGTAATTCGCGAATGTCTAATCGAATGTCTAATGTCTAACTGACCAATTAGACATTCGTTTTTTGCATGTACAATGACCTCCGACGAATTTGGTACCTAAATCCCTTAATTTGCGAATGTCTAATCGAATGTCTAATGTCTAACTGACCAATTAGACATTCGTTTTTTGAATGTACAATGACCTCCGACGAATTTGGGTTATAGATCTTGTAATTTGCGAATGTCTAATTGAATGTCTAATGTCGAATTAGACATTCGATATTTAACATTTGCGATTTTTCTGAATGTCTAATTGAATGTCTAATGTCTAATTACACATTCGATAATCAAAATTAGCGAATGTCTAACGTCTAATTAGACATTCGAATATTTTTTTTGAATGTCTAATGTCTAACGTCTAATGCTCTGCCAACTTCACACCCTTTTATAAATAGGCAAAAACATCCGGCGAATTTTGGGCCCGTAAACTAAACAATTAAAAACGCGTAGCCTAGAAAGTTTGGGAAAAGTGAACTTTTTCTCTGAGCTTTGATGAATTGGGTCAGGGCCGTAAACCAAACAATCAAAAACAGCGTAGCCTAGACAGTTGGGGAAAAGTTATTAAATACAAATTAAATGTGTATAAAGTTTTGTAATAACGGTAGAAGACAAACGTATTTTGTATCTTGTTGTTTCTTAAATCAGTTAATACAATTTATTGATTCATAAAGGTTGTTTTTTTCAATCAAACAACAGAGGTTTTTTTAACAATAATAACATTGGTTTCTCCCTTTTCGATTACGTCACCCCATGGTACAAAATTAAAACCTATCCCATACTGACGCCGCGCTCCCACGCGGCGTCAATGAATGAGAGAGACTATTGAAATCAAAACACAGCATGGGGGTGTGTGGGGAGACTAAACACTCCCACCATGGCTTGTTGATTTATAAACTATGCAGTCATTTGATATTTAACCCTTTCCCACATACAGCAAATCTGCAACAGATGATTGACTGAAAAAAAGTCCTATAAAATTTAAGGAAAACATGTATCTTTATAAATGTTTAACCCTTTCCCTCATATAGACGCTTTCGGACGCCTCTGCAGCATACAGCTTTTTAAAAACATAGTGACAATTAAGAAGAAATTGCTCAAAACGAGCAATTTCTCCTTTTCTCACGATGTTTTCCACTTTTAATTATAGGTTATCAATTCAATTATAGAGATTTTTTATTTTTTGACAAAATATGTTCAAAGTCGTCTGCTGCAGAATTGTCGTATGAAGAAAGGGTTAAGGTATACGAGCAATGTCTTCTTTTGTCACAGCAGATGGGTCAAAATGTGTATATGTGGGAAAGAGTTAATTAAATATATATTATGCTGAAATGAGATACTGTTGACATTATTATCTGCTGTATACAAAATGTATTCAAATCTTAACACCATGCAAATCGGTTATAATGCATAATTATCATTCAAAATTTCGGACAACAGTAATGCCATACTAGCAGAATAAAACCATTTTATGTACATTATATAGTATTTCAGTTTTTCCATACAGTACAAAAATTTAGGTCATACGTAAATGTCTAACGGTATCATTAAACAATGTCATTAAACAATACTGACCTCGGGAATATATATAAACCCTTGCCCACGGTCAGAATAAAGAACTTGTAGAATTGAGCTTGTAAAAACATTATGAGGTAATTTCTCCAATTGCCAATGATAAATGTTTTAACTCTTTTTGATAAATTAAACTTTAATTACTGTACATGTATAAATTTGTTACATTTTAGCCTAAGCATAAGTCTGCTACAGATTTCTGGTGATATGGGAAAGGTTATATTTACAGATTATTGTTTCACTGTCATTGTTTGTGAAGTTATTTGAGCGACCACCTCAGAGTTTGAGGATTGGTGGGTGCATGAAGCCCATGTGGGGCCATTACATATGTACTAAGATGGTATTAATTAATTAATGGCCGTTTTTTGACCCCTTTTTGCTATACTTATGACTTTTTCCCACTCATTACAAAACTGTTGATTGGTCAAAATGTGTGAATATTCTGCAGCAGACGACTTTGAACATATTTTGTCAAAAAATAGAAAATCTCTATAATTAAATGGATAACCTATGTTACCTATGACTAAAAGTGGAAAACATTGTGGCAAAAGGAGAAATTGCTTGTTTTGAGCAATTTCTTCTTTTGTCATTATGTTTTTAAAAAGCCGTCTGCTGCAGAGGCGTCAAAATGCGTTTATATGAGGAAAAGGGTTAATTAAATATATAATTTGTTAGGAAAATAAGAAATTTAGGGATATTTTCTTACAATACTTTCTTTTGCTCAAAATTGTTAAAATCTGTCAATAATTTACATATATTTTTTGTAAACAAGCAATTTTTTGTGGCAATAATGGTACTGCAGGGTTACAAGATATTTATTTTCTAGGTCTCTATATTCTATAATTGGTAAAAGGTGCCAAAATGGGGGAGTCGAGATCATAAGATATAAGTTTCCGTTATTGCGTTATTGCAGGAAATCTTTCATCCTACACATCCACTTTAACCATTTCCCACATATATAGACGTTTTCTGACGCCTCTGCAGCAGACGACTTTTGTAAACATTCTGACAAAAGTAGAAATTGCTCAAAACAAGCAATTTCTTCTTTTGCCACAATGTTTTCAACTCTTTTCAACTCTTTTCAACTTTTCAGTAATTATACCTACATTTCTGTGTTTTTGCTAAGGTGTTTTCAAAGTCGTCTGCTCTAGATTTGTTGTATGTGGGAAAGGGTTAAACAGCAGACTGCATGCAGTGAATTTATCTTTCAAATTATTGGAGGAAAAGGAGTAATTGCGTATTAACAAATCACTACCAAGAATACAGCTTTGAAAACACCAAGGCAAAAATATGGAAAATCCTTATAAATGAATGTATGATTATTGAAAAGATTTTAAAAGATATATCGTGGCCAAATCTCCTTTTTATGTTCAAAAGCTGTCGGGTTAAAATACGTCTTGTTTAAAGTTCCTTCTATAATCTCGTATGTGTCTCAAAAAAAGTTGGGGTATTGTGATACCCTTGGCGTCATCTTAATCATTTTCGTTGTCGTTTTCGTCACAAAACTTTAACCTTACCTCATAACTCAAAATCAGTTCAACATTTTCAAATGAAACTTAGTAGTCACATGTTCCTAGCAACAATACACATGTCTGAACTAAGTCAAATATCTCTGGCTTTAATAATTATTTGGTAATGTCCCTTTTTCGATTTAAAAAAAAGCAGACAAGTATTGCCTTTCGCTTGCGGCGCTCTTTATTTTCATTGTCTTTTCTGATTGTTCAGAAGAGTGTTAATATTTACACATTCCTGCATACTTATTCTGACACATCTGCAGCAGAGGGCTTTTGAAATCATTGTGGCAAAAGGATTGATTGATTGGGGTTTCATAAACGCCGTTTTTAACAATTTCTCAGTTATATCACGGCGGCCAGTTCACCTACTCATGCATTTCCTGGTTTTCTCACAGCAGTACTCCACACAACAATCTTCCCAAGCAACTGGCTGCTTTTCCACTTAGACTTAGCCCAGTGGTGGAAGACGAATGACGCATGTCGCATTGACTTTTGTCAATCGTCGGAAAGAAAGTTGGCCGAGCCGTGGCAAAAGGAGATATTGGTCATATATTAGAAATTTCCCCATTTACCACAAAGATTTAAACTTGATTCAGCTATCATACTATCTATCATTTAAAGAGGTTTTATTTTTTGAACTTGATAATTTCAAAGTCGTAAGGTGCAGATTTATTGTATTATGGGAAAGGGTTAAGAGTCAACGGAAGGAGAAGATCGGAAGATAGAGATTTCCGTCATTACAGGAAATCTTACATGAACATCACTTAATAGTCGCAATTCAGTTAAGAGCTCGAGCTATAGAGTGAATATTTCACGTTCTGAAATCCTTATAAGATTCTCACACCCTGTGTTGTTGTTACTCAAAATAAATGTCTTTGTGAGATGATTCTATTGTTACTCAAAATAAATGTCTTTGTGAGATGATTCTATTGTTACTCAAAATAAATGTCTTTGTGAGATGATTCTATTGAGTACCAACAACAAAGGTGTTGGTTGGGTAATATTTGATATATTATGGGGAAAAGACAAGTTTACTACCTCATTATCTATAGGCTTCTGATGAAAATGAATTGTCTATAATATTCATTGCATTTATTTAAAGTTTCATAATATTGACATACATTAATAAACTAGTGTAATAGGATGTTTGATAAAGACCATGTGCCTTGTATAGGATGTTGTATATCAAAATAAATATTAATCTGTTTGGAAGGATTAGATGCCTATTACTTCTCTGTGGTGTTTTAAAGTCATAGTAAAGTGTGATCTTTCTGCTGGTTTATTGAATACGAATACAAAAAAATGAGCAGATCTCGAACTGTTTTGTGTAAGGTAAACTACTTTTAGTGAGCATTAACTCACATTTTCACACACCAGCTTTTGTGTTGTAGTGGTAAGTGCGACCACCTCAGGTGTGGGAGGTCACTGATTCAATCCACGGCCGGTAACATTACCAAAGTCTTTAAAATGGTAGTAATGGATTTCCCTCTTTGGAACTTGACAGACTTTAGATTGTGGTGTATTTGCATTACAACTGACTTGCTGGTGTTAGGACAAAAGGACTGTTAACTTGCACAGGAAAAGCCATTACATATAACTGAAATATTGTTGAAAGCAACATTAAACAGCATGCAAGCGAACAAAGCATTTAACCCTTTCCCATATAAAATAAAAATGCAGCAGACGTCTGCAATTAACTCTTTACCACGTACGATAATTCTGCAGCAGACAACTTTGAAATTATATAGACAAAAATTGCTAAAATCTCTTTAAATGAAAGGATACAATTTTTCGTTTTGAGTAATTTCCCTTTTTGTCACAATGTTTTCAAAAGTCGTCTGCTGCAGAGGCGTCAGAAAGTGTCTTTATGTGGGAAAGGATTATAAGGTAACATTAAATGTCAAATGTTTTGCGATTATCTCGATTCCACAGACTAGCCTGTGTTATAATGCAGACTGGTGTGACCGTACATTATTAGCGGTTTACCATTTTATTAGACCCATTATATGTCTGGCATCTAGTCATATGTGTGATGAACAATCTTAATTTTGTTTTTTCAGCTGCTGTCGGAGATCGTAGAGGTGGAAGAAAACAAAGATGAACTTCAGCAGCCGGCAAACAATAACAAGTCTAGTCAAGGGGACCAACAACAGCAGCCTAGCAACAACAAAAAAGAGAGAACACTCAAAAAGTCTGGGACCACCGGGAATAAGAGAAGGAGTTTAAGCTTACCAACAGGTACTAAAACATTTTTTTACTTACAGCAGCCCTTTTGACACCAGGGCAAGAGTTAATTTGTGAAAACATTGTGAGTAAAAGAGAAAATACGACTAGTTCACTTTTCCATCAACGTTTTCTTATGGTCTCTTAAAATCAAACTGTCTTTTCTGTAGATGTCCTTTTTTTCCTCTCAGATGCAGTTATATGGTAGATTGCTCTTGGCAAAGGCACTTTTCCTAGCGGTTGTTAGGGTAGATTTCTCTTGGGCAAGGCACTTTTCCTAGCGGTTGTTACTGTAGATTGCTCTTGGGCAAGGCACTTATCCTAGCAGTGGTTACTGTAGATTGCTCTTGGCCAAGGCACTTTTCCTAGCGGTGGTTAATGTAGATTGCTCTTGGGCAAGGCACTTATCCTAGCAGTGGTTACTGTAGATTGCTCTTGGGCAAGGCACTTATCCTAGCAGTGGTTACTAGAGATTGCTCTTTGGCAAGGTACTTTTCCTAGGGGTGGTTACTGTAGATTGCTCTTTGGCAAGGTACTTTTCCTAGGGGTGGTTACTGTAGATTGCTCTTTGGCAAGGTACTTTTCCTAGGGGTGGTTACTGTAGAATGCTCTTTGGCAAGGTACTTTTCCTAGCGGTGGTTACTGTAGATTGCTCTTGGGCAAGGCACATTTCCTAGGGGTGGTTACTGTAGATTGCTCTTGGGCAAGGCACTTATCCTAGCAGTGGTTACTGTAGATTGCTCTTTGGCAAGGTACTTTTCCTAGCGGTGGTTACTGTAGATTGCTCTTTGGCAAGGTACTTTTCCTAGGGGTGGTTACTGTAGATTGCTCTTGGGCAAGGCACATTTCCTAGGGGTGGTTACTGTAGATTGCTCTTGGCCAAGGCACATTTCCTAGGGGTGGTTACTGTAGATTGCTCTTGGGCAAGGTACTTTTCCTAGCAGTGGTTACTGTAGATTGCTCTTGGGCAAGGTACTTTTCCTAGGGGTGGTTACTAGAGATTGCTCTTTGGCAAGGTACTTTTCCTAGCGGTGGTTACTGTAGACTGCTCTTGGGCAAGGCACATTTCCTAGGGGTGGTTACTGTAGATTGCTCTTTGGCAAGGTACTTTTCCTAGGGGTGGTTACTGTAGATTGCTCTTTGGCAAGGTACTTGTCCTAGCAGTGGTTACTGTAGATTGCTCTTGCTCTTAGGCAAGGCACTTTTCCTAGAGGTGGTTACTGTAGATTGCTCTTGGGCAAGGCACTTTTCCTAGCAGTGGTTACTGTAGATTGCCCTTTGGCAAGGCACTTATCCTAGCGGTGGTTACTGTAGACTGCCCTTGGGCAAGGCACATTTCCTAGCGTAGGTTACTGTAGACTGCCCTTGGGCCTATAGTACTAGTTTGTCACACAGGGATCAAGAATAAGTGTTCTGTTGCCATGAGAAAATGTTGAAACAGCATTAAACCCCAATAAAACAAATTGCTGGGTTCAACATAAAACTTACATTGCATTCAGCCATTTTGAAAGAAGGAAGAGAGTAAACATTTTATTGTCTTGAATGGGCAATAACAGAAAACAGATGATAAGAAAAACCCAGACATTAATGTACATGTACATAATCAGATAAACATGTTTGTATTCCAAGTACACCTGTTGTGGTCTGTTATGCCTCGATCACCCTTACCAACAAACAACACATGTGTAGCCGACAACGTCAAGGCAAAAATATGGAAATTCCAAATAACTGGAAGTATATTTATTGGATAGATTAACCCTTTCCCTCATATAGACGCTTTCTGACGCCTCTGCAGCAGACGGCTTTTTGAAAACATAGTGACAAAAAAAGAAATTGCTCAAAACAAGTAATTTCTCCTTTTGCCGCATAATGTTTTCCACTTTATGCCCTAGGTTATCCATTCAATTATAGAGATTTTCTATATTTTGACAAAATATGTTCAAAGTCGTCTGCTGCAGAATTGTTGTATGAGGGAAAGGGTTAAGAGTTGAAAACTTTATGGCAAAAACAGAAATTGCCCATTTATGACCATTTTCTCTTTTCGCCACAATAATTCTTTAGTCGTCTGCAAGTGGGATAAGGCCAAATATCTAACCATTTCCCTAATTAATATATAAGTCTGTTCATTAACTTGTCTGCTAACAATAATCCTTCATTGAATATTCTCTGCAATGCAGAGATTGCTATTTGATTATTGAGAAGTTTGGTGTAATAAGGCAACATAGTCACCAAACATGGCTGTTCTGTTGTTGTGCACATTTTGATGCATCTGCAGCCAAAAAAAATTAAAACAATGGCAAACAGAGTATTTTATACTTTTGCCACAAGGTTTTCAACTCTATATATTCAATACATATAGAGATCATTCCTATATTTTGCCCCAAGATGCTTACAAAGTCATCTGCTGCAGATTTATTGTATCTGGGAAAGGGTCAATATATGGTTGATGGTACATTTGATACTAAAACATCCAGTATGACCTTCACCCAAGGTTGATAGTTACTTGCTCATTAACAGTAACAGTTTGATATTGGAAAGGACTGTGCCATGTGAAAAACTGATATGTCAAGGTCACAACTTACTGAGGTCACAACATATCTGCAGCAGACGACTATGAAATCATCTTGGCAAAAAGTTAAAACAAAAAAAGCTCTAGATTACAGACGCTTTTCATGTTCTTAAACTTTATTTTACCTCAAAAACTATGTTGTGGGTACTTAAAAGAATCATCTCAGTGAGAGGGTTCTTTTGAGTTCCCACAATGTTGGTTTTTAACCCTTTCCCTTATATAGAAGCTTTCTGACACCTCTGCAGCAGACGGCTTTTTGAAAACATAGTGACAGAAGAACTTCTAAATTGCTCAAAACAAGCAATTTCTCCTTTTGCCACAATGTTTTCCACTTTTCACTTATAAAGATTTTCCAATTTTTGATAAAATATGTTCAAAGTCGTCTGCTGCAGAGTTGTTGTATGAGGGAAAGGGTTAAGGAGTGCTATCGGAGATATTGTGGAAGCAAGACCTGTCTACTCTTCCTTATAATCCAGTCCTTTGATCTCAATTGGAAAACGGATGTATTTCCTGTACAAATATATGATGAACATCTGTAATTACCAATGAAATAAATCAATCTATTAATAAACTGTCAGCATACCTGTCAATCATGTTAATTATATATCTGTCATAATGTATGTGACATTTATATCTTGTACAAACATCTAGTAACAGTATTCAATCATCTGCACACTTCGTCACATCTCTTATCTAGAGATACTTTTCCCACAAACGTAACTATATGAGGCAGGGTTAGAATGATAACAAATCTGCAGCAAAATAAGTCTTAATATGGATATTGGAAACTCTCGTTAAACCTTTCCCCCTTACAACAAATCTGCAACAGATTACTTTGAAACATCTGAGCAAAAATATGGAAAACCTCTACAAATTAAAGTTAGTGAATTAAATTTAATAGAGTTGAAAACATTGTAGCAAAAGGAGAAAAGTCGTCTGCTGCAGATGCCTCATAATGAGTCTAACAAGTAGGAAAGGTATAAATGAAAGAACAATTATTGAATAAAGTCAGAAACATTGTGGCAATAGGTAAAATTGCTCAGCATGAGCAATTTCTTCTATTGTTTCAATGTTTTCAAGAGTTGTCTGCTGTAGATCTAAGGCATTAGAGTGCAACGGTAATGTATGTGGAAAAGGGATATATACTGATTGTAGTTAAATCTTAATGATTTAGCATATGGAAAGAGATTTTCCTTATTTCTCACCAGATGATTTCGAAGAAGTCTGCTGCATGCAGATTTGTTGTATGTGGGAAAGGGTTGATGCAAATGATACTGTATATACAACATCAGCTAGGGGCACATTAATTGTGTTAGCTGTAGTCTATTATAAGGTCCAGTTGATTTGTTTATTTATGATTAACCCTTTCTTTAAACAACAAATCTGCAGCAGATGAGTTTGAAAAAAACAGCCAAATTCTCTTAACCCTTTCCCTCATATAGATGCTTTCTGACGCCTCTGCAGCAGACGGCTTTTTGAAAACATAGTGACAAAAGAAGAAATTGCACAAAACGTGCAATTTCTCCTTTTGCCACAATGTTTTCCACTTTAAGTCATAGGTTATCCATTCTTTAAAATAAAGTATATTATTATTATTATTATTATTATTCAATTATAGAGATTTTCCAAGTTTTGACAAAATATGTTTAAAGTCGGCTGCTGCAGAATTGTCGTATGAGGGAAAGGGTTAAACGACTTTGAACATATTTTGTAAAAACATAGAAAATCTCTATAATTGAATGGATAACCTATGACTTAAAGTGGAAAACATTGTGGCAAAAGAAGAAATTGCACGTTATGTGCAATTTCTTCTTTTGTCCCTATGTTTTCAAACCGATGTCTGCTGCAGAGGCGTCAGAAAGTGTCTATATGAGGGAAAGGGTTAAAAGAGAAGTTACTTATTATTGAATGGAGTTGAAAACTTTGTGGCAAATGGAGAAATTGTTTTCTCATTGTTTTCAAAAGTCAATTCTGCTTCAGATGCATCAGAATGGGGTCTACAGGAACTGGTGGGAAAGTTTAAAAACATAATGAGCAAGTTTTACTTTTGTGACAATGTTTTCAAAAGTCGTCCACTGCAGATGACAGTGGGTCAAAATGTGTCAACAAGTGGGAAACATTTAACCATTTTAACCCTTTCCCTCATAAGGCAATTCTGCAGCAGACAACTTTGAATGTATTTTGTCAAAAAAATAGAAAATCTCCATAATTGAATGGATAACCTATGACTAAAAGTGGAAAACATTGTGGCAAAAGGAGAAATAGCACGTTTTGTGCAATTTCCTCTTTTGTCACAATGTTTTCAAAAAAGCTGTCTGCTGCAGAGGCGTCAGAAAGCGTCTATATGAGGGAAACGGTTAATTGCCTTTTCAGTGTCGTTTCTATCTGGGGCCCTTGAAAATTAATCGGTTGTAACATGAGAATTTTTTTTTGGGCATGTTTTTATTATAAACCTTTGAATTTCAAGTTCTGTTGTTATGGATACTGCATACTAAGATGTTATTTTATACATTCATTTGTTTCTGCTGACCTTTTTTAATGTTTTGGGATTTAACCCTTTCCCACATACAACATGTCTGCAGCAAATATATAACTTTGGAAACATTTTGGCGAAAAAATTATAAATCTCTGTGAATTAGAGAATAATTATTGTATCTATAGATTTGAAGACTTAAATGTGGCAAAATGAGACATTGCTCATGCTGAGCAATGTCTCATTTTGCCACAGTGTTTTCAGAAGTCGTCTGCATGCTGGAAAGGGTTAACTTTACTATTTACTTCTGTTGAAAAAATAAAACCAAATATCTTGAAAATTACAGACAGAGTTGTAAAAAAAGTTTAGTATCGTAATATAGCAATTCCATCTTGTTGCACAATGTTTTCAAAATGTTAGCAGATTCTGAGCAAGTCGAGTTAACAACTTTAGCTGCATTTTGCAGTACACATCTTTAGA
Organism: Serripes groenlandicus; assembly: GCA_031761405.1. Lineage (NCBI taxonomy): Eukaryota > Metazoa > Mollusca > Bivalvia > Cardiida > Cardiidae > Serripes > Serripes groenlandicus. The sequence continues at coordinate 34,228,454 of JASEVX010000004.1, forward strand.
AAGCATGCTGGAAAAAGAGAGTGGCTCAATAGTCTTTTCTCCTTCACCATGTTTTTTAAAATTTCCTAAAGTAGCAGTTTCCCTACTGAGAATTGCTGCTTTGGTATTCATTATTAAACTACTGATGTACAGATATACATCGGGATACACTCAATATTCATAGTTCTTAGCATTGACTTATTCTAGGAAAGGAAACTACTGATATAAATAATTGAAATATTGTTGAAAATGGTGTAATTTAACCCTTTCCCTCATACCACAATTCTGCAGCAGATGCCTTTGAACATATTTTGTCAAAAAACAGAAAATCTCTGTAATTGAATGGATAACCTATGACTAAAAGTGGAAAACATTGTGGCAAAAGGAGAAATTGCACGTTTTGTGTATTAATCACATAACTTACAGTAAACTGTCTGGCAGTATAATTATTATACTGCAAGCCTGCTAATTAGTTTCAATATACCACTGTGATTTAATTATATTAAACAGTGTGTCACTGATTTTAAAATAATATTTTTACTCAGTCAATTTAATTAAATTACAATGACTTTTTAACTCAGTGTGAATCTTCCATTCTGAATAGAGAAATTAGAACACTTATAGAACACTTCTTAGTCTTAGAACTAAAAAAGTTCTTATAAATGTATTAGGTATAAAGTGAAAACTTTTAAAATCTTCTTGTCAAAAAAATCAATGCAGTTCCGCAGTGGAATTTCATTTGTATCTGCTATGTTACTGGAATACCAGTGGAATAACCAAATATACCACTGGAACTGTACTTGAATTTGAAATATTCCAAGGGAGTTAACTCTAGCATAAAACACAGGAACTCTTCAAAAAGAAGTAAGTAATGTTAACTACTTCCTTTACGTTTTTTGGTGGGAGAAAAATGTTGTGGTTCAAAGTCACAGAAAAGGTTTTTGTAAATTCTTGTTAACAACTTGATGGGCACATTTGGTAAATGTCTTAAAAGTTATATTGTTTATTAAATTATCAAATTATATTGTGCTATGTCATAACCAACATGTTTATATTGGTGATTTATTGAAGTATCACATTGCCACATGTGGAAGAAGCCATGTCTTCATATACAAATTATTTTTATAGAATTCTGGTTCAACTTTGCTTCAATGAACCAGAATATTTTCTGCACACAGGCTTTCTGTACTTTCTTCTGTACAGGATCTGGTTATTAGGTCCACCGAGACTATTTTGTACACTGGTTTACCACCCAATTGAATTGTGCCCCACTTCATGAACCATTTTTGACCTCATCACGTTCATGAACATTTTAATAATTTTTGTTTATGAATTGTTCTTTCCAGTCCTTGAAGTACAAAAGGGACATTGAAATATATTGGATAAATGGATATGAATAGTTCATGAATTTTGAGACATGAACAGTTCATTTCCAGAACATGAAGTTAAAATGGGACTATAAGTTATATAGAAGAGATTTCATGAACTGATCATGAACTGTGCATAACATATTTTGTCCTTGAATTATTCATAGATAATTCATGAACTGTTTAAGAAAGTTTGGCAGTGAAAAGTTGTTGAAATGGACAGTTCATGAACCATGCACAGTTCATGAACTGCTGCATCATGAACATTTTAAGGAAAAGTCCCATTTTAACTTCATAGACTTTAATGAATTTTTATGAAATCTGAACATGAACTGTTTATTCCACAGGTGGAGTTGAACCCTTATTTACATTTCCCATGTGCAGACGACTTTTGATTTTTTTTTGAAAAAGATGAAATTGTTCATTGGGAAAGAGCAATTTAATTTTCTCCTTTTATCACAAAGTTTTCACTACCTGGTTTTATAATGAACTCTCATTTAAGGACAATTTTCAAGTTTTCTATATGAGGAAAAGGGCTTAAAGAAGAAGCCTATTATATATTTAAATGAGGTGGGATGAGCCTGTAGAAGTGTACTGAGACTGTAAAATCTGGGTCAGGATGTCAAGCATTAAGAAAGGGTCTTCCTGCCTTACTTAAACCCTTCCCCTCATATGAAAATTCTGCAGCAGACGAATTTTAACATATTTTGTCAAAAAATCTCTAATATCTCAAGAATATCTCTATAATTGAATGGATAACCTATGACTAAAAGTGGTAAACATTGTGGCAAAAGGAGAAATTGCTCGTTTTGAGCAATTTCTTCTTTTGTCACTATGTTTTCAAAAAGCTGTCTGCTGCAGAGGAGTCAGAAAGCGTATATATGAGGGAAAGGGTTAAGAAAGGGTCTTCCTGCCTTACTTAAACCCTTACCCACATATAAACACTTTCTGGCGCCTCGCATGCAGCAGACGACTTTTGAAAACATTGTGTCTTAAGTAGAAATTGCTCAAAACAAAATTCTTTTCAGTAATTAAACCTATATATTTATGTACCTTTTTTGTGTTTTTGCCAAGATGTTTTCAAAGTCGTCTGCCGCAGATGGGAAAGGGTTTAACCCTTTCTCTTATATAGACGCCTCTGCAGCAGACGGCTTTTTAAAAACATAGTGACAAAAGAAGAAATTGCTATAAACGAGCAATTTCTTCTTTTGACACAATGTTTTCCACTTTTCGTCATAGGTTATCCAATCAATTATAGAGATTTTGACCTATGCCTGTTACTCAAATGTCAAGGTCACACTAGGAGGTCAAAGGTCAAAATGAGTACTGTTTGATAGGACTACCTTGTCCGGCCTGCATTTCAACCATGCATCTTAGGATTCTCAAGTTACTGGACATACATGTCACCTTGGTGAGGTGGTGTGTAGCGCGCAAGACTCAGGCATGAACCTCAAATGTCAAGGTCACACATGCTTGAATGGATTTTGATATAACTTCCCACAATTATCAATTTGGTAGGGGACTTTTGTTTTGCTTGGAATACGACATTAACTTGTTTATTTTACAATGATTGCGAAACAATTAAGCTTTCAGCTTGTATTAATTAACCCTTCAAGCAGCTGTGTTGAAACCAACACATGGTGGTAAGGGTTAATCACACTCAATGTCTGTTTCCCGCAGGCTTTATAATAACCGCTCATCACTGGGGGATTCGAACCCAGGACCTTTGTTATGGAAGGCTGTCAATGCTCTACCACCTGCACCACCGTCTTCAAAACTTTAAAAAGTGATAGTTTTTCACTAAGTGACTCCATCATCATAACTGATTAATTATAATGTCAGGATAATTTTGCCAGTGTTACTTAGTTTGTTGTTTTAACCATTTCCCTCATAATTATGACAATTCTGCAGCAGACGACATTGAACATATTTTGTCAAAACATAGAAAATCTCCATAATTGAATGGATAACCTATGACTAAAAGTGGAAAACATTGTACCAAAAGGAGATATTGCATGTTTTGCGCAATTTCCTCCTTGTCACTATGTTTTCAAAAAGCCGTCTGCTGCAGCGACGTCAGAAAGCATCTATATGAGGGAAAGGGTTAAACATTTCCCACATACAACAAATCTGCGACAGAAGTGTTTGATATTCGATGAGCAATTTCTTCTTTCAAAAATCTTATGTGCACAGGGAAAGGATTTAAATTTAAATTTTCCCAACATTTGTCAAAATCTGCAGCAGACGACTTTGAAATTACATCTAGATAAAAATATGGAGAATTTCGTTAAATATGAAATTTTAATCATCTAATAGAGTAGAAAACAATGAGTCATATTAGGAGAAATTGCCATTTATAATTGCTTTAATAATTCATCTTTTAGTTTGACCTTGGAAGACAAAGGTAACATTAATAAAAGTGTTATATAAGCAGTAAAAGGGGTTAAAGCTCTAAACACTTTCCCACATGTAGATGCGTTTGCAGCTGACGAATTTAGAAAACACTGTGGCGAAAGTAGAAATTGCTCAGAACAAGCATTTTCTCCTGTTGCCACACTGTTTTCAACTTTATGTTATGACTATACTTTCTTTTATAGAGATTTTCCATATATTTGCCTATATGTTTTCGAATACGTCTGCTGCAAAAAATTTGTAATGAGAAAGGGTCTAAGAGCCAGGTAAACAGACTCCCTATTCATTCAGTCATAAAATTACACAAGTGGTTTTTTATTCACCAGTATAATTATGTAATAAGCAACCTTTTTGTGTCAAACAGTGGGGAACTGGCCCCACTGCAATGTAATGCGATGAGCTTCTTTTTGAATTGGCCATGTCTGCTCCATGTCAAAGTAGGGTTATACAATTTAACCCATTTCCACATATATACATACAGACACATTTTGCTGCCTCTGCAGTAGAAGACTTTTGAAAGCATTTTGGCAAAAGGAGGAAATGCATTTACTGAGCAATTTCTCCATTTGCCACAATGATTTGATCTCTAATAATTTGTAACTTATGCTAAAAACAAATCCATATTGTTGTCATAATGTTTTCAAAGACATTGATTGGGAAAGTGTAAATCTTCTGAAGAGACAACAAAATTGATAGAAACATTTTTAGAAGTTAAATTACAGAGTGGAAAACATTTTTTGTAAACGGGGGAAAAAGACTTGTTTAGCAATTTCTCCATGGTTTAGATCAAGATTATTTGCTGCATTGGTTGCAAAAGTCTTTTTTTATCAGGAATTTAATTTGATTAACCCTTTTCCACATACAGACACTTTTTAACGCCTCTGCAGCAGACGACTTTTGAAATCATTGTGACAAAAGGAGAAATTGCTCATAATGAACAATTTCTCCCTTTGCCACAATGTTTTCTACTCGATATTATTATTAAACTCATTTATTGAGATATTTTCACATTTTTGGCATGACATCTTCAATGTCGTCTGCTGCAGATTTGCTGTATGAGGGAAAGGGGGGTTAAGTGCTGTTTAACACAGTTTTAAAACAGTATTATAGCTATATCACTTTGGACAGTAAATTTATCCCTTGATGAGCTATCATTACTGTGAAGCTAGGAAATGTGCCTCGCCATGGCTGAAACATAATGATTAATTCATGCCCAATCCCTGTCTGTCTGTTTTAGTAGATGTATTAATAATTATTATGTGTGGCACAATCTGTCATTAACCCTTTTCCACAATCATAACATACAGACGCATTTTGACACCTGCATGCTGCAGACGACATACAATACAATTCCATAATATACAATAATTCTGCAACAGATGAATTATCAAGTCCAAAATATAAAAAATCTCTATAAAAGATAGATACATAATTTATGGCTATATTGAATAGAGTTGAAATCATTGTGGAAAATGGAAAAATTGCTCATTTTGAGCATCATTAAATTTTCTCCTTTTGCCACTGATTTCAAAAGTATAGTCCGCTGCAGACGCGTCAGAAACGGTCTGTATGTGGGAAAGGGTTAACACTTTTCCAAAATCATACAGATGCATTTTGACACCTGCAGTGCAGCAGACGACTTCTGAAAACAGGAGAAATTGCACACAATAATCAATTAATTCCTTACAGATATTTTCCATTATTTTGCTTATATATGTAAAACTCTCTATGAATGACCGAAAGTGTATTAATCATTTTATATAATTTAAAACATTCCGGCAAAAGGAGAAATGGCTCATTTAGATAAGAGCAATAAATCATTTTGTCATTAAGTCTTTAAAAGTTGTCTGCTGCAGATGTGGCAAAAGGAGTCTGTATATGACATTGTGGAAAAGGATTATTCTAAATAGATTTCTTTTTCCACAATGTTGTCAACAGCCATTTGCTGTAGACACATCAAAATTCAGCCGTTACAGAGAAAGGGTTTCAGGTCTTTTTAGAATTTGGGTGAGGGGGGGGGGGGGGGTTGTATGTAAAGTTTGGTCCTTACACAGAAAACACATGGAGCGAAAAGATCGTAGAATGATAAACCCACTCAGCTAAATCAGACAGGCTTTTGACTAAGATAGGGTCGGGCATTTCAGTTAAACCCGATATTATTTATTACCGCTAGGTCAATGTGATCTTTTATGAGACATTCATAAATACGACATAAATTATTATTTTGCATTGTCGCTTTGTGTTAATTAGGTTGTTGGATATGATAATTATTTGTGTTTAGTACAATAATGTATGATTTGTTGTGGTGATTATGTGTTCTACACGCGCTATGGGATTTACCATATTTTATAGTGGATAACTTTAATACTGATGGTCGTCGTCATAAATTGTAATAAGTTAATTAATGTTTAATTGTATCATATTTCTTGTAACTGATTTCTTTTCTTTAACCCTTTCCCACATGTATACAACAATTCCACAGCAGACAACTTTAAAAACATCTAGATAAATATAGAGAAAATCCCTGAAAATAATTGAATATAGTTGAAAACATGGAGACAAAAGAAGAAACTGCTCGTTTTTGAGCAATTTCTTCTTTTGTTGCCATGTTTTCAAAAAGCCGTCTGCTGGAGAGGCTTCTTTATGAGGGAAAGGGTTAAATGATATTTTTTAAGCTGTCTGCTTAAAATCTCTCCCATATACAACAGATCTGCAAAGGAAGCTTTTGAAAATTTCTAGGCAAATATATGAGAAAACATAATCTGGTGAAATGGCTACAAATATTTTCAAAAGTTAATTAAGTCTGCGAAAGTGCGTCTGAATATGGAAAAGTGCAATGTATGTCTGCCTTGCTTGATATTAGATTCATTTGATATTTTATGTTTAAAAGAAAAACCCTGCCTAAATATTCTTTCCTTTGACATCTCTGTTTAACCTGTTCCCACAATATTACAACAAATCTGCAGCAGACGATTTTGAAAACGTCTTGGCAAAAGCACAGAAAATCCCTTTAAATGAAAGAATAATAATTGATTAGAGTTGAAAACATGGTGACAAAAAGCTGTTTGCTGCAGAGGTGTCAGAAAGCGTCACAATAATCAATTTTTTCTTATTTAAATACGCTGTTTTATTGAGCAATCAAAATATAAACGTATGGTCTTTCTTGAGTGAGTATCTGAACCGTGCTTTGAGAAATCCCAAAACAGGGCATTTATAGGGGATTGTGTAGATTCAGGTCAGCTTGATCAATCTCTGCAATTGTTTGATATAATTTAGACACAGAAATCTCCGGAAACGTCTGATATGCATTAATCCTAAGTTCCTACTTACAGCAATTCTACAGCAAAAATATGTAAATTCTCCATAAATGAAACTTATTTTTTTAAATAGAGTTGAAACAATTGTGGCAAAAAGTGACATTGCTCATTATGAGCAATGTCTCCTTTTGCCACAATGTTTTTAAAAGGCATCAGTGAGTGCTACTGAAAGTGTCAAAATGCATTAGACAGATGCATTTTGACACTTTCAGTAGCACTCAGATCTGTAAGTGGGAAAGGATTAATTCTTCTGGATCAGATTGCCTGAATGAAGATGCAGATCTTCATCTGTTAAATGTGTAGGTATACATTTTGTAGTTTCACTAATGTTGTAGGTGTTCCTGTAAAGTTGCACTAAGCTGAGAGGTCTTTCAAAACTTTTATAGTTTGGGTTTCGTATGACAATCTTTATAATGTAGTCTATGAATAATTCATGGAATTTAAAATATTTATGTATTTTCATTTTTGGGGTAATATAGGGATTTTGTTGCAGTTAATGGTATATTGAACAAGTTTATAGCCAACTTAATCCATTAACCCTTTCCCTCATATAGACGCTTTCTGACGCCTCTGCAGCAGCTAGACGGCTTTTTGAAAACATAGTCACAAAAGAAGAAATTGCTCAAAACAAGCAATTTCTCCTTTTGACACAATGTTTTCCACTTTTTGTCATAGGTTATCCATTCAATTATGGAGATTTTCTATGTTTTGACAAAATACGTTCAAAGTCGTCTGCTGCAAAATTGTCGTATGAGGGAAAGGGTTAACCCTTCTCTGTATTTATCCTTTCCCTCATACAACAAATCTGCAGCAGACGACTTGGCAACGCTTAAATATGGTAAATTCTTTATATCAAAGTATAATTAATGAAAAGAGTTTAAGCTTTTGTGGCAAAATCTGAAATTGCTCATTATGAGCAATTTTTCCTGTTGTCACATTATTTTCACATGTCGTCTGCTGCAGATGCCTCAGATTGAGTTCACAAACTGTGGGAACGGGTTAACCCTTTCACAGATCTGTAGTAAAGTCCTTTGATACAATTCTTAGAATATGCAGTAAATGAATTTTGAAAATATTGTGGGGTAAAAGGAGAAATTGAAGTTTCTTCTTTTATGAAAATGGTTTTCACTTTTGTCTTGAAATACATTCTTGGTTGACAAACCAAAGTATAATGGTTGATCTAATTTGCCTTCATTGATCAAAATTCAAATGTTTCTTGTAACAATTGAATGAATAATTGGATACAGTATATACATGTAAAGTCATCTGCTGCAGAATTGTTCCATGTGGGAAAGGGCTCCTGAAAAAAGAATATTTGATAATGATATGTTACATGTTTAATAACTCTTTATTGCCTTTACTTGCAGGATCTCTTGCTTTCGGAGATGCTCGAATCGTCTACAAAAATGGCCATTTCACCATCGAAACCATGGATGGCTTCGAGATTGACTCATCTCATCCATATTCTGATGACGATGATGATGATCCAAATATTGTAAATAAGATGCATGTGACAGCAGATGCCTCGTCAAGGAGACACGAAGGTGTGGTTGTCAGGGGTGATTCAAGGGAGACTATTCATCAAGGTCAACAACCAGGATTAAAAAGACAGTGCGCTAAAACAATACTGACCAAGAAGGATTCAGGGGACAGTGTGTTCTATAATGAACAGGATGATGTTTCCGAGTTAAACGAACAGGCCAATGAGTCCTGTTCCACATCTAGTCTGCTGTCGGAAATGTCAATGGACAGTCAAGTTTCTGTTGACTCAGAATTAGAACATTTCAATCATGATCGTCATAAATCTCATCAGTCAAGTTCATCCCTCCCGGAAACAGGGACTAGTCCAACTGTCAAACAGGAAGCCCTTCGAGCGCGTAGGACGTCAAGCTTCCGTCGCGCCCAGACAGCAGGAGCTCTCAGTCTTGCTGGAGTCAAAGAAGAGCAAATACAAGAATTCTCAAATCAAAAAACATCAGCGTCCGATGAAAATAATCAAAATTCACCGTCGGCACAAAAATCAACACCAAAACGTAAGGCATTAAATGATAATATGAACGTGTTCAGTAAACAAAGTGAATCTGCAAAAGACTTCTTCTCCAAGAGAATGAATCTCAAAGGTTTGTTTAAAAAGAACAAATCTGACCTCGGTTTGGCTGCTGGAAGTCCATTAAAAACAATGCACCCTATAAGTCCGCCGATTGCTGCATTTCAAGGTGACGACGATATCGGGAGTATCGATACACCACCTGGTTCACCGGGTCCTAAACTAGACTTTCGACGTCGTCACACTTCTGCTGATATCTATATTAAATCTTTCGCCGATGCGAGTGCTAGTGAATCGGGTTCCAACTGTCCCACTCCAACTCAGGAGCGACATAGCGTATCCAGACCGACAGTTTCGACCCCGACAACTCCCAGTCGAGAATCAAACTCTATCGTGAATCTTGCTTTAAATGGATCTGTATGTTCTGTGGATGAGGACAGAATAAGTGTCACTTCAGCGAGTAGTGCCGCGAGTAGTTCTCACAGCGTACAGTCACCAGGCATGGAACAGCCTCACAAACCGAAAACTCCGAAACCGGTCGGGGCTTCACCTCGGCGGAGTCACAGTATCGGTTCCCAGTCATCAAGAACTAGTTACCTAGCAACACATCGTGATAGACCATCAACTTCTGTGACGTCATTAGAAAGTGATAATTGTGATAATGTGATAGTGGGTCATTGTGAGTGTGAACACAGGATGTCGCGTCCAAGGTTACGTTCCGACGGTAGTAAAACGTTGATTGATTCCGTTCAGTTGTGCCATTTCTGTCGTCAATGTTTGGAGTACGCCAATAGTGCTGGATTAACATGTGGTGCTTATTTGGATAAACAGCGAAGATATTCCTCGGATAAACAAAATTCATTGGATGACAATTTTAGTGCTAAGATGAGAAAAGATTCGACCAACAGGACGAGTTACGAGAAACTGGCGATCATCTCGCAGACAGCCGTGGTGTCGAGTAATAGTAACGACAGCGGGATTCAGCGTGATGTTAGCGCTCATTCCAGTAATGAATCTATAAAGGTAAGAATTATTTTAGTCTTCTGCAATCTTTCCAGAGCAACATTTAGCGAGGGCAAAGATATACAGCTTTGGATCTATAGAGGTTATAATGTTCCTCTATAGAAGCACATTTGGACAACTCTGTTGGAGACCACTTTGGAAAACATAGTATGAAAAGAAGAATAACAAGCAATTTCTCCTTTTCTCAAAATGTTTCCCACTCCTTTCAGAATATCAGTTCTTTTGCCCGTATTTTGCATTTATTTTTCATCAGGTTCGGTTAAAAGTTAAACTTGCTCTAATTTAGTTCAAACTTATTTATTTTATGTACATCATTTTTCAAAACAAGCATTCAGCTTATATTTATCACACTGTATGTCTGCTTCCTGGAGACTTAACCAGTCCTTGTGTTGTTTGTGTGGGAAAATCCCAAAGGCAGAACCTGCTCGTCGCAGGATTTGAACCAAGGACTTTCGGTACGATAGGCCGACACTCTACCACTGCACCACTCTCTACAGAGGTGCTGCAATGGGAAGTGAAAACACTAGTTTATCAGAGCTCTAGATATGTTGGGTATATCAGATTCTAAAATCCATATTTGATACTCAAACCCTACATTGTGGGTACTCAAAAGAATCGTCTCAGACGATTCTTTTGAGTACCCACAACATAGCTTTGCTTGAGTCATAAGATAAATATGTGTGGTAAAAGACCACTTCATGCCTCCTTATCTAATCCACTGCTTTATTTGTTACCTGAAAAACCATATTTATCATGGAAAGAAACACCTGGGTGCTGCCAATCCATGTTACCTGATCCAAAATTGGTTAGTAGGAATCTGAGCAATTTCTCCTTTTCCCACAATATTTCAAAATATTTTTTTACTACAGAAGTGTCAAAAGTCTTCTGATCTGTTATCAGTTAAAGATGTGTTTGCCTGGAATTGTTAACTGATTTTCTTTCCTGCTGATTGTAAAGAAAACAATGACAAATTAGCTCTCAACCAATATATGATGTATATATATATATATTCAGTGAAGGTTCTCTTAAGCCTGATGGAGTTACTTCCCTTTGACAAGATGAAAAGTTAAACCCTCCCACAGAGCTCTAGATAAGGGGAGTTTTTCATGATCTAAAATCCTTATTTGACATCCAAAGCCTATGTTGTGGGTACTCAAAAGAATCGTCTCAGTGAGATGATTTTTTTAAATACCAACAACATAGGTTTTAATGAGTGCCAACAGAGGTATCATTGAAGATAGACCTGTTTACTCCTCCTGATCTATCCAGGGGTTGCGAGTTCGAATCCCGGCTCGGCCAACTTTCTTTCCGAGGATTGACAAAAGTCAATGCGTCATACGTCATTCATCTTCCACCAATGGGCTAAGTCTATGTGAAAAAGCAGCCAGTTGCTTGGGAAGATTGTTGTGTGGAGTACTGGTGTGAGAAAACCAGGAAATGAGAAGGATTGTTAAAAACAGCGTTAAACCCCAATCAATCAATCAATCAATCCTCCTTATCTAGTCCTGACTCCTCTACTCCCAATAATTACAAGCTTGTAGTGTTTTCCATTAGGTTAATGGAGTGATCAATTAAAGTTTACTTAATGACTGTTTAACTGCTTTAATTCATTTCCATTTGCCAGTGTGCTGGGGTGATGGGGCTTCTGGTAAATGCAATGATAGACAAGGCATATAATGCTAATAATAAGGCAAAATGATGTTCATCCCTTTCCCACTGTTCTCCTCTGAAAACATAATGAGCAATTTCACCTTTTAAAACTATGTTTTCAACTCTTAATCTTAATCCTACAAAACATTTAAGTTGGATGCTTTCAAAGTAAAAGGTTCCAATTTACATCTAGTAAAAGGTCCCAAATTACATCTAGTAAAAGGTTCCAATTTACGACTAGTAAAAGGTTCCAATTTACGTCTAGTAAAAGGTTCCAATTTATGTCTAGTAAAAGGTTCCAATTTACATAGATAGATGTCTAGTAAAAGGTTCCAATTTACATCTAGTGAAAGGTTCCAATTTACATCTAGTAAAAGTTTCCAATTTACATCTAGTATAAGGTTCCAATTTACATCTAGTAAACGGTTCCAATTTACGTCTAGTAAAAGGTTCCAATTTACATCTAGTAAACGGTTCCAATTTACGTCTAGTAAAAGGTTCCAATTTACATCTAGTAAAAGGTTCCAAATTACATCTAGTAAAAGGTTCCAATTTACGTCTAGTATAAGGTTCCAATTTACATCTAGTAAACGGTTCCAATTTACGTCTAGTAAAAGGTTCCAATTTACATCTAGTAAACGGTTCCAATTTACGTCTAGTAAAAGGTTCCAATTTACATCTAGTAAAAGGTTCCAAATTACATCTAGTAAAAGGTTCCAATTTACGACTAGTAAAAGGTTCCAATTTACGTCTAGTAAAAGGTTCCAATTTACGTCTAGTAAAAGGTTCCAATTTATGTCTAGTAAAAGGTTCCAATTTACATCTAGTAAAAGGTTCCAATTTACATCTAGTGAAAGGTTCCAATTTACATAGATCTAGTAAAAGTTTCCAATTTACGTCTAGTAAAAGGTTCAAATTTCCATCTAGTAAACGGTTCCAATTTACGTCTAGTAAAAGGTTCCAATTTACATCTAGTAAATTTACAATGGTCTTGTGATCTATCTATCTCACACAAAGTGACCTGAGGAGTTGTAAAACCCCTTCCTACAACACAGAAAATAATGGCCAAAATTTTATTTAGAAATTATAAGGTCAATGGCTTCCCTTCTTGGTGATCAGGGCTACAGGGATTATAAGCATTATGCTTCATGAATCGGTTGAAGCATAATATAATACAGTAGTAACTGGTAAATTTCCCAGGAAATGCTGTGATATGACTGAAATACAGTAAATTATACTGTTGAAAGTGCCGAAGAACACCATACAAAACACAAACATAAAGATAAAGTTAACGCCTTCCCTCATGTAGACACTTTCTGACACCTCTGCAGCAGACAGCTTTTTGAAAACATAGTGACAAAAGAAGAAATTGCTCAAAACGAGCATAGTCATAGGTTATCCATTCAATTATAGTGATTTTCTATTTTTTGACAAAAATGTTTAAAGTCGTCTGCTGCAGAATTGTCGTATGAGGGAAAAGGTTAAATAGTCTCTTGCTATCTGGAACCCCTGAAAGAACCTGCCTTCCTATCCTCTTTTATCTGGTTAATTATTAACCTTTTTCGGATACAGAAGACATATTGATGCTTTTACGGCAGACGACTTTTGGCAATACTGTGGCAAAAGGAGAATTGCTAATTAGATCTCCTTTTGCGACACTGTATTCAACTCTTTTCAATAATAATATACTTTCATCTGTAATCTGCTTGTTTTAAATGAGATCTAAATGTTCAATTCAAACGTAATCTGCTGCAGATTTCTTGTATACATGTTGGAAAGGGCTAACAGTTTTAGTGTGGCTGACTGAAACAATGTGACTTTCTCTTCACAATTCTTTTTTGACGAAGTTTGTTTTTTAAAAGTGGATAGTTTATAAATGATACAAAAAGCAGGTTAGTAGATATATCATACTTTTAACCCTTTCCCACATAGTTACAGCGTTGAGCCCCTTTAGCTCAGTCGGTAGCGACGCAGGTTGACAATCCAGGGGTTGTGAGTTAGAATCCCAGATTGTCTAACATTCTTTCCGACGTTTGACAAAAGTCACTGTGACCTGGGTAATTCGTCTTTCACCAATGGGCTGTTTAACAGTCTATGTGGAAAAGCAGCCAGTTGCTTGGAAAGTATGTTGTGTGGTGTACTGGTGTTGGAAAACCAGGAAACACATGAATAGGTGATCTGGTCGCCGTGATATGACTGAAAACGGTGTTAAGCCCCAATCAATCCAGTCAACATGGTTACAGCAAATCTGCAGCAGAGAACTTCAGTCCTTGGTGCTCAATCTGTATCAAGATAAATAATACTGGTACTAGTAAATAACCCTAGAAATGACGTAATTTAAATGAAACACTGTTGAAAACAACTTCAAACACCATGCAATAAACAACAAGCAAAGCATTCTGACATATGTTTTAAAATTGTTGTCAGGAAATTGATGACAATTTTTGTTCTCACTTCTGTCACCTTCATATTAATGTCTTCACGCTTAAACGTTTTAACAACATCATCTGACAAGATGTAGTTACAGCCATTTTGCATAAATCCCACGGTTTATAGTCATAACGTACTGTCCTTCTCATGCATGTGTCTGCCTAAGGCACTTTTTTTTTACACTTTCTTTTTAAAACTATTTTATACTTAACGTTATATATAATTTTTTGCCATATTAACTTATTCTTTCCATTTCTTATGTACAATAAATCTGCTGCAGACGACGACTTTGAAATTTTAAGGCTCTAAATCAGAAAAGTTAAATTTCTCCTTTTGCTGCAATGTTTTAAATGTTGTCTGCTGTTGATTTATTTGCATATGGGAGAAGATCTTCAATACTCACTCTAAGATTTTATGACACTGATTGATTTAGATTGATTTGATTGATTGATTGATTGATTGATTGATTGATTGATTGGAGTTTAAAGCCATTTCAACAGTATTTCTCAGTAACTCATACCAAATGGTAATGATGACTTTCTCTCCTAAACATATGAAAATCCTAAACATATGAAAATCCTCTACAAATGCAAGTATGATTAATTTGAATAATGTTGAAAACAATGTTGCAAAAGGAGAAATTGCTCATCATGAGCAATTTCACCTTTTTTATCACAATGTTTACTAAAGTTGTCTGCTGCAGATCGAGGCTTCAGAAAGTGTCTATATGTGGGAAAGGGGTTAAACACCATTACATGTAGTATATGCTACAACTTTGTCTAATATCATGTGTTCAATAATTAAACTTTCATTTACAGAGATTTGCCTAATTGTTTTGAAAGTCGTCTGCTGCAGACTTGTTGTATGTGGGAAAGGTTTAGAATGTTAGGGGGTAAGGTGTTACATGTATCTATCAAAATTAATACTGATGATATATATATATATATAAGGAAGTGATCAATAGCAAAATTTATATTATGACTTACCTTTAACCCTTTCCCTCATACGACAATTCTACAGCAGACGACTTTAAACATATTTTGTCAAAAAATAGAAAAACTCTATAATTGAATGGATAACCTATGACTAAAAGTGGAAAACATTGTGTCAAAAAGAGAAATTGCTTGTTTTGAGCAATTTCTTTTTTTGTCACTATGTTTTCAAAAAGCCATCTGCTGCGCCTCGTCAGAAAGCGTCTTTATTAGGGAAAGGGTTAACTTGGCAAACACTTTTCCTCATATCTACATCTAAATTGTTTTCCTGTAAAATTGAAAAATATATCTAAAAAATGTTTATATAAAAAAAAATAAGCACCAATTAAATTTAATTAAGCAATGAGTTGTTTTTGTAATACATGTATAATTTATGCTCTAAAAATACTAATGTAAAGCCATTTTATAAATGCTTAAATGAACGTTCTAATAATTACTGACAGACTTTTCCCAAAAGGATAAATATTTTAAGTTTTAATGGTTATGGTAGAAAAGGGTCTAGTTGATCAGTTGTTTTTCAAAAATAAGGTTAATTTATGAATTATATTTCTGACAGTTTTTGTGATTGACCAGGAGAGATGTGTTTCCATTATACAATTGGATTTTAGTATATTATTAATTTCAACTGATAATTGATAACCAGATTAAATTTAAAAATAAAAAACACTTTGTGTTTGACAAAAGTTTTGTGTTAAAATAAATAAATGAAAATGACTTGAGAGGACAACAATCCTATTGCTCATCTGTTTCATAGAGTACAATCTTCAATCCCTTTATGGATAAGCTAAATTAAAAGCCAGATTGAAGAACAAATTGATTATGGAAGTATCAGGATAAACTATTATGTTAATAATCATCTACCAACAGATTTGAATATGATGAATTGTAATTGGATCGGACATTACAAGCCAGAACTCTTTGTGATTGTATGTTTCTGTTTCTCAGTGTTATGGTCAATTTGGGAATTTTATGTTAACCCTCTGTTCCTTTTTGCAGAGTTTGACCTAATTTGGAAAATAATTCTAATTAATAAGCTGCCTGATGTTGATGATGATTGGTTGATCCAATAATTTTTTATATACATTGAATTCATTTGTTATGTGAAATTAAATAGTGAATAAATTTCATGGAAGCTCAAGTGATAAGACAATGTACATTGTGAATTTGTGAAAGACATGATTTGTCAGGATAAATGATCTGGATGTAGAACAAAATGGTCGACACTGGGATCGTTATATCTGACCCCATCATATAAAACATATTGACCCTGACCATCATTTGACTCTGTGTGTATATATTATAAGGTAGAAAGTTCATCATGTACAACCCTATGGGAAGTTTATACCTCCTTAAACTGGAAATTAACATACTTGTTACTGTGATCGTCATGGCCTCAGTTTACATACATATTTATTTGTACTTTGTTGAACATGCTTGGGTCAGAATGAGACAGCAAGATCTTCGTTACAAGTAATAATAGATATGATGTATGCAGAGCTCTATTTAATTACAAACCATGTACAATGTCACAGGATGCTACAGAATATGTTCTTGTAAGTTGTCCGCAGGGTACCAAATCGTTTTAAAAATCTTTATTCTCACTGGCACTACTTTAGCTATCAGCGTTCAAATATTCAGTCCTTTCACTGGTCAGTTTACTGGTCTGAAACAAAGTGGCTCGAAGACTGAACTAAATGATACACAGAACAGTATTGAATTAACAGTTTTGATGTTACTCCTGTCATAAAGACCTAGACTGGTTATGAGCTTGAAGGGTATTCTGACAGGATGTTGTTTTGGAGGGAGAGTAAATCAATTGGACATTCTTAATCCAGTCTCCAGATCTCAATCAAACTTGGTGTCTGATATTCCTGGGCTTCATGATGACATTGACCTTGAATCTGACGTAGAGCATGTTTATGATAACAACATCACAGTAATAGGAGCATCTTCTCCTACTGATGGTTTCCATGGTGACAGTTGCCATGATGACCTTGAAGTTGAAGAGCATATTTATGACAACAACATAAATCTAAATACAGATGTGATCTGCAAAAATGTGTATCAGGTGAAGGTCAATCAATTTGATGACACAGAAGATCTTATTGGACAAAAGTGTTGCAAGCCAAATGAATATGCCCGTCCAGGATTTGCACTTAATACCTACTGCAGGAGAAGTTCAAAACAAAGCCTTCATAGTCCGAGGGACGAAATGGTTGAAGGAATATTCTATAGAAAAACATCGCTTGATGAAGATTCAGATGTTTTTCAAGGTTGCCATGACAACGCTGAGCGTAAAATAAGTTCTCCTGTCATCAAACAGGACAATGCAGGATCAAAGTGGTGGAAGTTATCATCAACAAGAAGACATAGGAGAAGCTCTTCCTACTCCTTCAATATTGATGACCATAATTGTGATCTTAATCATGCCTTAGCAAACTTCGAAGATTCTCAGTTGAAAGGTGTAAGTTATGCAGAATTTGAGGACGGTAAATATAAGTTACATGAGGAGGTTGACAGTGAGACAAAAAAGGATGATTTTGATCAATCTGTTGATAATGAAAGGTCTGGGAACATTCCCATGGAGTCTTACGTTCGCGAATGCACAGCTGAAAACAATTCCGATGAAATCGATCTTGAGTGGGATACCGTTGATGAAATATTCCATGAGATACAGAGCACTTGTGATTCTATTATTGCAAACTCTGATGCCAACAGCCTTCACTCAATAGATGGAGAGTATAATAAGGGAAATAACTCTAGACACCATACAAACAAGTTCAAGGGAGATAATTTAGAAATTGATTGTAATATGGATGGCAGGGAACATTGTATTGAACATCCTCACTTGAAAGAGAATGGTTTCATTAATGACATAGTTTCTGTGTTAGATTCTGTAAATTACATTGAAATAGAGGATCGTTCTGGGTCAGAGGAATTTATTGAATCTGAGGAAAAAATTGATTCAGATTGTGATTGTGAAAAATTTGATCAGTGTGTTGAGAAACTTGAACAGGTAAATTCAGAAACTTTTATCCTGCACTTTTAACAAATTGTTATTAAAGTCAATTTAAATTGAAATAAAATGTTGTATTTGAAAAAATACAGCAGTTCAGTTTACATGTATATAATATATAATTATATATATATATATACAAAATATGTTATAGATAATTGTTACTATTGGACAAAAATGAAGTTGCAAATAAATTAGTCAGTGTTTTCTCTTTTTCCACAATATTTATATGCTAAACATACATCTAAGAACTAAATCTATACATTTTGCTTGACTTTCCTGATACTTGAATTTGATCCTTCCCCACGTGGTTTAATTAAGCGCATCAACAGCAGACGACTTTTGAAAACATTGTGGCAAAAGGAGAAATTGCTCACAATGAAAGATAATTAATATTGGAAATGTCAGGGATAGAAGCCATTGCTGTTCTTACTCTTCTTAGTCTACTTATCTTTTCCCACATACAACAAATCTGCAGCAGCCGACAGTTAAACTTTCACACCTTAGCAAAACTATGAAAATGAAGTTTTTATCATTGAAAGTCTCGACTCAATAGAGTTAACCCTTTCCCTCATATAGACGCTTTCTGATGCCTCTGCAGCAGACGGCTTTTTGAAAACATAGTGACAAAAGGAGAAATTGCACAAAACGTGCAATTTCTCCTTTTGCCACAATGTTTTCCACTTTTTGTCATAGGTTATCCATTCAATTATGGAGATTTTCTATTTTTTGACAAAATACGTTCAAAGTCGTCTGCTGCAGAATTGCCGTATGAGGGAAAGGGTTAAAAACATTGTGACAATAGATGACATTACTCATTTTGAGCTGCAGATTTGTTGTAAGTGGGAAAGGGTTTATCTGTTCATTGGTTATTTCACCATAGGTTAAACACAAATGAAAATGTGATCAATTTAAAGATACATTTAACCCTTTCCCTCATATAGACGCTTTCTGATGCCTCTGTAGCAGACAGCTTTTTGAAAACATAGTGACAAAAGAAGAAATTGCTCAAAACAAGCAATTTCTTCTTTTGTCACAATGTTTTCCACTTTTGGTCATAGGTTATCCATTCAATTATAGAGATTTTCTATGTCTTGACAAAATATGTTCAAAGTCGTCTGCTACAGAATTGTCGTATGAGGGAAAGGGTTAAGATAACAGGCACATCCTAGTAATAATCATCTGAGCACAAAGTTTAACCCTTTCCCTCATACGACAATTCTGCAGCAGACGACTTTGAACATATTTTGTCAAAAAATAGAATAACTCTATAATTGAATGGATTACCTATGTCAGACTAAAAGTGGAAAACATTGTGGCAAAGGGAGAAATTGCTTGTTTTGAGCAATTTCTTCTTTTGTCACTGTTTTCAAAAAGCCGTCTGCTGCAAAGGAGTCAGAAAGCGTCTATATGAGGGAAAGGGTTAACTTTTGAAAACATTATTTACCAAAGCAGAAATTGCTCAAAACAAGCAATTTCTCCTTTGGTCATAGTGTTTTCAACTGTATTCAATAATTGCTATATATCATTTGTAGAGTTTCCATATTTTTGATTAAATTTCTTACGAGTCGTCTATCGGTCGTATGTGGGAAAGGGTTATAAATGAATGTTTTGTTGGGTATAAGTGGGGGGAAACACATTATATAGGTGAACTGATAGATGAGATATAACTGAAATGCCCTCGAAAACTGTGTTAACCCTTTCCCTCATAATAGATGCGTTCTGACGCCTCTGCAGCAGGCAGCTTTTTGAAAACAGAGTAACAAAAGAAGAAATTGCTCAAAACAAGCAAAATTTTTCTCCTTTTGCAACAATGTTTTCCACTTTTAATCATAGGTTATCCATTCAATTATAGAGATTTTCTATTGTTTGACAAAATATGTTAAAAGTCGTCTGCTGCAGAATTGTCGTTTGAGAGAAAGGGTTAAACTCCAATCAGTCAATCAAACTCTGAAGCACTTGACCACTGAATTGACTCTGAATTAAAACTTTCCCTGATAACATCTTTCTCAGTTACATCGGTAGCAAATGAATTCCTAAACATTGTGAGAAAATGATCAATTTCTACTTGAACTGTATTAGTGCTTTCAGCTATGCATCAAAAGTTAAAGCTTCCAATTCCCCAAATGTTACAATTTTCTTTCCAGATGAGATGTTCTATTGTTTCACAGCTATAGCTCTGTTGGTAATAATGAGAGCCATCAGTTTAGTTTGCTGTGAGTTCGAACTCTAGCTTGGCCATTCATTTTTAGCTCGAATATTTGGAGAATATGGAGAGCTATTACAGTCACTTGTGCTCTTGCTGTGAAACTTAATTCACACACTTATTGGACATCACTAAATGACCTTGCAGGACATTAGTCCCAAAACTCGATATCAAATTTTGACACAACTATGTCCCTTTTTGGTTAAAGTTTTACATGCAAGATACTATCATGGACATATTTCAGTAAAACCACTAATGATCTTGACTTGAAACTTCATTCATGTCTTCAGGGGTGTCAGAAAGTTGAGTTAGATAACTCTTGAATGAATTTAGAACAAATTATGGCCCTGAATGTTTGATTTTGAAAATTTGGTTAAAGTTTTGCATGCAAGGCTTTTTCCCATGCTATTGCTTTGAAACTTCACACACTTATTGGACATCATCAAAATGACCTCGCAGGACAAGTCAAAACCCTCTTAATCAGATTTTGACACAATTATGCCCCTTTTTGGACTAAGACATTTTGGTTAAAGTTTTGCATGCAAGAATTACAATCATGGATATAATTATCTCAGTAACCACTAATGATATTGACTTGAAACTTCATTCATGTCTTCAGGGGTGTCAGGCAGTCAAGTTAGATAACTCTTGTATGAATTCAGTACAAATTATGGCCCTTGTTTGACTGACAATTTGGTTAAAGTTTGGCATACGTCTTAGATACTATTATGCACATATCTAATTAACCACTGTTAACTATAGAATCATAATGGCAAAAAGTCGAGCATGGTGTCTTATGGACAGCTCTTGTTTCCAATGATTATCAAAGTTCTTGTGACTATAGCCATTGGTCCTCAGCCAATGGATTAGAAAATATAAATAGTCTCTGTGGTTGCCAGTTGCCTGGTAACGATGTAGTGTTGTCTCAGAACTGTTCAGGGAAAGCCAGGTCACATTGTGGTTAGGTGAATTGGATGTACAATGATTTGAACTCAAAAACTGTTGAAAATGGTGTCAAATTTACATAAAAGAAATACATGAGTAACCCTTTCCTTTATTTAGATGCTTTCTGACGCCTCTGCAGCAGACAGTTTTTTGAAAACATGGCGACAAAAGAAGAAATAACTAAAAAAAAGATGTGTAGAAAAGTTATTTACAAGTCATTATTCACATTATATTTGATTACAATCCATGAGAGCCGAGTGTTTTGCGAAAACAATGCCGAAATTTAACCATCACATGTCGTTATAATCCTCCATTTTGAAAATTGTTGTTGTTGGTTTTTTAAAAATTGAAGGTTCATTCTGTACATAGAAATAAGATGGTTCCTCATTTTATTTGTTACTCAAAAAGACAAAGACAAAGATCGTTAGATATAAAATGTCCATCAACAATTTGCTTTTATTATTCTGATGTCAGAAACTGGCAATAGACTGAAAGTTTCTGTCAGTGTATTTCCAGAAGAAAAAAAAATCTTACCAGTGTGAAACAAAATAGATCTCAGTGTGTTGTCAGAGAGTATGTTTTGAAGACAGTTAGATGTCAGTGTAGTGTTAGCTAATTACCAGTTTATCGGAAGTGTGTTGTCAGAAACTGCTTTTTGTAAGGGATGTAGCAGATGACTTTTGAAAACATAATGAGTATTTCTCCTTTTGTCACTAAGTTTTTAGGATTTTCCTATAATAATTGTATGTACATTTTTGCAATGTCATCTGCTGCTGATTTGTTGTTGATTTGAGATTGTTAAGAAAACAACAAACGTTTACATCATCATTAACCCTTTCCCACTTACAACAAATCTGCAGCAGACGACTCTGAAAACATCTAAGCAAACCCTGTGGAAAATCACTAAAAATGAAGGTATATTATCTATAGAAGCGAGTTGAAAACACTGTCAGAAACTTAAAGAGCAATTTCACCTTCTCCGCAATGTTTTAAAAAGTTGTCCACTGCAGATGTGTTAAAATGTATCTGTTTGTAGGAAAGGGTGAAGAAATTGGAGTCCATTTTCTAGAAAATGAGAACAAATCACTAATGAGCATTGCTGTCAGAAAACAGCCAATCAACCACATGAAATATTAATGAAGGAACCTCATTCAAAACTTCCTTGTAAAAACCTCTCTTTTGTCTCTCTTCATCAACTTTAAAAACCTGTCTGCACAGTTATTAAATAACTGAGTCTGCAGAAAATACTGTTACAATTTTAAAGAATCATTTTAATACAAAATTGAAAATGATAAAGACTTGTTGTAAAACAAGAAATTGCCAAATACTGACTGTAACATAAGAACATTGAAAGAATCTTTTTAACAAAGTTGAAAATCTTGTTGTAACACAAGAAATTGCTAAATGTAATGTACATAACATAAGAAAATTGAAAGAATTCTTTTAGTTCAAAGTCGAAAATCTTGTTGTAAAATGAAAGCTCATTTTGAAGCCCTTTAGGAAATGCTATTACTCAATTTGCCACAATTACAGTAACCAAAGATGCATCAAAAGTGTCTGTGTAGAATGTTTGTTTGCCTTTGGCATTTTAACCCTTTCCTACATATAGACACATTTTGATGCATCTCATTCTGCAGCAGACGACTTTTGAAAACATTGTTACAAAAGGAGAAATTGCTTAAAACGAGTAATTTCTCCTTTTGCCACAAAGTTTTTAACTTTTTTCAGTACCTACAATAATTTTCCTTATTTTTGAGTAGACATTTTCAAAGTCGTCTGCTGCAGATATGTTGTATACATGGGAAAGGAAAGGTTAAGAAGTCAGTTGCTACTAAATGGGTTATGATCCATTTACCGGACATAGGAATATAAGCTTATTCACAGCTTCATAAACCTTTAACCCTTTCCCACATACAACAAATCTGCAGCAGACGACTTTGAAAATGTCTACTCAAAAATATCGAAAATCTTTATCATTGTAGGTATATATAACCCTTTCTCTCATATAGACGCTTTCTGACGCCTCTGCAGCAGACGGCTTTTTGAAAACATAGTGACTTAAGAAGAAATTGCACAAAACATGCAATTTCTCCTTTTGCCACAATGTTTTCCACTTTTTGTCATAGGTTATCCATTCAATTATAGAGATTTTCTATGTTTGAGCAATTTCTCCTTCTGTCACAATGTTTTCAAAAGTCATCGGCTGTAGAGCATCAGGAAACGTCTATATGAGGGAAAAGGTTAAAGAAAAAACATGACTGTGTATGTCGGATTTATTGGATATTGTAGATATCTTTGTGAGAAACGGACATATATATATTTCTTATAATGAGCAATTTTTTCCGTTACATACAAGTTGTTTTCGAATTTCAAAGGGTAGTGGGCTTACTGATAACATTTTGTCTCAATCTGCAAATTTGAGTGAAGTTGTTGATGAAGCTGGTGTTGAAACCCACACGCAGATGTATTCTGATGCAATTATTCTGCAGCAGACGACATTTGAAAAAATTGTGACAAACATTGATCATTATCAATGGGCAGTTGCTCCTTTTGATCAATTGATTCGTTCAACTTAATTTCAATGATAGAGATTTTTCATATTTTTGCCAATATGTTAAAATACAAGTTTTCTGCTGCAGATTTGTTGTATGTGGGAAAGGGAAACTTTATAAACCGGTACAAGGAAGCAATTGCCTTTAGGTAAACAATTAAATGAGAAACAGCAATTTGATTGTATAGTCTACAACTTACAACTGTTTATTGTAGGTGTATGATTTTCCCCCATGTAAAGCAAGCGATTATATTGTTATAAACAAGCAATTTATCCTTTTTCAACAATTAATTTTTGCAATATTTTTTTTGCATACATAGGTTAATTATCCTGTATATATATTAAAACAATAATCTGTCTCTTCAGGGATCTCAAGACAACCAAGTAAAGTTGAGGAGAAAGAAATCTCTGTCCCCGCATACAGAGCGACCTAAATCCGAGGCTGGAGTGAGATGGGCTGACCTTGACCTTGAATCATCGCAGTTTAGCCAGCCTGTACGCCTACGAAATAGAGCTCACAACTTCAAAGATCGGCCACGACCAAAATCTGATTTTGGTAAGATGTTTCTTCATTATTGATTTGCTGCTGTTTTGACGCATCTGCAGCAGACAACTTTTGAAATTATTGTGGCACAAGGAGACAAATTTCACCTTTGCCACAATATTTTTAACTCTATAAGATGATTATACTATCATTTATGGAGACTAAGTTTTCTTATTTACACCTAGATGTTTTCCAAGTCGTCTGTTGCATTTATGTATTAAGTTGGAAAGGGGGTGTTAAATTTGTATAATAGGGTCTTACTTTGAGCAAGGTCTTTTTTTGCCACAATGTTTACAAGTCATCTGCTGTAGAGGCATCAAAAACTGTCTGCATTAACCCTTGCCTCATGCAAAAAGAGAAATTGCTCGTTTTGAGCAATTTCTAAATCTTTTGTCGCCATGTTTTCAAAAAGCCGTCTGCTGCAGAGGCATCAGAAAGCGTCTTTATGAAGGAAAGGGGGGTTAACAAGTCAGCATTTTAAACTTAAATTTGTATCAGATTATTCACCAGTTTAAAGTTGAAATGTAAACTGATACATTAACCCTTTCCCGCAAACAACAAATCTGCAGCAGACAACTTTGAAAACGTCGATGATCTAGACAAAAATATGAATTATATCTTTACAATTGAAAGTGTAGAGCTCTACCCTATTGAAAAGTCAGTTAAAAACTTTGTGACAAAAGGACAAATTGCTCATCATGAGAAATGTCTTCATTTATCCTAATGTCTTCAAACGTTTTCTGCTGCAGAATCTTTAAAAAGTGTCTGTAAGCGGGTAAGGGTTATTTACAGGGTGATTTGACTTTGACAATAGGGCCATATGATTGTGGTCATCAGAAAAAGCTGCGGTACTACTAGTGGCCTAGATATGGGAGAGTAAACTGACCTTTATCTCACAATGTTTATCTTTTTTTCATACAAAATCATATGAAATGGACGATAAGAAAACATCTCAACTTGTGCATCCACAGGGTCTGATCTAGATCTCCTCTGTTCACATATTATTTACATTAAGCTTGTAATTACAAGCTTCTGTCTACTTGTGTAGATTCTGATAAGACATAATTAGCAGTGATCTAAACATACACTGTACAGAAATGCCAATGCATTAAATTTTCACATTATGGATGTGCTCGAAAATAACAAATGGAAAATATTATTTCGGCATTTGTCTCAAAATGCATCTGCATGAAAGACAGGGTGAGTCGTAACATGGGACAGACCTCAAACTTCATTTCCATGAAATAGAAACAGACTTTACACTTTTTTTGGTATAACCACTTTGTCAACACAAACAGTGAATGCTACCAAGTAAATGAAGTATATATAATGGCAACAAACTTGGTCATCTTTGACATTAAAAAAATTCTTGACTCTCTACCGTATTTTTTCATGACTTCACCTTAATAGGTCTTTTGTATGGTATTTATAGATGGAAGATAAACAAAAAATATCTTTTTATGCTTATACCCTTTATTCCACATAAATAATGAAAATGTGACTTGTCAATCTTGAAATTATTAAGATTTTATTCAACACATATTGAATAAATTGAAAATTATATTGAAAACAAGAAATTTCTCATTATAAGCAATTTCTCCTTATCAAACAAAATGTTCAATATACATACATAGTAAAATGTGATAATTCATACCCAGCAAATGTGTCTAAATTTCATCTCTTTGGGCAAGTAAGGGTTAAAATGTCATTTAAGGTCAAAGGCTAATTCAAAATTTTATGGTGCATCTGATATTTGACATGTGGTATCATGCACGATTCCTTGACAGATATATCATTTTTTTTTTATAAATATCAGGAAAATCAGGAAATTTAAATCACACGAAACTTGAACCCCAAACAAGGATGTTTTTGAAGGTGTTCAAAATACTGGCCATCATGGAAACTAAATGGAATTAAATGGTGTTGGTTTTAAAAAAAAAAAGAAAATTAGTATAGGAATGAACAAAATGTCTATAAGTGATGGAAATAGGTTCTTAAGACATTTCATGATTTGTGTTTAGAATGTGTTAAAAATATGAAGACTGTTTAAGTTTCGACAAAATGGATGAATTTGTAGGTTTTTTGAGTAACAAAGAAAAGATAATATTTATAAGTGATAGTTAGGATTAAATTGGAAGGGAGAGATTTGAATTTTTGTCAAATATTTGATTTATAAAACATTGTGAAAAATGTATGAAGGCGAATCTTGTTGGCGGGAGTATTTTGAACTCATCTGGTCTGCGCCGCATGATTCAGAAATAGTGAACTTATGGATTACAAGTAAGTGACCTAGTGCTGAACGTTTAACCCTTTCCCTCATACGACAATTCTGCAGCGGACGACTTTGAACATATTTTATCAAAAAATAGAAAATCTCTTTAATTGAATGGATAACCTATGACTAAAAGTGGAAAACATTGTGGCAAAAGGAGAAATTGCTCGTTTTGAGCAATTTCTTCTTTTGTCACTATGTTTTCAAAAAGGCCGTCTGCTGCAGAGGCGTCAGAAAGTGTCTATATGAGGGAAAGGGTTAATAACCCATTCACTCATACATACACTTTCTTACACCTCTGAATCAGACGACTTTTGTGACAAAAGGAGAAATTGCTCAAAATGAAACGATGTTTTCAACTCTTTTCAATGATTTTATATTCATTTAGAGAGATTGTCCATAGTTTTTTAAGGTCGTCTGCTGCAGATTTGTTGAATGTGGAAAAGTGTTACTGATTTATGCAGAATTGTCGAATGACGGAAAGGGTTAAGCTTTATATAGAATATAGAAACTATCTACAAATGAAAGTTTTATAATTGAATAGAGTTGAAAGCAATTTGTGGCAAAAGAAGAAATTGCTCATTCATAATGTACAAATTCTCCTTTTGACACAATGTTTCCAAAAGTCGTTTGCTGCAGATGTGTTAAAATGTGTCTGTATGTGATAAATCTCCCTTTTTACTTCCCTGCTGTAATTTAACCCTTCTCCACATGCAGACATATTTTGAAGCATGATCATCCGCAGAACATTTTTTGAAATTGAAAACATTGTGGGAAAAAAGAGAATATTATGCTCAAAACAAGCAAACTCTCTTTTTCTCAAAATGCTTGCACCTCTATATCAAAATGATATTTTCCAGGTATTGCATTCTTTCAAAGCAGGCTACAAATTGAGAAAAATAATGCATGGATTATTTTAAACGCTTTCTGACGCATCTGCAGCAGACGGCTTTATGAAAACATAGTGACAAAAGAAGAAATTGCTCAAAACGAGCAATTTCTCCTTTTGCCACAATGTTTTCCACTTTTTGTCATAGGTTATATATCTATTCAATTATAGAGATTTTCCGTTTTTTGACAAAATATGTTCAATGTCGTCTGCTGCAGAATTGTCGTATGAGGGAAATGGTTAAAGGTTCTGCATCAGATGGTCTAAGAAAACGTATTTAAAGCCTTAATTGATATTTGTTTGCTATGCATTTCTTGTATACATGTGAGAAATTAGTTTAACCCTTTCCATTATACAACAAATCTGCAGTACTTTTAGGCAAATTTAATCATAGTGACTGAAAAAAGTTGAAAACATTGTGTCAAAAGGAGAAATTGCTTGTTTGGAGCAATAGAATTTCTCCTTTTGTCACAATGTTTTCAAAAGTCCTCTGCTGCAGAGGCGTCAGAAAGTGGTTTAACTTATAATTCAGCTTTAGCACATGTTTTTGTATGATGTGACTTTGATTGCAGATGACAGTATACAGCTTTTTGATGAGCTTTTTGAAGAGATTTTAGAGGATTTTGAGACAGGTACCCCACCCACCCTATGTTTCACATGGAATGTTGTAATGCCGCACGATTTTTGCATTGTTGTTTTGTTTATATCACTTTGGTTTAACCCTTTTTCCTGATATATAGAGGATATTTGTTTGTTTTGAGTGGATATGGAATATATCTCATCGAGAAGTGATGCAATTTTTAATATTTTAAAATTGTATCACTTCGAGATGATATTTATTCCATATCCACTCAAAACAAACAAATTTTATTTTTTATTTTATGCTTATTGATGACGAAAGAATGGAACTATTTAGTGTCTTTGTACCTGTTCACATGCATACGAATTTGTGTGAATGTCCTATTCAAACACAGTTTGTCCGCCATATTTAAGAGTTGTAAAGAGAAAAAATATGGAACACATCTATTGGATTTGTGGAAGACAGTGGTACAGAGGTAGAGCGTCGGCCTCTTGTACCAAAGGTCCAGGGTTCGAATCCTGTGATGAGCGGGTTCTGCCTTAAGGATTTTTCCACACAAACGGCGCGAGTGCTGGTTAAGTTTCCAGGAAGCAGACATCGAGCGTGATTAATATAAGCTTAAAGCTAAAAATGTTTCGCAATCGATGTAAAATAAATAAGTTTAAACTTTTTTTAAACTATTGGATTTATTTGTTTTATACTACACAATTTCAGACAATGACATCTATAGCCTGATTTGTTAAATTTACGGAATACGGAATTATACATTTGTCAAGATAAGCTTATCAGTTATTGAGAAAATAAAGACTTTTTAAGTTCCGGCATACCTATATCACTCACAGTGTGGGTGATATCAGTGAGTGATATGGATTTTATTTCACTGATAGAACACAGTATCTCGATCATCATTGAGCATGAAATAAAATGTATTTTTAGTTGTCAGCTTTCAAAACCAGTGAGAGTGAAACTTTCCCTTCTTCTAAACTTAGACGCATCTAATTTTGATATGGAATTAGAAATCATTATGAGAAAAAGAGAAATTGTCCAGTTTTCTTTTTTTTTTTCACAATGTTTTCAATAGACATTATAGTTGTCTGCAGCAGAAGCCTAATAAGTTGCATGTATCAGGAAATGGGTAAATTGGAGACTGTTGTGTTTAAATGTTGTTTAGTTACCTCAGATTCCCATATCCCAACACCAGTAACCCCTCCAAAATGCGACAAATCTGCAGCAGACAACTGAAAATATCTTGGCAGTTAGAAACATTTCTTCCATTGTATGTTTAATGCTTGAATAGAGATAAAAACATTGTGGCAAAGGAAGAAATTGCTCATTATAAGTGATTTTTCCTTTTGCAAAAATGTTTTCAAAAGTTGTCTGCTGCATAATTATAGAAGCTTTCTGTCGCCACTGCTGAAAAAATTGTGGCAATAGGAGAAATTGCTCATAATGAGACGTTTTCAAAGTCGTCTGCTGCAAATTTGTGTTACAGAGTTATGCAATTAGTGGGGCTACATTTCTAGTTACGTGTCTGAAGATACAATCTAGGATACTTTAACCAGTTTCCCTCATACAACAATTCTGCAGCAGACGACTTTGAAATTCTTTTGTCAAAAAATTGAAAATCTCTATAATTGAAAGGATAACCAGCTATGACTAAAATTGGAAAACATTGTGGCAAAAGGAAAAATTGCTTGTTTTGAGCAATTTCTTCTTTTGTGACTATGTTTTCAAAAAGCTGTCTGCTGCAGAGGCGTCAGAAAGCATCTATAGGAGGGAAAGGGCAAGACACGGCTCATATTAATTTCGTAATGAATGTTGTATACTTATAAGTATGATTAATTTTTAACCCTTCGTTTCCCACATACAACAAATATGCAGTATATGACTAAAAATTTATAGAAAGCAATTCTTTGCATGATTATATTATAACTAAAAAAAAATTTATATCAATAAAATAATAATTTAATTGATTAGAGTTGAAAACATTGTTTCCTAAGGAGATATTGCTCACCATGAGCAACTTCCCCTTTTATCACAATGTTTTCAAAATGTGTCTGCATGTGGGAAAGGGTTACTGGTAAGTTACTTTGACCTTATATTGTATGGTTGGTTTATTTGACGTAATCTTACATATTTTTGGTTTGAAATTCTTTCATGGTTATGGGATTTTTTCCAAATCTGGTAAAAGAGGACTTGAAAATTGAAAGGATTTTTTTTAACTTTGACTCTTTTTCTGATACGGATGACTAATCTTCTGCCTTTCTTACTTGCAGACACATTTTGATGCATCTGCAGCAGAATTAATGCATTGGCAATTTCTCTTTGTGCCGCAATGTTTTCAGCTCGATTCAATAATTTTATATTTATTTATGGATGTTTACCATAGTTTTGCCTAGATGTTTTCAAAAGTCGTCTGCTGTAAATTTGTTGTATGTGGGAAATGGTTAAATGAATGCTTTTAACCCTGATATTCACATACAAATAATCTGCAGTAGAGACATAATATTTAAAATATTAATCATAACAGATAAATGTTAAGGCTGACATTATCATTCAATTACTTTACACTATGATGAACAATTTTACCATTTTTCCAGAAAGGGTGTGTAAGATTTAAATTTAGACTTACCTTTCATCAACTATCAAAAACCAATTCAGTTAAATTGCATAGGATCCTTAACCCTTGCCCTCATATAGACGCTTTCCGACACCTCTGCAGCAGACGACCTTTTGAAAACATAGTGACAAAAGAAGAAATTGCTCAAAACGAGCAATTTCTCCTTTTGCCACAATGTTTTCCACTTTAAAGTCATAGGTTATCCATTCAATTATAGAGATTTTCTATTTTTTGAGAAAATATGTTTAAAGTTGTCTGCTGCAGAATTGTCGTATGAGGGAAAAGGTTAAATGATTCAAGTAATCTTTATTTTGGAGTTGATAGTTTCAAAGTCGTCTGCTGCAGATTTATTGTATGTGGGAAAAGGTTAACCCTTTCCTTCATATAGACACTTTCTGACTGACGCCTCTGCAGCAGACAGCTTTTTGAAAACAAAGTGACAAAAGAAGAAATTGCACAAAACGTGCAATTTCTCCTTTTGCCACAATGTTTTCCACTTTTTGTCATAGGTTATCCATTCAATTATGGAGATTTTCTATGTTTTGACAAAATATGTTCAAAGTCGTCTGCTGCGGAATTGTCGTATGAGGGAAAGGGTTAAGAGTCTGTATAGGGAGGT
This sequence comes from Serripes groenlandicus, assembly GCA_031761405.1. Taxonomy (NCBI): domain Eukaryota; kingdom Metazoa; phylum Mollusca; class Bivalvia; order Cardiida; family Cardiidae; genus Serripes; species Serripes groenlandicus. The sequence continues at coordinate 34,259,913 of JASEVX010000004.1, forward strand.
CTAAAAATATCCCATGAGGTATATAATCATGCATCTAGGTGTTTTTAGATTTATTTTCGTTGGTTATATTAGGCATGTGTGTATGACGTCTAGACATGTTGAATATTTATTTGTTTGTTACTATATTTAACTTTGTACGTTGTAACATTAGGACGTATAGATCTTTATTATCTACGTTCGTGATTGTAATAAGATTTAATTCCTTTTGATTTTGGTTGGGACATGCCATCATAATAATGTAACAGAATCTTTGGTGTATGTTAGGAATTACTAAGGATATAATGATTAACAGTAAGATATTACATTTCTTTGAAGATTTGAATTATAATCTTTTGATTTTTAGATCACCTGAGCCAAAGGCTCAAGGTGAGCTATTCTGATCACTTTTTGTCCGTCGTCCGTCCGGTGTTAACTTTTAGCTTTAAACATCATCTCCTCCCAAACTCCAAGGACAATTTCCGTGAAACATCACAGGACTGTTCCTCTGGTTGGCCTCTTTCAAAATTGTTCAAAGATTTAAATTCCATTGAGAACTTTGGTTGCTGCGGCATCAGAAAGGGGACAAAATGTCCAAACTTTAAAAATCTTCTCCTCCGAATCTGCCTGTCAGATTCAAATATAATTTGGTAGAAATGTTCCTTGGGTGACCCTCTATAAAAATTGTTCAAGCCATACTGATTGGGCGAAAAACATGGCAGTCAGGCGGCATCAAAAAAGGGGCAAAATGACAAAATTTGAAAATTCCATTTTTATGAAAGTGCTTGTCTGATTTTAAGAAAATATAATACGAATCTTACTGTAATATGATCCTCTATTTAATTTGTTTAAGCCGTTTTGATTGGTTACACAATCATATCAACCAGGCGTCATCACAAAAGGGGTAAATTGAACTTTTAGCTACAAATGACAACCAACTCCTACCATTCCAATAGACCAATTTCCACAAAACATCACAGGAATGTTCCTTTGGTGGTCCTCTTTCAAAATTGTTCAAAGATTTAAATTCCATTGATAACTTTGGTTGCTGCGGCATCAGAAAGTGAGAAAAATACCCAAATTTTAAAATCCTTTTCCTCCATAATCTACTTGTGCGATTGCAAGATAATTTGGTAGAAATGTTCCTTAAGTGACCCTCTAAATGAACTGTTGAAGCCATATTGATTTTGTTGAAAAACAGGGCAGCAAGGCGGCATCAGGAAAGGTGCAAAATGACAAAAACTTTATAATTCCATTCTTATTAAAGTTCTTGTTAGATTTCAAGATATAAATGGCCTTTACTGATAAGCTGTTTCTTGAGAAGTGTCCACTCCTTTGCAGTTTCATTTGCACTCCCTGATAAAATTTTCCCAGATATTTGCAGTTAAATATTTGCTACTAATTTACTATCAATTAGGTGATCGATTTAGGGTCATCTTGGCCCTCTTGTTTATTAGCTCACCTTAGCACGATGTGCTCAAGGTGAGTTATTGTGATCGCCTAATGTCCTCTGTGCGTCGTCTGTGTGTCAACATCTTCTCCTCTGTAACACGTGGTACAACTGGGATGAAACTTCACTGAAAGCAATCCTCTTAAATTATGTCCTCACTAAAATTCCTTTAGATTTCTTTGATCCATGCAGAATTCTGGTTCCTTGGGTGACCCTTTATCAGATTTCTTCAAGCCTGACTTTGAACATGTTTTGTCAACAAATAGAAAATCTCTATAATTGAAAGGATAACCTATGACTAAAAGTTGAAAACATTGTGGCAAAAGGAGAAATTGCTCTTTTTGATGTCTGATAATGAAGCAGACCACTTAACCCTTTCCCTCATATAAACGCTTTTGGACGCCTGCAGCAGACGGCTTTTTGAAAACATAGTGACAAAAGAAGAAATTGCACAAAACGTGCAATTTCTCCTTTTGCCACAATGTTTTCCACTTTTAGTCATAGGTTATCCATTCAGTTATAGAGATTTTCCATTTTTTGACAAAATATGTTCAAAGTTGTCTGCTGCAGAATTGTGGTATGAGGGAAAGGGTTAAGAATACATTCTGAGAAATAAGAAAATGCTTTTTACAGAAAATCTCACTCAAAGTGATTTGTAAATGAATAATTTCTCATGTATCCAAAAAGTTTACACTCTTAAGTCGAAATCATAATTTTATTGTTCCAGGAATTACCATAATCATTTCCCACTTGCTGATGCATAATTAACGCTGCAATATTTGTTCCCTTGCAAAAACTTCATGATCCGTTCATGAACAATTCATGAACAAAAGTTCATTAACTGTCCATGAAAAGAAAATGGCCATTCATGAACCAGTTCTAACGTCAATTATAACGTCAATGATTTATTGTCTATTTACAGAAGGCAGTTCGTATTTGTCAGAAAGAATGAAAGCTTTCGGCAGCGAGATCAACCTACAGCCTTATTGTTCATTGCGGAACTTATACGAGATGAAGAAACAAGATTTTGACAAACGGAAAAACAGACGGGTAATTTAAATTTGTTGAAACTAGTTTAACATGCATACAACAAATCCGCAGACGACTTTGGAAACATCCAACAATAATATGGAAAATCTCTCTTAACCCTTTCCCTCATATAGACGCTTTCTGACGCCTCTGCAGCAGACAGCTTTTTGAAAACATGCATAGTGACAAAAGAAGAAATTGCACAAAACGTGCAATTTCTCCTTTTGACACAATGTTTTCCACTTTTTGTCATAGGATAATCCATTCAATTATAGAGATTTTCTATGTTTTGACAAAATATGTTCAAAGTCGTCTGCTGCAGAATTGTCGTATGAGGGAAAGGGGGGGGGGGGGGGGGGCTCATATAAGACAAAAGAGATTTGGCATGGGTGTTGGTGCCAGAACGACACATTCCTTATTTGTCGTGTTGACTTATAGTTGTGTCGTAATGGTGTATTAGTTGCTTGATTGTTAATGAAGACATAATTATTGAAAAGAGTTGAAAACATCAAAAGGTGAAATTGCTCATTTTGAGCAATTTATTCTTATAATTGTCACAAAGTTTTCAAAAGCTGTCTGCTGCAGATGCATCAGAAAGCGTCTCCAAGAGGGAAAGCGATAAACAGTTAAACATTTAAACTCAGGCATCAAAAGTGACTGTTGAAGGGAAAGGTTTAAAACCAGAGATAGTCTGTTATTCTATTCTAGATGTGGGAAAGTTTTAAAAAGAGAATGAGATTATGAAAAAAAACAAAAGAAATGGTCTTCAGCAATTACTTCTTGGACCTCAGTGTTTTGCAAATTTTGTGAAAGGATCACTGATATTGGAGTTTAAAACCTATTTCAACAGTATTACAATTATATCACTGCAGCCAGTTAAATTTTACCGTGTATTTCCTGACTTTTTTTAACCTTATTTCCCCGAAAACACCCTCCCCAGGCACTGGTTAGTATAACCGTCGTCCTACATAGACCGTTTTAGCAATTTTGGTAGAAGACAAACTTTAAGGGGCTATAGCTATAACAACTTTTGTCAATCATTGCAATGAAGGTTGGCAATATATAAGCCTGGATTCAAGCTCACAACCCCTTGATCATTATAGTCCTCTATTTACTGACTGAATTTAGAGAATTGGCAATAGATCAATTATTGTGATTATGAACTGACTCACAAATATAATCCTTTCCCACATACAACAAATTAAATGCGACTGACTATACTTTGAAAATTTCTTAACAAATGTATGTATAACCTCTATATATAAATAAAAGCATAATTATTCAATCGAGTTTGAAAGAAAAGTGTTACAATTAGTGAAATTGCTCAATCATTATGAACAGTTTCCCTTTTTGCCACAATGTTTTTGTCTGCTGCAGATGTGTCGAAACGTATGGGAAAGGATTTAGGTTAAATCTGTAAACTCTATACCTTATTCAACTTAACCCTATCCCTCATATAGACGCCTTCTGATGCCTCTGCAGCAGACGACTTTTTGAAAACATAGTGACAAAAGAAGAAATTGCTCAAAACGAGCAATTTCTCCTTTTGCCACAATGTTTTCCACCAGGTTAACCATTCAATTATGGAGATTTTCTATTTTCAAAGTTGTCTGCTGCAGAATTGTCGTATGAGGGAAAGGGTTAATTGAATTACAATATATACATGTATACCAATGAAAAACTTGATTTTTCATTTGACACTCAAATAGTAGATTGTTAAAGTCTGACAAGAGTGTCAATTTCATTTGAAATTTAATACACTTTACATTTGTGTGAACCATTTACATTATATAATTATACTTATATTATTGTCGTCTGATTTTCAAAAAATTTGATTGCAAAAATTTTTATGTATGAAAAATTTGAAGTATAATTTTGATTAAGGTTGAAATTATTGTTGAAATTATTGTTGAAATTATTGTGACAAAATGAGAAATTGCTCATTATGAGCTGTATCTTCTTCAATTTCTAGAGTGTTTTATAATTAATGTTTGTACCCTGCAGAGGCGTCAAATTGAGTCAGTATCAGGGAAAGAATTAATTAATATTCTGTTTTCCTTGCATTTATAATGGCTTAATTTATGTGATACATGTACGTATACATAATAATTGAATTTTAGAAAGAATTTGTGTTTGTGGGAAGTTGTATTACTAAAATGTTCATGCAGTGGTAATATATTTAGTGTACAATGGAAATTATGAATTCAATTCTTTTTTTAAATTGTGATTAGTCTTAAAACTTACTTAAATATTTTTAATGTTACCTTTTTAGTTGAGAAATAAGTAAGACATAGTCTTGTTAACTTTTCTTTGATTTACTCTTTAACCTAACTAATGACAGGCTAAATTCGACAAAAATGGTAAGGTCGATTGAACAACTACTATTTTGAATGTCTTTATAATATTTTATGAACTGAATTAATTTTATTAAGAAATTTAAGGCTACATTAAATCTTATTCTAATTAGTGCTGGTTCGATCCCATGCCGGGTCATACCAAAGACTTTATAAATGGTGCTCAGGGTTACAGGGTTAACATTAAATAAATAAATAAATAATATAAATAAATAATAATATAAATAAATAATATAAATAAATAATATAAATAAAATATAAATAAATAATATAAATTAATTAATGGACCAGTACTGCTTACTTTCCAAGGAAATACTGTGATAATGACTGAACAATTGTTGAAAGCACAGTTAAACACCAATCAATCAATCGAATTTGGTGATTTCAAATGACCTTGGGACAGAACAATTTCATTTTGATCGTGCCTTTGCAGATTCTGTAGGTTTTAGTTAGTTCCTGAATACAGATGACTTTTGAACCATAATGTAAAAGCAACTTCCTCTGCATTTATTTTCACTATAATGCCTCAAAAAGGATACTTCAATTTGTCAAGGAAAGTCTTTTCTAGACTTAATTATGTCATTTACATTTTTGAAGAGTTAACCCTTTCCCTCATACAGCAAATCTGCAGCAGACGACTTTGAAATTATCAAAATACAAAATCTCTATAAACGAAAGTATGATTATTGAATTGAATTGAAATCATTGTGGCAAAATGAGAAATAATTATTGCTCATTATGTTTTCAGTCGTCTGCTGCAGAGGTGTCTAAAAAGCATCTATATGTGGGAAAGGGTTAATTAACATATACCAGGTGAATTGCATTAATTGTTTCTGACACATGTAACAAATATTCATCAAACATTTTTGGAAACATCTATAGGCAAAAGTAAGGAAAACCTATAAATGAATAGATAAAGTTGAAACACTGCATGTGTGGCAAAAGGAAAAATGAGCAATTTCTCCTAAAACAGTGCCACAATGTTTTCAAAAGTCGTCTGCTTCAGATTTGTCGAAAAGTGTCTCCATATCCATGGGAATGGGTTAAAAAAAGAACACACTTTCCACCATGAATGAAATGGTAAATCTGTGTTCCATGACTAGTAAAAAATGAAAAAAACAAACAGGAAAGAAATAATTTAGGCCAAAGACCAATCTCATTGGGTAACTGAACAGCACAATTTGGTTAACCCTTAAAAATCTCACATATGACAATTCTGCAGCCGACGACTTTGAACAAATTTTGTCAAAAAATAAAAAATCTCTAAAATTGAATTGATAACCTTATATGACTAAAAGTGGTAAACATTGTGGCAAAAGGAGAAATTGCTCATTTTGAGCAATTTCTGCTTTTGTTGCCATGTTTTCAAAAAGCTGTCTGCTTTAGAGGCTTCGGAAAGTGTCTTTATGAGGGAAAGGTTTAACCCTTTCTCACATACAACAAATATGCTGCAGTCATAGCATCTTGGCAAAAATATGGAAAATCTCTATTTATGAGAGAGAAATTGTCAAATAGAGTTCAAAACAATGTGTCAAAAGGAGAACTTGCTAATGACACAAAGTTTTTAAAATTCATCTGCTGCATAAGCATCAAAATGCATCAGCTTTGGTAAATTGACACTAGTGTAACATTTGAGTGAGTTACCTGCCAATATCATGAGTAGGAGGGAAATTAAATTATTGATTTCCCAATTTTCTTTTTTCTTTCACAATGAAATAAATGTCCTATTAATTCCATTCTAAGGGAATAAGGAAAGAAAATGACAGGAAGTTGCGTAAACATTCGGTAATTGTCCATAATGATATACAAGGAAAACCTCAAACATTACCATTATGAGTAATAAAACTTTTTACCTGATAAGCCATTTGAAGCTTTTCACACTTGAAGACGCAGCTCCATCAGTTGACTTTAAAAACCATAGTGGCAATGAGTTCATTTTGTAGTTCCTCCTTTTGCCACACTTTTAATCAACTAAATTCCACCATGATACTGATACTGTTGGATGTGCGTTAAAATGGAAAGGGTAGAAATCAAGTCAAACCATTGTCAACATGTTTTATATCAGATCTTTTACTTCTATAATTTTATTTATGCAATTATTCATAGATAATGCAGTCACAATGAGAGTTAAAATTTACCCTTTCCCACGTGCATGAGACACATTTTGCCACATCTTCAGCAGGCGAGTTTTAAAAACATGATGACAAAAAAGAGAAATTGTTGATGATGGGCAATTTCTCCTTTTGCCGCAATGTTTTCAACTATTTATTCAATAATTATGCTTATATTTATACAAAAAAGTGACCAAACTTTTGCCTAGATGTTTTCAAGAAAGTCTATTGCAGATTGCATAATTATATGTGGGAAAGCGAAAAAATGTCAAATATATTGTTAGCTCTTAATAATTGAGTATTATAAATATTAAGTTATATTTTGGATTGATAGTTCAAAGACTATAATTCTTTACTTAAATGAACACGCCTAGTGATTGGATTTTAAAATTGCTAGAAGCTCTGGCCAGCGTTTGTGTATTAATTTTCATGAATGCAGTGACAGAAAATTGTTATCTGAAAAAGTTTGTGGAGAATATTAAAAATACAAAAAAATGAATTATATCCAAGGAGAAATACTATAAGAAATAGAGTGACATATAGGGGAAAATGATTCAAAATGATAGAAATATGGATAGATTGGATGTTACCATGGTAACGCTTTGTCAGATAATATTATCTCCAGTTGGATATAGAACCATAAGGATGGTAAGATAGATACAAATGTAGATAGATAGATAATTATTTTTGTCAACTTGTTCAAAATAAAAAACATTGTTGTAATAAATGCAATGTCATATTATGACATATACTGGTAAAACACATTAAAATAAATTATTCAAAGATTACATGATTGTATACATATTATATACTCTTTGAAATATAATTTTTTGGTAAGTAAAATGTTCAAAACACATTAAAATAAATTATTCAAAGAGTGCATGTATTATTATATATCATACACTTTGAAATATAATTTTTTGGTAAGTAAAATTTTCAAAATTGTACCATCTTAAAAATGAAATCTTTTTTTGAACTACATGTATATAAATACCAATTTTGACTTTTACAACATTTAGGCAAAATCCAAGATGAAAGTATGAAAAATCATTTTGGCAAAAGTTCTTTGCTGCAGATGCCTGAAAATGTAGGGATGGTTTAACCCTTTCCCACATACAGCCAAATCTGTAGCAGACGACTTTCAAAACATGTAGTCAAAAACATGAAAATCTTCATAAATAATTTAAGGGTTTTATTATTAAAAAAGAGTTGAAAACATTGTGGGAAAAGGATAAATGGCTTGTTTTGAGCAATTTCTTCTTTTGTGACATTGTTTTCAAAAGCAGTCTACTGCAGAGGCATCAGAAAGCGTCTATATGAGGGTCTTAGGGTTTAACTGAGGTTTTACAATTGAGCCAGGCATTACAAAAACAACCAAGACTTTTAAGTTAAACATGCAGTCATAATGACTTTCCCTCTTTGGCGCCCAGAATGAGTGAGTGAGAATGGACTTGTAGTACCGGTAATACACCAAGGAAACACAGTGATATAACTAACTGAAATATTGTTGAAAGTGGAGTGTAAAACCACACAAACAAACAAACAAACAAACAAACATAAAATAATCAATTGAAATTTAAGAGAAAAACAATAAAATTGAAATAATTAAGTTAGAAATATGGAAACACTCTGTAAATGAAGATTAATTATTGAATAAAGATGAAATCAATTATGTGACAAAAGTTGTCTGCTTTAGAGTCGTCAGAAAGTGTCTGCGTGCCGGAAAGGGTTAAAAAAAAGTCACCTTTCCCTCACCTTTCCCTGACGCCTCTGTACCAGACGACTGTTGAAAACATAATGTGACAAAAGAAGAAATTGCTCAATGTGAGCAATTTCTTCTTTTGACACAATGTTTTCAACTCTTTTCAGTAATAATACCTACATTTATAGAGATTTTCTGTGAGTTCGCCTCAATACTTTCAAAGTCGTCTGCTGCAGAATTGTCGTATTAGGGTAAGGGTTAAAAAGATAATATAATATTGTAACCTTCTAAAAATTGCCTACTTCAGATTTGTTGTTTGTTGGAGAAGGCTATAATTAGTAATAAGTATTAAAAGAAGGCAGTGTAAAATATCAGCCAGGTGCTATAATATCAGTAATTTATATCTAATCTCTTTTACAATCATGATAGATTATCTTATTAATCATTATAGACTCTAAATAGCTATTTAAGTTAACCCTTTCCCCTCATATAGACGCTTTCTGACGCCTCTGCAGCAGACAGCTTTTTGAAAACATAGTGACAAAAGAAGAAATTGCACAAAATGAGCAATTTCTCCTTTTGCCACAATGTTTTCCACTTTTCGTCATAGGTTATCCATTCAATTATAGAGATTTTCTAAATATGTTCAAAGTCATCTGCTGCAGAAATTTCGTATGAGGGAAAGGGTTTAAAACCAATCAACCAATCATAAACATTTAACTGTTTCCCATTTACAGCAAACGATTTTGAAATCATCTTGGCAAAAATATAGAAAATCTCTATACATTGTATTAGTACCGGTAAATGTATAATTGTTGAATATGCTTGAGTGCATTGTGGTATTAGATGAAATTGCTCATTACAATACAGACAATTACCCTTTTTGTCACAATGTTTTCAAAGATTTCTGCTGCAGACACATCAATATCATTATGTATCTGCATGAGAAAAAGGATTAACCATTTCCCACAGACAACAAATCTGCAGCAGAAGACTTTAACCCTTTCCCTCATAAGACAATTCAGCAGCAGACGACTTTGAACGTATTTTGTCAAAACATAGAAATTCTCCATAATTGAATGGATGACCTTTGACAAAAAGTGGAAAACATAGTGGCAAATGGAGAAATTGCACGTTTTGTGCAATTTCTCCTTTTGTCACTGTGTTTTCAAAACGCCGTCTGCTGCAGAGGCGTCAGAAAGCATCTATATGGGGGAAAGGGTTAAAACCATCTAGGTAAAATATGGAAAATCTCTATATGACAGCATAATTATTGAAATAGAGTTAGAAATATTGTGGCAAAAGGAGAAATTGCTTGTTTTGAGAAATTTCTCTTTTTGTCATAATATTTTCGAAAGCCTCTGCTGCAGAGGCGTCAGAAAGCATCTGCATAAGATTAAGGGATTCTTGTTAACCATTCTAATAATAGTAATCAGGTATTAACCCTTTCCCACATACAACAAATCTGCGGTAGACGACATTAACCCTTTCCCTCATATGGACGCTTTCTGACACCTCTGCAGCAGACAGCGTTTGAAAACATGGCGACGAAAGAAGCACAATTTCTCCTTTTGTCAAGATGTTTTCAACTCGATTCACTTATTGTACTTTAATTTAAAGGGAGTTTCCACATGTTTCTGGGTATGTATTCAAAGTCGTCTGCTGCAGGTTTGTTGCATGTTTAAAAGGGTAAAAAACACAGCTAAGCAAAAATATGTACACTTATTGAATAGGGTTGAAAACATTGTGGCAAAAGGAGAAATTGCACGTTTTGTGCAATTTCTTCTTTTGTCACTATGTTTTCAAAAAGCCGTCTGCTGCAGATTGCTCATTTCTCCTTTTGTGACAAAGTTTTTGGAAGTCATATGCTGCAGAGACGTTAAAAAGCGTCTATATTTGGGATAGGGTGAACCCTTTGTTGGCTTTGAAATGGCTTCAGGAAGAAATTCTAATATGTGATTAAAAATGTGAAAGTGTTGATAAAGAGTTGAAAGGATGGTAGGCAGAGGTGTAATTTTATCTCTGACTTATGTCGTCTATGTCATTTGCAATGATCAGGGAAAGGTTAAACAAGAAACTCACAGAAATTAAGGGTATTTTATTTAACTTTTCACTTTTTATTTCAAAATGCATTATTTTGCAAACTAATGTACAATTCATTTCAAAATGCATTATTTTGCAAACTATTGTACAATATATTTTCAAATGCATTATTTTGCAAACTATTGTACAATTTATTTTCAAATGCATTATTTTGCAAACAAACAATCACCTTGTTAATTATTTATTTTCAGATGTCAACACCCCATCCTATCAAATCACGACTACAGAGATCTCCGAAAAAGTTACAGAAACAACCTCCACTTGTACGGTCCAGTAGCATGCCAGAGAGCCTCGATAAAATCTCAAAACGGAGAAAACTTCATCTCCTAGGTACTTCTATGGATATTTATATTTGATTTTATAATTAATATGGGTTATATTTTTTAACCCTTTTCCACTTTCAGACGCATTGTTTACGCATCTGCAGCATAAGATTTTTAGCTCGACTTTTGAAAAAAACGAGAGCTATTGTCATGACCCTGTCATCGTCGTCGGCGTTGTCGTCCGGTTAAGGTTTTTTGTTGGCGGTGGCGGTGTGGTCGTCCGGTTAGGGTTTTTGTTCAGCTCAGCTTTTTTTCTGTTTTCTCCCTATCAGTCGAGCGTCTGTGCCGTACGCGGTGCTCTTATTATAATCATCGTGACAAAAAGAAAATTGCTCATTATGAGCAATTTTCCCTCTTGCCACAATATAGATATTTTCCATAATTTTTGCCTGATGTTTTCAGTTATCTGCTGCAGATGTGCTGTTACAAGGGGGAAAGGCTTACACTTAACCCGTTAAAAGAGACTTCTGACAAATCGTGCAGCAGGCGATTATAAAAGTATTTTGCAATGGGGAGGAATTTATCAAAACATTTTGCAACTTCTCCTTTTTCCTCTGTATCAACATACTTCCCCTTGTAAATGTTGCATTAGTGTTTTAAGATGTTTCAAAGTAGATCTAGCTGATTTAAAAGAAATTTGATAAAGGGTTAAAACTACATATGAGCCGTCCATCGAGAAAACCAACATTATGGCCTCTGCATAATGTATTGACCCAGATCAGTCCGCGCATCTGGGCTGACACATTCCGTCAATAGTAACTGTCATACTGTTTATAGATATTTTCCATATTTGTGCATACTTTTTAATAATCTGCTGAAGATTTATTGAATGTTGGAAAGGGTTAATTCATGTGTTACGTAGATTGATATCTGCATTGCAAGTTCTCTGTCAAGTCGTATATTAAAGAATAGTTGTAATATTGTGTCTTAACCTTTTCCTCCATACAACAATTCTGCAGCAGACGACTTTGAACATATTTTATCAAAAATTAGAAAATCTCTATAATTGAATGGATAACCTATGACTTAAAGTGGAAAACATAGTGGCAAAAGGAGAAATTGCTCAAAATGAGCAATTTCTTCTTTTGTCACTAAGTTTTCAAAAAGCTGTGATGCAGAGGCGTCAGATAGCGTTTATATGAGGTAAAGGGTTAAAGTCTCTGGACTTCTGTGAAATTGTGATTGTTGTAGATAATTGAGGTATTTATGAAATCTGATGTCTCCAGAGGAGTGTGACTCGAACAACTTTGTAGAAAAAGGAGGAAAGGAAATAAACCCTTTCCCTCGTATAGACGCTTTCTGATGCCTCTGCAGCAGACAGCTTTTTGAAAACATTGTGACAAAACGTGCAATTTCTCCTTTTGCCACAATGTTTTCCACTTTTTGTCATAGGTTATCCATTCAATTAAAGAGATTTTCTATTTTTTGACATAATATGTTCAAAGTCGTCTGCTGCAGAATTGTCATCTGAGGGAAAGGGTTAATCATTCTGTAGCATATGATTGTGGGGGAATTAAGAGGGGAATTTACTATTTTGTTTGGGTACAGCTATTTTTAAAAATGTGGATGTACAAATTTAATCTTTTACTTTCCTTTCACTAGATTATCACATGGACAGCTTACATCGCCACCTGGATGCAGAAGATTGCTTCTCGGACGATTCTGACCTGTCGTTTGACCAAGCCAGTCTTCAGGAAAGAAGCCTTAGTGTACAGTCCTCACAGAGTCAGCTGACCTCCATGGATGAGGTATTTGATCCATATTCCATACTTTACCACTTGTAGACGCACTCCGAATGCCTCTGCAGCAGACCACTGTCCGAAAAAATTGAGACAAAATGAGAAATTGCTCAAAAGGTCCAATTTCTCCTTTTGCCACACTGTTTTCAACTCAATTAATCACTTAAAAGCTCTCATTTATGGTTTGTTTTCATGGTTATAACAATATGTTTTCAATAAGATAGAGTAACTTCCTATTTTAGTACAATTATCTGAGGTCAATAATTACAGTCATCACATCCTTTATCTAGTCATGATACTGGTTCAGTCTCTTCCTGAATGGGAGCAAGCTAACCCTTTCCCACATACAGATGCTTTCTGACAACCTTTCGAAAATATTGTATAATGCTTAATGGTTCAGTCTCTTCCTCAATGAGAGGAAGCTTACCCTTTCCCACATACAGATGCTTTCTGACAACATTCGAAAATATTGTATAATACTTAAAGGTTCAGTCTCTTCCTCATTGAGAGGAAGTTAACCCTTTCCCACATACAGATGCTTTCTGCCGACTTTCGAAAATATTGTATGATACATACTGGTTTAGTCTCTTTCTGAATGGGAGCAAGTTAACCCTTTCCCTAATACAGATGCTTTCTGGCGCCTCAGCAGCATACAACTTTTGAATACATTGTGACAAAGGGAGAATTTGCCCACAGTGTTTTCAACTCTTTTCAATAATTACACTTTTACTTTTAGAGGTTTTTCATGTTTTTGACCAGACATTTTCAAAGTTGTCTACGGCAGATTTCTTGTATGAAAGGGTTATATATAGATACAAGAGAAAGTTGATGCAAGGCATCAATGTCGCCGGAAAAGACTGCATTGATTTATATATGTATTCTTGACTTTCCTTAGTCTATTCAAACATTAGGAACGTAGTTATGAAAACATTTGCTTATCAATTTTATATACATACCTATACATTAGGGTATCTATAAAAAATTAACGAAATGTGTACACATTTATCTGGCTTAAATTTAATTTTGCTGTTGTTACTTATTTAAATAATAGTATTCAATCATATAATTTCAATGTTTGTCAATCTTATTCGAATCACAAGGTAAATATCCTGGTATTGCTTTAAAGGGAGGTAATTTGAAGAAAACAAAAGTCTTCAAAAGGAGAAATATATCAGCATTACCGTCTACAGTTTAAATTGTTCTATTGTTTGTGGATTTAAAAATGTTCTTTTTTTCTTATTTCTACATGTACATCGAAATATTGCGGCTTCTCTTTGACGCTTTGCGTCAAACATTCGTCTTGTACTTGTCTAAAATAAAATAATATCACTCGCTTTTTCATATCGAAATGCGCATGCGCGAAAATCGATGTTAAAGGTCACGAAACTACACAACAGAATAGGGTCTATATTTAGCTTAGAAACAGTTCCTACTTTAGATATTCATGGATTAACATTATTAAATGAATTCTACACAAATCAAGACATCTCTTTGAACATGAAAACAACATTTAGTAAGTTAAAATTGCTATTAAAAGGAGAATCCGAAATTGACCTCAATGATGACACATAAGAGTCTGCATTAGGGGGTGTTGGTTCACGTCTTGAAGGGACCACTTTTGTCTTCGTAAATAAGACAAAAAACTTGTGAATGCGAGTGAAATAAAAAAAAACTGCAAACATTAAAAAATCGGAATATTTATTTCATTTTAGATGTGTCATTTATTAGTGTTCGTAAACAACCACAATTGTAATATGTTCAAATCATCTAGATTTGGTTCTTTCTAATAATAAGCCGCCCTCCCATGTGATTTCCGAAAAGCTATTAAAAATAGAAGTCGCGGGCTTCTGCCCGGCGACTAATCAGTACATAATGTGAACAGAGAAAAATACAGGAGGAATGACAGTTGTTAACACTTTCCAGCCTGCAGACGCATTTTGACGCAATAGCAGCAGACAACTTTTGAAAACATTGTGGCCAAAGGTGAAACGATAATTTCTCCTTTGGCCACAATGTTTCCAACTTTAGTTAACAATTAAGCCATCTTTTATGGAGATTTTTCAGGTTTTTGTCACTTTGTTTTCAAAGTCATCTGCTGCAGATTTGCTGCATGTGGGAAAGGACTAAAGCTTATACGGAATGCACTTCCTCATTAGCTTATAAATAGCTTATTTTCAAAACTCATTTATTGCTCTTAATATTCGATTTCTTCTTTTCCCACAAGGTTATATGCTACAGGTCTCAAAAGTTGTAAATATGATAGAATAGAATCAACTAATTTCTCATACAGATGATATTTTTCCCCTCCTCATCGCTAAAAATAATTTCCCTTATAGTTAAATTTTCATGATTATGACTGATTTTTGTAAATCTGGAAGGCAACTTACATACAACCATGTGTATCATTAGAAAGTGTCAGAAGGACTATTTTTAGCTCTATTGGCCAAAGGCCAGAAGCTTATGCCGTGGCGTGGTGTCCGGGGTCTGTGCGTGCGTCTGTAAACAATTGCTTGTGAACGTGATACACTCTTCAGTTTTGATTGTATCTCAATCAAACTTATACAGTAGTTAGATACCCATGAGAGCCAGCCAGATCTGCCCATGCAAGACTGGATTATGGCCCTTGAAATTGTCAGAATTGCTATAATAGAGATTGTGAACGCGATAAAGTCTTCAGTTTTGATTGTATCTCAATCAAACTTATACTGTAGTTAGATATCTATGAGAGCTCAGTTCCTTACGCAAACCAGCCAGATCCGCTCTTGCAAGACTGGATGATGGTCCTTGGAATTGTCGAAATTCTTATAATAGACCTTGTGAACACAGTAGAGGCTCCATTTAGTATCTGATAATTATTCCTCTTTCCTTTGTTGTCCCCATCCCAGAAGAGCATGGGCCTCTTGTATACAATTGTACCACCAGTTCCAGTAGTTTATCCAGTGATAAAACTACAATTTGGTTGAAAGTTACTTAAAATGCCAAACAAAAAATGTCTGTTAGAGCTTGATTTGAACGAGATAATGGGGTAAACCATTTCCCAGAATCTAAAGCAGCCCTCTTTCAAAAGATCTAGGCCAAAACTTTAAAAATATCTTTATCACTAAAGGTATATAATAGTCATTGAATGGAGTTGCAAGCATTGTAGTGAAAGGAGACATGGCTCATAATTGCTGCAGATGCGTCAAAATGTGTCTGAATGTGCGCTTTGTTAATTACTCTTCAGTCCGCATGTCATGTATTGTTTCATCTAAAGTGACCATAAGAGGCACTTTGGCTAATGATCTAAATATAGTAAATCCTCGTTCAGGATGCTGATGACTACCTTTCCTGTACTGAACAAGAAGGTTATTGTTTGCTTGTTTGGTAACATACTCATTATTATCTTGAACCCTTTCTGACATACAGACGCTTTCTGATGCCTCTGCAGTAGACATTTGATGACATTGTGACAAAAGGAGAAATTGCTCATTATGAGCAATTTCTCCTTTTTCCACAATGTTTTCAATTCTATTTGATAATTTACTCTTAATTTTTTA
Organism: Serripes groenlandicus; assembly: GCA_031761405.1. Lineage (NCBI taxonomy): Eukaryota > Metazoa > Mollusca > Bivalvia > Cardiida > Cardiidae > Serripes > Serripes groenlandicus. The sequence continues at coordinate 34,276,236 of JASEVX010000004.1, forward strand.
TGTTTTTTCACATTTTTGCCAAAAGGTTTTCAGAGTCGTCTGCTGCAGATTTGATGTATATTGGAAAGGTTTAACACTTGTACCACATACAAAAAATCTACAGAATACCGTTTAACTTTGAATGCATCTAGGGAAACATATGGAAAATCTCTTTTAATGAAATTTAATCTATTGAATACATTTGAAAACATAATGACAAAATGCGAAATTGCCAATCAAAATGGAAAAAAATCTGAAATGTGAACAGACACAGAGGTGACATCAACTATCATCATTATCAAAGATGTAATTTGCGTACTTTTATAAAGACCACTTCAACATTTTGTGGTCGGACTAGAATTTGAATCGGTGTGTCAGTCAGGCCACTTAACCATATACACGCTTTCTGACACGTCTGCAGCAGACGACTTTTGAAAACATTCTGACAAAAGTAGAAATTGCTCAAAACAAGCAATTTCTCCTCTTGTCACAATGTTTTCCGCTTTTAGTCATAGGTTATCCATTCGATTATAGAGATTTTCTATTTTTTGACAAAATATGTTCAAAGTCGTCTGCTGCAGAATTGTCATCTGCTGAAGATGTTCCAAATTTTGTCTGCAAGTGGAAAAGAGTAATAATAATCTTGTTCATTTCACTATTTGTGTTTTCATAAGTCAGAAATTTGATGAAAATATATTTATGTTATAATACTATGCAGCTTTCTTACAAATTATGCGGGCTCAGTCAATCCAGGGGTTGTGAGTTTAAACCCCAGCTTGGCCAACATTCTTTCCATTGTTTGACAAAAGTCATTGTGACAAGCGTCATTCGTCTTCCACCAATGGGCTAACAGTCTATGTGAAAAAGCAGCCAGTTGCTTGGTAAGATTGTTGTGTGGATTACTGGTGTGAGAACGCCAGGAAACACATGAATAAGTGTACTTAGGTCGCCGTGATATGATATATGTGATTTTTTTGAAAACGGCGTTAAACCCCAATCAATCAATCAATCTTTTGTAGCCATGTTTTCAAAAAAGCTGTCTGCTGCAGAGGTGCATAAAGCATCTATATGAGGGAAAGGATTGAAACTGTACTATATAATTAATTTTCCAAATATGGTTATAACATATGCTTTTTCATCCTTTAAATTAAGAGTCTTCTGCATTGAAAACATCTAAGAAAAACTAATGTGTTGTCTGGAAAATTGAAGTTCTACATTGCATGATACAGAGTAACAGACATTGTGGTGAAAGGGGAAATTGTTCATTTGAAACAGTTTCTTCTTTATCCATAATTTGTTTCGTAATTTAACAACCACATTGTCATCAAGGGGCAACTGTATGAGGAGATTGTTTAACCCTTTCCCTCATATAAACGCTTTCTGACGCCTCTGCAGCAAACAGCTTTTTGAAAACATAGTGACAAAAGAAGAATTTGCTCAAAACAAGCAATTTCTCATTTTGCCACAATGTTTTCCACTTTTAGTCATCTATAGGTTATCCATTCAATTATAGAGATATTCTATATTTTGACAAAATATGTTCAAAGTCGTCTGCTGCAGAATTGTTGTATGAGGGAAAGGGTTAACCCTTTCCCATATATATTAAGACCCTTTCTGACACCTGCAAAAGACAACTTTTGAAAACATTGTAGCAAAAGTAGAAATTAGTCTTATTAAGCAATTTCTCCTTTTGCCACAATGTTTTTAACATAATTGAGTAATTACACTTCAATTTTTCAAGATTTTCCATAATTTTGCCTGAATGTTTTTTAAAGTCGTCTGCTCCAAAATTGAAATATGTTGGAAAGGATTAAGTGCCCTGACACACTGATACAAATTCTAGCCTGACCACAAAATGTTGAAGCAGTCTTATTAAAGTACGCAAATTACATCTCATATTCCCGAAAATAGGACGAAGTTTGTTACCCTTTTTCACATGCAGACGCATTTTGACTTGATTGCAGTCGACTACTTTTTGAAACATTGTGAGAAATGGAGAAATTGCTCATAATGATTAATTTCGCCTTTTCCCATAATTTTTTCTACTCTTATTTTGAAAGAATTCTCCCATTTTGAGGTATTTCCGATATTTTCTAACCCAGATGTTTCCAAATTTTTTTGCCGCATATTCTGCCTATTTTGGAAAAGGTTTAAGTGGGCATATACTAGTATAATAATTGGAGTGCAGTGAAATGTTATCAAACATGTAAATTACTTTGGATTGTAAGTGAATTTTGTTCTTCCAACATGATTTTATTATTATCAATAAGGTTATGAATTTATTGTATTTTCAAAACATTCATTTTGCAGTGTTTGTAGACTGAAAACATGTGACGAGAAAAACAACAATTATGTTATGAATTTATGAAATTTTACAAAAATCTAAAGATTAAAATTATTCTGCGAAATTTTAATTTTTAAGTGTTTCTAGATTGAAAACATTGAACGAAGAATAAATTATTGACAAGTGATTTGAAATATTTTTCTGTCCTCAATTTGTATCATACTGTTCCTAAATCTTGTAATATTCATCAACATTTTCAACTTCTGATATTTTAGAATAAATTAAATATATTTCCAACATACAGACACTCTGACGCCTGTAGCATACAACTTTTGCCACACAGTTTTATTTTTAACTCTAATTTTTGGAGATTGGTCACATTTTTGCCCAGACTTTTTCAAAGTCTGCTGATTTGTTGTATGTGTTGTACTGTTAATTAAGTGAATACATTATTAACGAATTAAACAACTTACATTTAATTTTACAGGATGAAGACAATTTGATATACGCTGAGGCATTGTGGGATCATATCACGATGGTACCGGATGAGATTGGTTTCCGTGCTCAGGATGTTATAGAAGTAATGGATATGAGAGACAAAGATTGGTGGTATGGGGCTATAGATGATAATGAAGGATGGTTCCCAGCTGCCTTTGTTAGGGTAAGACAGAATTCATTGCTTTAGGTCTGTCTCATTTGCAAACATGGCAACCAATTCACTTGCGATTGATGGATTGGAACTTAATGTCTTTTTAAAAGGTATTTCAGTTGAATCAAGGGGTTCACCTAGAGTCATAGCGTTTCCTGGCCAGTTTACCTTTACTGTGTTTCCTGGCCAGTTTACCTACCTGTGTTTCCTGGCCAGTTTACCTAACTCTGTTTCCTGACCAGTTTCCCTAACTATGTTTCCTGCCCAGTTTACCTAACTATGTTTCCTGGCCAGTTCACCTAACTGTATCAGCTGAATCTCTTGTTCAAGCACTCCATACAACATTCTTCCCACCGACCATGCAGCTCATTGGCGGAAGATGAATTAAGCTCATTTGTTATTACTTATTATTACTTCCTGTCTAATATAAATCATATTGTACAGGTAATAAGTACTCCTTGTCAATGACAAATTTAAACTTTATTATAAATTGATTATTAGCAAGTTATGTTCAGGCGGTTGAAAATTATAGGGAATCTGAATGAGAAAGAGCAAACAGATGTCCAGATAAAGAAGAGATTCAGCTCTTTTTTTTCCACAATTTCTTTCTTATTATTAAAGCTAATACCATAAAACCCTATGTTATGAGTACTCCAAAGTACTTTACGATTCTTTTGAGTACCAACAATATAGGGTTAGAGAGTCAAAGAAGGATTTTAGAACATGCAAAATGCCCTTAACCCTTTCCCTCATACGACAATTCTGCAGCAGACGACTTTGAACATATTTTGTCAAATAATAGAAAATCTCTATAATTGAATGGATGACCTATGACTAAAAGTGGAAAACATTGTGTCAAAAGGAGAAATTGCTCGTTTGAGCAATTTCTTCTTTTGTCACTATGTTTTCAAAAAGCCGTCTGCTGCAGAGGCGTCAGAAAGCGTCTATATGAGGGAAAGGGTTAATCTAGAGCTCTGGCTAAAGATTGCCCATGATAACAGTTGACTGGGAAGAATGGTGTCTGGAATACAGGTGCTAGAGAACCAGGAAACACGCATAATAAACAATAAGAGAAACTGATGCCTCGATCTGCAGCAGACAGCTTTTTGAAATGAGCAATTTCTCCTTTTGCCACAATGTTTTCCACCTTCAAAATGCTGTCTGCTGCAGAGGCATCAGAAAGCGTCTATATGAGGGAAGGGGTTAATTTTTAGAGTTTCTTTAATATCGCCAAGATGTACTCAAAGTCGTCATCTGCCTATTTGTTGTATGTTGGAAAGGATTAATACTATGATGAATTATTTTACAGTTGCGGGTAAATCAGGAACACGTTGAAGAAGAGGACCTGGAAATGACATTGCAAGAAAATCTAACGTCAAGTCCCAAGTCACGACGGATCAGCATGATAAACAAAAACCAGGCGCGAACCAACGTAGTCAACGAGATCATCAATGCGGAGAGGGAATATGTGAAACATTTAAAAGATGTTGTTGAGGTAAGATTGATTAGATTAATACAAGTTTTGTTTTTAATTAACCCTTTCCCACATACAAGAAGTCTGCATCAGAAGACTTTGAAATCATCTAGGCATAAATAGGAAAAATTTTATAAATGACAGTTTCATTATTGAATAAAGCTGAAAATATTGTGGCAAAACTTGTCTTGTTGCAGAGGCATCAGTATGTGGGAATGAGTTAACCCTTTCCCTCATATAGACGCTTTCTGGTACTGCAGCAGACGGCTTTTTGAAAACATCCAGGCAACAAAGTGGATAACCTTGAAATGAATGTATAAATATTATATAGTGAATGTAAAGATTTAACAACGGAAAATTTCAAGTTTAATTTTGATAAAGAATTATTGTTGGAAAAGAAGAATTTTTACAGTTGTGTGTATTTAGAGTTTTGCTAGTTAACGATTAAGTTGCAAATGGGGGCAATTGTATTGTTCAGACATATAAGTAGTTTTTCTACTGCATCATTGTTTCATCCCATGTTTTCTGATTGTTTTAGGGTTATATACAACATGTTTGCTGTTTGTTTCAGGGTTACATACAACATGCAAGAAAGAGAAATGAGATGTTTCCAGAGGAGAGGATAGCACTCATATTCGGGAACTTAGAGACAATTTATGGATATGCTCGGAAATTCCTTGTAAACCTGGAGAAGTGTATTGATGTTTGTCCGCATCTGAGTGAGATTGGGCAGTGTTTTCTTGATACTGTGAGTATTATTGCTCTCTGTTGGCAGTAAATTCTTCCTCCCTGACTTTGATAATGTTCTAAAAAAGAAAAAGAAAAAAAAATACATGATGAGGGAGATAATCTTCTGTAATCTTATTCAGTTTTTAACAGGTTATCTCCCTTAAACTTTAAATGCTAGTTATTATATAAGTGTGTATACCTGATAAGTTCCTACCTCCTGTATACTTTAAACAAGATTTTGGCACAATTTGTCCATTTAAAATGAGAAGTGTTAATATTTTTTTCAATATGTATATTCATGTTTGAAAGGGTCAAAATCTAAATCTTATTACACTTGTTTTAGGAATCCGTTGTGGTCCAGTGGTTAGCGTCGGGGATTTCGAAACTAGGTGTCCAGGGTTTGATCCCCAGTCACGGCACTACGGTCATGGTGGAGTGCCCTTGGGCAAGGCACATTTTCTAGCCTGGTACTGGTTTGTTTACCCAGGGATCATGAATAAGTGAACTGTCGCCGTGATATAGCTGAAATAATGTTGAAATCGGCTTAAAACCCCAATAAATAATTAAATATTACGAAAAAAAACCATAAATGGTTTTTTTCGCTTATAGTTAACAGGTGTGAGATTTTTTTTTTTTTTTTTTTTTTTTTCAATAACCCATGAAGCTTTCTGAAATGAAACTGGAAAAATCCATGGGGGCCGCCATTTTGGATATGTATAAAAAGCAGACGTAAAACACAGATTGAAAATTATTGTTGGCTTTTTTTTTTTTTTTTTTTTTTTTTAAATCATTATTTTGGGTATGTATAAAATGAGCAGAAAAACACGGATTGAAAATTATTGTCGTCTTTTTAATCATTTTTTTTTAAATCGATATTTAAGATCATTTAAGTGCTGTGTTATGTGGCAATTAACATTTGTACGAAAAGTTAAAAATAAATGGAAATCTGTAAGAAATATGTTTTCCCGTTCGTCAAAAAAACGACAGCATTAGCCTTCTACGCCCGAAACTAAATTTTGACTGTATCGTAGCCAAAGAAGGACGTGACGTCATTTCCGTTACACTTCATCTTGGCGTAACGTCAATGGAGCGACGTCGTTTCCCGCAAAAAAGTGGTATCAACATGAAAGACCCCGAATTCCTATACATGAGCTATTGACTCACTCATTCAAAGTATAATTATTTATCAAACATTGTGGCAAAAGGATAACTTTCTCATAAAAAGCAATTGTTTTTGTGGCGACAATCTTTTCCTAAATCGTCTGTTGCATAGGCCTCAGAAACCGTCTCTAATAGGGAAAGGGTTTAGCAGAAATGTGACCCCTTACATAATTTGTTCCAGTCATATTGACTGGTTGAAAAAGGCAGTCGCCAGGTGGCATCAGAAAAGGGCTGATCTATTTGCTTCTTTGCCATAATGCAGGTGATCGATTAAGGATCATCTTGGCCCTCATGTTTTAACCTCGTTCATTATAAATGTATTCCTTGATTGTCTGAAAGTCTTTACTTTATTATTTTCTGTTCAAATAATAGACAACAGCAATACGAATTCCAAATATGTTTTAATAATGCAAGAAACATGACATTAACATTATTATTGTCTAGTCAATTACTTATAAATCCTTTTTTATGGCCAAAGTATGTTCTTTAATTTTTGTTTATAATTATCTTGCGGTTTTTTTCGTAAATAGGTAGTACCTATAGATATATTACACTTTATATCATATTTTAGGAGAAAGGTTTTGAGGTGTACTCAGATTACTGTAACAATCATCCGTCTGCTTGCGAAGAGTTGAAGGAACTGTGCAGGGATTCCAAATACAGACATTTCTTTGAGGTAAGATGATCACATGCTTTAATTAACCTTTTCCCTCATATAGACGCTTTCTGACGCCTATGCAGCAGACAGTTTTTTGAAAACATAGTGACAAAAGAAGAAATTGCTCAAAACAAGCAATTTCTCCTTTTTGCCACAATGTTTTCCACTTTTAGTCATAGGTTATCCATTCAATTATAGAGATTTTCTATTTTTTAACTAAATAAGTTCAAAGTTGTCTGCTGCAGAATTGTCGTATGAGGTAAAGGGTTACCCTAAGACCCTTGATGAGGACATACATAGAATGTGCTAGTGCTTGTTTTAACCATTTCCGGATACAGAATTATTCCATTTATAATTGTACTTTAATTCTTTCCCACATGCAACAGATCTGCAGCAGATGACTTTGAAAACATATTGGCAAAACATGAAATACTCCATAAATAAGGATTAATTATTGAAAAGAGTTTAAAATATTGTGGCAAATGGGAAATTGCTTATTAATATAACTTTCTCCTTTTGTCTCAATGTTTTCAAAATATGTCTGCTTCAGAGAGGTGTGAAGGGGTTAAACTGAACAAGATACAATTAACTTTTGAAAGAAATTTTTTAAAGCATTTTGAAAAGAAAAGAAATTGCTCATAATGACCTTTAAATACCTACTTTTCTCACAACATTTTTACTACTTTTGTAGAAAAAATATGCTATATGTCTTTTTTATGTTCCCTGAAAATGTTTATTACTAGTTTGAATAAAGTGTTTATGATCTCTGTTTCACAGTAGTATATCCAAACGATTTAAAATATTTTTGATGTTTTTAACAGAATCATTTTATATGTTATTCAGGCTTGTCGACTTCTTCAAGAACTGGTAGAAATTCCACTGGAAGGATTCTTGTTAACACCAGTCCAGAAGATATGTAAATACCCGCTACAGCTAGCAGAGTTGTTGAAATATACCCCACCAGACCATCCCGATTACACGACAGTAAAGGATGCGTTGTTATCCATGCGAAAGATCGCCACATTAATAAACGAAAGGAAGAGAAAGATGGAGAGCATCGAAAAAATAGCTGCCTGGCAACATACAGTAGCAGATTGGGATGTAGGTTTATTTTCTTTATCCTCTCCCTCTTGTAGACACCTTTTGACACACCTTCAGCAGACTACTTTGGATTACAATGTGGGAAAAGGAGAAATTTGCTTATGATGAGCAAGTTCTCTTTTGCCACAAAGTTTTCGACTCAAATCAATTATTTTTCATCAATTTATACGGATTTTCCTTATTTTAGCCAAGATGTTTTCAAAGTCATCTGCTGCAGATTTGTTGTATGTGGACAAATGTTTACCCTTCCCCTCATATAGAATATTTAAGATGCTTTGGCAGAGATTATTGTAAGCCTGACTGTATCCCAGGATAGTTAATGCTGGGACTCTGTCATTGGTATATTGTTTGTTCATTGCAGGGGGGTTGCAAAATGTTTAATTTCTTAACCCTTTCCCTCATATAGATGCTTTCTGACGCCTAAACAGCAGACGGCTTTTTGAAAACATAGTGACAAAAGAAGAAATTGCTCAAAAGGAGCAATTTCACCTTTTGCCACAATGTTTTCCACGTTTAGTCATAGGTTGGTTATCCATTCAATTAAAGAGATTTTCTATTTTTTGACAAAATATGTTTAAAGTCGTCTGCTGCAGAATTGTCGTATGAGGGAAAGGGTTAAATACACTGACACTTGGCGAGCCATGTTGTCTACTGACAATTTTGTTTCTATGTTGTTGCTCATTATAGTATTTTGTAAGAGATAAACTTCCTTGGTGGTGTAATGGTAGTGTGTAGACTTTAAGTGCTAGAGGTTGCTTGTTATATCCCCGTCCAGGTCACACCAGAGAATTTAAACATGGTAGTAATGGTTTTCCCTCCTTGGTGCTCAGGTTTTTGGGGTTATCTTTACTACTGACTTGCTGGTGTCAGGATAAATGGACCAGTAGTACTGGTAACTTACCCAAGGAATGCCTCAATATAACTGAAAAATTGTTAAAAAGCAGTATTATAAAGCATATAAAGAAAAAAAGAAAAGTGATAAAAAAAAAAAATTTAGTTGGTTTAAATATTATTTTCTCATCACACATTGATTTGTTTGTTTGGGTGGAAATCAGAATTTCAGCCCAAGTCTTTTCCCAAAGTCATCACTCTTATTGTTAAGCAAAACCTATGTTATGGGTACTCAAAACAGTGGCCTAAACAAGATAATTTGTATGGGTACCTACAACATAGGTCTAGAGAGTCAAACAAGGATGAAAGAACTGAAAAACACCCCTCATTTAGAACCGTGATTTATTAATCTATTTCAGGGAGAGGATTTGTTAGATAGAAGCTCAGAGTTGATATTTTCTGGCGATATTAGTAAAGTGAATACGGCGGGCTGGTCCCAGGAACGCTATTTCTTCTTGTTTGATCATCAACTCATCTACTGTAAAAAGGTACATAAAATATATTCTTTTATTGTAATCATACTTACTAACATATGACACATCGGATGCAGGTGAATTTGAAAACATACAGGTAAAAACGTGGAATATCTGTTAATGACAATATTGTTATTTAATAAAGTTTGAAATATTTTTGGAAAAAGGATAAATTGCTCAACTTATTGCTGCAAATAGGTTAAAAACAAATCTGCAGCAGACGAGTTTGAGCACATCTCATAACAAACAAAATATCTCTATATTAAAAGATTCACTTACTGACTAAAGTTGAAAACATTGTGGCAAAATGAGAAATTGCTCATTTTGACAAATTTCTTCTTTTGTCACAATGTTTTCAAAAGTCGTCTGCTGTAGAGGCGTCAGAAAACATCTATATGTGGGAAAGGGTTAACATTCTCTATTTGATACGTATTTCAGGAACTTCTCAAACGACATGTGTTCAGCTACAAAGGCAGGATAGACCTAGATCACTGCGAGGTTGTTGACATCCCAGACGGCAGAGGTAAGTTTTCCGTTATTGTTAACCCTTTCCCTTATATAGACGCTTTCTGACACCTGCAGTAGACGGCGTTTTGAAAACATAGTGACAAAAGTAGAAATTACTCAAAACGAGCAATTTCTCCTTTTGTCACAAAATGTTTTCCACTTTTGGCAATAGGTTATCCATTCAATTATAGAGATTTTCTATTTTTTGACAAAATATGTTCAAAGTCGTCTGCTGCAGAAATGTGGTATGACGGAAAGGGTCAACAATAACTGATGAGAAAAATTAGCTTCATAACCTAGAGGAGATAGTGGAAGACAGTTGTAGAGTGTTGGTTTAGTAACAAAGGTCCTGGGTGCGAATCCAGTGATGTGCAGGTTCTGCCTTTAGTATTGTTTCCACACAGACTGTGAGAGTACTGGTTATGTCTCCAGGAAGCAGACATCGAGTATGATTAATATAAGCTGAAAGCTTTTTTTGCAATTTAACTATCCTTTAGGGAGGCATACATTAATTTATCGATTTTTTGTATCAAAAATAGTCTGCTGCCAGCCAGGGGCATAAAATATCCCCTGTATCAGGAAAAGGGATCTTAGTGGACACCCTATGTTTCTCAGATGCTACTTAATTAACCCCTTCCCACAAACAGACGCTTTCTAACGCCTCTGCAGCAGACGACTTTTTAAAACATTATTGCGAAAGGAGAAATTGCTCATGATGAGCAAGAGCAATTTCTCCTTTTGTGATAATGTTTTCAACTCTATTCAACAATTATACTTTCATTTAAAGAGAATTTTCATAGATTTGCTCAGATATTTTCAAAGTCGTCTGCCACAGATTTGTTGTATATGGGAAAGGGTTAATAATTGTTCAAATCCTTTCTCACTTATAGATTTATGCATCAGAAGCAGACCGCTTTTGATGAAAACATAGTTTCAATGGTAGAAATTTCTCATTATTAGCAATTCCTCTTTTTGCCAAAATGTTTTTTAACTGTTCAATTGTTATTCTTTCACCTATAGAAATAGAAGGCATCTTATGCTATATAGATGTTGCATGTGGATTAATTAAAAGGCATGAGTGTCTGAAGAAAAACATGTAGCCTGTCAATAACCTAAGTGAAAGTGTCAACATGCCAATATAAAGAAAACATAATCAAAATAACCCTTTCCCACATACAACAAATCTGCAGCAGACGAATTTGAAAACATACACATAAAAACATGGAAAATCTTTTAAATGATTGAATAGAGTTGAAAACATTATGGCAAATGGTGAAATTGCTGAGCAATTTCTCCATTTACCACAATTTTTTTTAAAGTCGTCTGCTGCAGAGGCATCTGTTTCTTGGAAAGGGTTAAAAGAATAATTATTATAAACCCTCAATACTGTCATGGCTTTGATTTGTATTTTTAGATCTACAGTACAACGTGTCTGTGAAGCATGCCTGGAAGTTACACGAGACGCACAAAGACAAATGGTACTTACTGTATGGTAAATCACAGGCTGTCAAACAAAAATGGTTAAAGGCTCTCGCAGACGAGAGAAATAGAGTCCAAGAGGACAAAGATAATGGTGGGTTGAAGTTCTTTTTCCTATCTTGGTAAACCCCCAATGAGAAATTGCTCATCATAAGTAATTTCTCCTTATGACATAGCGGCCTGGCACGATAATGAAAGAAAAATGAAAATCTGTAACATATAGTGTTTATAAGCAGAAATGAGCTCGAAGTAAGCCTGCAGACATGATATTTGAATATTGATGATATATTTCTTTTACATTCAGAGCAATCTGCTATTAACCTTTTCCCACTTGCAGATTTTGAAAATATCATTCTTAGATGTTTTCAAAGTAGATGACTCTAATTATAGTCTAGACTAAGATTGAAACAAAATTGAAAGATGCCTTGTTCGGTTTAAATGCCAAACCTTTTCGCAGATGCAGACACATTCCAATGCATTTACAGCGGACGACTTGAAAACATAATAGTCGTGATGAGCAATTTCCCCTTTTACCACAATGTTTTCAACTCTATTTAATGATTTAATGATTTAACTTTCATTTATGGAGATATTTCACCTGTTTGCCAATATGTTTCCAAAGACTTTTGCTTCAGAATTTTCGTATGGTGGAAAGGGTTAACCACACATAGACGCATCTACAGGTAATGACTTTTGAAACCATTGTGGCAAAAGGAGAAATTGCTTGTGATCAGTTTTCTGCTCCATATTTCTGGTATGAGGGAAAGGGTTCAATTTTTTTGTATTTTATATTTCAGACTTTTGTGTACCCGAGTACTGGAAACAGACTGTGTTAAATAAAGTTAGATCACATTCTAGTCTTAAAGGTAAGCTGTCTAAATATATATATACAACATTTTAAGAGATTACTAATAGAAGATATAGCATGTGTGTTTATTTATTATCACTTTTAATAAACAAACCACTAAGATGATATGCCGCGTCATAATCAGCTTAGTTAACTAGTTTATTAAAAGTGATAAATAAACATGATTGAGATATTCTTTTTATCACATAAGGTGATTTAGGAGGCGTATTTCTAAAAAATGTACATGAAATTTACAAGTGTGACTAACATTATAACGTCAAACAGCTGACGTGGCATAATTTTTTAGCTCTACTTTTGAAAAAACGAGAGCTATTGTCATGACCCTGGCGCTGTCGTTATCCGGTGGCGACGGCATCATCGTCGTCCGGTTAAGGTATTTTGTTCAGCTCAGCTTTTTTATACGCCCGTTTTGAAAAAACGGATCGTATTATAGTTTTACCTGCGGCGTACAGGCGGGCTGGCGGGAGGTCGGGCGGCGTTAAGAGTTATCACCCTTTAATTATAGAAATTACCCAAAATTGGTCTTGTCAGCTCAATAACTTTAGAAGCCTTTGTCCAATCATCACCAAATTTGGTCAGAATGTGTATTGGGATAATATCTCGGACAAGTTCGATAACTAGCCATATCGCTTTAGTCAATCAAGAGTTATCACCCTTTAATTATAGAAATTACCAAAAATTGGTCTTGTCAGCTCAATAACTTTAGAAGCCTTTGTCCAATTATCATCAAATTTAGTCAGAATGTGCATTGGCATAATATCTCGGACAAGTTTGATAACTAGCCATATCGCTTTAGTCAATCAAGAGTTATTGCCCTTGAATTATAGAAATTACCTAAAATTAGTCTTGTCAGCTCAATAACTTTAGAAGCCTTTGTCCAATCATCATTAAATATAGTCAGAATGGTCATTGACATAATATCTCGGTCAAGTTTGATAACTAGCCATATCGCTATAGTTTATCAAGAGTTGTTGCCCTTTAATTATAGAAATTACCTAAAATTGGTCTTGTCAGCTCAATAACTTTGGAAGTCTTTCTCCAATCATCACCAAATTTGGTCAGAATGTGTATTGGCATAATATCTCGGACACGTTTGATAGCTAGCCATATCGCTTTAGTCAATCGAGAGTTATTGCCATTTAATTATCAAAATTACCTAAATTAGTCTTGTCAGCTCAATAACCTTAGAAGCCTTTGTCCAATCATCACCAAATTTAGTCAGAATGTGTATTGGCATAATATCTCGGACAAGTTAGATAACTAGCCATATCGCTTTAGTCAATCAAGAGTTATCTCCCTTTAATTATAGAAATCACCTTTGATAACTTACAACGTTATATTAGTCACTACACAATTATGTCCCTCGAAATGGCCAAAACTGTACTAACAGTGTCTGCTCTCTAAGTTTGGCTGATGTACAACAAATTATCACTATACTTGGTCTCAAAAAAACAGCACAGGCATATTTTGTGACATTTGGCGCTCTTGTTTCTGTTTTCTATCAGTCGAGCGTCAGTGCCGTACGCAGTGCTCTTGTTATAGTTTGGTTATAACAAAGACTTGAGCGTAAGACTGGAATCCAAACTGGTAGTATCATATGATATTTGTGTAAAGGGATTTTGACACTCCCAGAGTGGTCTTTATGTGATATTCAATATTATGTACTTGGTATATAGTAATGTATTATGCTTAGCAATACTACATGTGTTAAAGAATATCTGATGAACCGCTTACCTGATTTAGGTAGTTAGAAAAATCTGCTTTGAAAACATCTGTGGAAAAAATTGTCCCAAATTTATCAGTTCAATGGGATTTTGACACTCCCAGAGTGGGCTTTATGTGATATTAAATATTATGTACTTGGTATATGAGCCATAATATGGTGTCCGGATTTTGAGTTACATCACAAACACTGTGGTGTCCTCTTTTGTAATATTTGACTTTTGTCAAATTAAATGCTATATATGTTTAGAACAATATCTAAAGCTGTTAAATTCTAAATGACAAAATAGATTTTATCTTTAAATAAAGAGAAATGTGGGTTTTAAATTGTATTGTTAGTAACACAGGACACCATGTAATAAATCAATTTTATGAAGAGTATGCCTAGTTAATTTTTAGATCACCTAGAGCCAAAGGCTCAAGGTGAGCTATTCTGATCACTCTGTGTCCGTCGTCCGTCGTCTGTCGTCCGTCGTTAACTTTAAGCTTTAAACATCACATCCTCCTGAACCGCAAGAACAATTTCCACCAAACATCACAGGAATGTTCCTTTGGTGGTCCTCTTTCAAAATTGTTCAAAGATTTAAATTCCATTGAGAACTTTGGTTGCTGCGGCATCAGAAAGGGGACAAAATGTCCAAACTTTAAAAATCTTCTCCTCCGAATCTGCCTGTCAGATTCCAATATAATTTGGTAGAAATGTTCCTTGGGTGACCCTCTATAAAAATTGTTCAAGCCATACTGATTGGTCGAAAAACATGGCAGTCAGGCGGCATCAAAAAAGGGGCAAAATGACAATACTTTAATAAAGCATCCTTATAAAAGTGCTTGTCTGATTTAAAGATAGTTTTGTAGAAATGTTCTTTCATTGATCATCTACATACTTTGTCAAGCCATATTGATTTGTTGAAGGCATAGCAACCAAGCAGCATCAGAAAAGGAGTAAAATTAACTTTTTGCTTCAAATGACACATGGTTATTAGATTGATGGTCTAAGGGAGGTAACACTTGGCAGAGTATTATGCAAGGGTTGTCTTCAACAGGAAGTGGACAAATCGCAACATTTCTGGTCTCAAAAGTTGGAAATAAAAAATTGTTATTGAAAGTGAACAAGCAATTATGACATGATTTGTCCTTGTAACTATTGTTAAAGATATCATAATTGGTGAAGAGGTAAATATGAACTCAAATACTACAGTTAATGTATTGGGAGGTATCAAAATTGTGCAAAGACTTGCATTCTATGTAAAACTTTGGTTGCTGCAGCATCAGAACATGAGTAAAACGACCAAACTTTAAAATCCTTTTCCTCCATAATCTGCTTGTCAGACTCCAAGATAATTCAGTAGAAAGAATCCTTAAGTGACCCTCTAAATAAAACTGTTCAAGCCATATTGATTTATATTAAAAACAGATCAAGAAAGGTGCAAAATGTCAAAACTTTATAATTCAATTCTAATTGAAGTTCTTGTTAGATTTCAAGATATAAATGACCTTTACTTATAAGCTGTTTCTTGAGAAGTGTTCACTCCTTGAAGTTCTAATTGCACTCCTTGATCTTTTTCACAGATATTTCTACTAATTTAATATCAATCAGGTGATCGATTTAGGGTCATCTTGGCCCTCTTGTTTTTAGATCTAATTTACATTTTCACCATCTTTATTTGGAATTATTTCAATAAATAAATGGTTTATTTAGTGAAACAATTAATATAATACAACTAGATAAAGAATGGTGTAACAGGACACAACATGATGTAACAGGACACAAACTGGTGTGTAACAGGACACAAAATGATGTAACTGGACACTAATTCAATTGTATTGTTAGTAACACAGGACACCATTGTAATAAATCAATTTTATGAAGAGTATGCCTAGTTAATTTTTTTTAGATCTAATTTACATTTTCACCATCTTTATTTGGAATTATTTCAATAAATAAATGGTTTATTTAGTGAAATAATTAATAGTATACAACTAGATAAAGAATGGTGTAACAGGACACAAAATGATGTAACAGGACACAAACTGGTGTGTAACAGGACACAAAATGATGTAACTGGACACCAATTGTGCACTTCATATAAGTGTGTAATATAATAGCATAAACATTTTCAGTATAAATAATTCTCCAGTTAAATTAAAATATACTTATCATGCAAATATGTATTTATTATGTAAGCACAATGCTTATGGAGGTAGAATATGCTTTCCAGGACAGTCAACGTTACAAGGCAAAAGAGACAAAATTCGCGATTTTTTTCCCCCAGTCAAAAATAATAACAAGTTCTTCGTAGTGAATTAAATAGGTTCGCAAACATCTCTGGACAATTTAAATAATGAAATAGGAAGTTACTACGCATTGCGATACATTATAAGCAACCATTGATGACCTCAATTGGCTTGGTGCCGGCGTAACAAAATTTCAGAAGTCTGACTGTCATTTTCGAGCCGCCATTTTAAAACACTCTTGTCGTAAAACGTCTATAACTGTCGTAAATTGTTGCGATGTTTAATGTCGTAAATAGAACAGCCAAAATTTAGTTTCCTCCTAGGTGATTGACGAAGCATTTTTTAATTATAACAAAATAATAGGGCGTAACAAAAAAAGACACCATTTTGATAAACAATATTTTGACTCCCTGTCAAATAAAAGATATCTGTCCCAGAACAACATGTTTACGACATTAACAAAGAATGTAAGTGATCACGTGATTTGTATGCAATGAAAATATGGTTATCGGTCCAGGTTTCGAGTTTTGATGCTATTTAGACGTGATGTAACTGGGTGGACACATTCGTTACGCCGATGTCCAGGATTTTATATTCAAATCAAAATCGTATTTCCGTCGCTCTATTAAATCTTAAAGTTATATTTACAAGTAATTTTTTAAATTATTATTTCACATATATTAGTTTCCAAACTTTAAATATAAAGAAAAACAGTTTGTTTTGGTTTTCAAAAAGTCCTCCCATGCCTTTGTCGGGAAGGACACGGCGAAAATGCTCAAGAAAAGTATTAATTAAAGGAGTTTATCAGTTCTTTCAGAAATCAATAGCATATTATTTAATAGATTTAGTAGTTTCTAACAGTTTGTGACATGCTGATAAATTATAAAACACATAGTTCTTCAAATAAAGGAGAATAAATAATGACTCTGTGATGTAACACAAAATCCCGGACACCATATTATGGCTCATATAGTAATGTGTTATGCTTAGCAATGCTAAATGTGTTAACCCTTTCCCTTATATGGACGCTTTCTGACGCCTCTGCTGCAGACAGCTTTTGAAAACATAGTGACAAAAGAAGAAATTGCACAAAACGTGCAATTTCTCCTTTTGTCACAATGTTTTTCCACTTTTAGTCATAGGTTATCCATTCAATTATAGAGATTTTCAATTATTTGACAAAATATGTTCGAAGTATTGTCGTATGAGGGAAAGGGTTAAAGAATATCTGATGAAAAGCTTACCTGATTTAGGTAGTTAGAAACATCTGCTTTGAAAACATCTTTGGGAAAAAATTGTCCCAAATGTATCAGTTCAATGGGATTTTGACACTCCCAGAGTGGGCTTTATGTGATAAATAATATTATGTACTTGGTATATAGTAATGTATTATGCTTAACCCTTTCCCTCATATGACAATTCTGCAGCAGACGACTTTGAACGTATTTTGTCAAAACATAGCAAATCTCCATAATTGAATGGATAACCTATGATGAAAAGTGGAAAACATTGTGGCAAAAGGAGAAATTGCACGTTTTGTGCAATTTCTTCTTTTGTCACTATGTTTTCAAAAGGCCGTCTGCTGCAGAGGCGTCAGAAAGCGTCTTTATGAGGGAAAGGGTTAACAATGCTACATGAGCCATAGAGTATCTGATCGACAACTTACCTGATATGGTAGTAAGAATCAACTGCTTTGAAATCATCTTTGGAACAAATTGTCCCAAATGTATCAGTTGTCCCCCCCCCCAAAACCATGAGTAATGAATAAAACAATCATTGAATAAAGTTGAAAACATTGTGGCAAAAGGACAAATTGCTCATTATGAGCAATTTCTCCTTTTGCCACAATGATTTTAAAAGTCGTCTGCTGCAGAGGCATCAGAAAGGGTTACCAATATTGTGTTATTTATACTGATATGGTTTTCTTTTCCAGACAAACAGCTAGCCAGTCGATTAAATCCGAATCACCAAGTACCATATCATAAAGACTTAAAAGATTTCACATATTCAACACTACCTCGACGACGAATAAATTCTCAAAAACCGGACAATAAAAAGAAAGGATGGTTTATATTTGGAGGGAAAAAATCCAAAAGATGAGACAAAGATGCACTTGCTCGTGGATATGATCTATTTATTACTCTACGTCAAGTGAGGTTGACCTTCTACCCTTTAAAAAGGGAACGACCTTCAAATTGCATTCGGGTGAAGTGTGTATCAATAACAGCTGAAGGTTTGACCTTGACCTTGACTAGACAATGTGTCACTTGCCACTGAACAAGGTGGGATTTTGACCATAGTGGTCGTTCCAAAAAGGTTATATATGGAATGACAAATACAGTTTTGTCTTTCTAACAGACCGACAGACAGACAGACGGCTATCCAATAAGGGGCTGTGGTGGTGATGACCATTCCCCTTTAATCACGGAAAGTGATCAAGTGTTTTATTAGTGCAATATGTAAACATGGCGTGAGAGGGAGAACGTATAGTCCATGCGAACAAAAGAAGTTTTTAGTAATAGTTTAGTATTCCATATACCATAAACTAAGTGTGGTTGGGGGTAATCCAACCCTTTCCCACATACAATAAATCGGCAGCATAACAACTTTGAAAACATCTAGGCAAAAAGTGTGAAAAGAATTCCATTAATGACAGTATAATTATTGAATAGTGTTGAAAACATGTGGCAAATGTAGAAATTACTCTTCAGGATCAAATTCATCTTTTACCACAACGTTTCCAAAAGTCTTCTGCTGCAGTTGCCCAAAAACGCATAAAGATGCGGGAAGGAGCTAACTTATTTCAGTAAACTATTATTAGAATGATAAATATTCTAGTTCATAGCCAGAGCTCTAGATTAGGGGAGTTTTGCTTGTTCTAAAACCCTTATTTTATCTGCTAGCCCTATGTTGTGGGTACTCAAAAGAATCGTCTTGATGAGACGATTCTTTTGAGTACCTACAACATAGGGTTTGGTTGGATAATAAGAGAGATATTGTGGGGAAAAGAGCTGTTAACCCCCTCCTTATCTGGACCTCTGTTCATAGCATTTCTTTCTATTTTCTTCTTTTTGTCAAAGTATTTTCAACTCTATTCAATGATTATTCTTTCATTTATATTTTTTTCCTTGTTGTTTTAAAACTCCTGTCACATATTTGTAATTGGGAGAAATGGTTTAAACTACTACATAATATGCCATTTTCTGAGGCTTCGAAATTGAAATCGCTAAAAGCTTTTATCCGATACACCATCTTGAAAACATTGTGACAAAATGTAGAAATTGCTTGTTGTTAATAATTTCTCCTTTTCCCACAAGCTTTGTAAAAAAGTTGCGTTCCTCCGAACTGACACAAGGCATATAAATGAGAGAAAGGTTTAAGAAAGAAATAGAAACTTAAGACAATGACAGTGCTATTTCAAGAAACTCGAATAGGGAAACAAGCTGTGGAAATTGGGAGTGATATACCCAATTCCATAATGAACAAACATGTTTGTAAACAACCTATAACCCATTCACACATGTATAATATCTGCATCAGATGACTTTTAAAACATTTCAGCAAAAATATGAAATATTCATTTACTATATGAGAGTATAATTGCTGTATAGAGATGACCAAATTGATGCTAGAGGAGAAATCTGTAATGATGAACAATTTCTCCTTTTGTCATATTGTTTTCGAAAGTGGTCTGCTGTAATTGCGTCTATATGTGGAAAAGGGTTAAACTATTTGTGATAAAAGGAGGAATTGCTCATAATGAGCAATTTTCCCATTTTCTTATGTTTTTCTCTGTTATACTGCTTCACAGCTTTAGCAATAGTAATTAGCGTAAATTAAATTTCTATTCTATCTGCTGCAGATGTATCAGAATATGTATGAGAACATGGATTATATTGATTTTTGAGTATAATTATTTGTATTTAACATTTATATGTAATGTAAGCTATATATGATATAAACAAATTGTAAAGGCAATGTTTTTTTGTAAATGAGTTTTAGAACAAAATGATAATATGAGATAATTATGTTGTATGTATAATCTTTAAAAGATTATTAAGGTACATTTATAACTTGACGTATCACATATACATATGTGATTATATGTGTCATGACAGGATATGTGTACAATTGAGTACATTCATAACTTGATGTATCACATATCTATGTGATTATATGTGTCATGACAGGATATGTATAAGATTGAATATATATGGTATATTAATTATGCATACTGTATGGAAACATTTGTCAGTGCTTGTAATCATATTTTTTACGACTACTGATAAGATAGTCATATGAACTGCTGTTACACAGTCTTTTCTGCTGCAATATAATGCCCAGAGAAACTAAAGCATCTTTCATATATAATGCAATGCAATTTAACCCTTTCCCACATACAGCAAATCTTCAGCAGATGACTGAAAACCTAAAAACAAAAACGTGAAAAATCTCCATAAATGAGAGTTTAATTATTAAAACGAGTTGAAAACATTGTGGTAAAAGGAGACATTACTGGTTTTGAGAAATTTCTTCAAAAGTCGTCTGCTGCGTAGGTGTCCAAAAACGTCCATAAGAGGGAAAGGGTAAAATGTTTTCTTTATTTGAGAACTTCAAAATTTGAATGGCAGTAAAATCAGAATGAAATTTGAGGAGTTCATAATTGTCACAGTTGAATATATTAATCATTTATTCATTATGATAATTTATGAACAATTTCTCCTTTTCCTACTATGTTGTCAAAAGATATCTGCTAATGAGGTGTAAAATATTAATTAAACACTTTCCCTGATTCAAGTGACATTTAATGTCTCTGTAGAAGTCCACATTTCAAAACTTGATAAAAAAATAGCTCTCAAATTTTTGCAGATGATACATTAGTTTCTCAAGGCAGACAATATCATATCAGAAAAACTCTTTAACCCTTTCCCTCATATAGACGCTTTCTGACGCCTCTGCAGCAGACAGCTTGTTGAAAACATAGTAACAAAAGTAGAAATTGCTCAAAACAAGCAATTTCTCCTTTTGACACAATGTTTTCTACTTTTAGTCATAGGTCATCCATTCAATTATAGAGATATTCTATTTTAACAAAATATGTTCAAAGTCGTCTGCTGCAGAATTGTCGTATGAGGGAAAGGGTTAAAGCAGACGGCGTTTTGAAAACATAGTGACAAAAGAAGAAATTGCACAGAACGTGCAATTTCTCCTTTTGTCACAATGTTTTCCACTTTTAGTCATAGGTTATCCATCTGGCAAAATATGTTCAAAGTCGTCTGCTGCAGAATTGTCGTATGAGGGAAAGTGTTAACCCATATACTGCAGCAGACCGCTTTGAAAAAAATCTATTGAAATTCTGTTTAAATTAAAGTAAAATCATTGAATAGTGGTTCAAAAATATGTTAAAATGTGAAATGGCTCATTTGAGCCATTTCTCAATTTGCCACAAGGTTTTCAATAGTTGTCTGCTACAGAAACGTCAAAATGTGTCTGGGAATGGGTTGAGATATCATAATATGATGTTTAAATCTATTGTTGAATATCTATTGACTGTAATAGAAATATTTAATTAGACTAAGTCTGTATAGACTGATCTGAGTCTTCATTGAGGACATACCTGATCAGTTGTTTCTTATAGCATTGCTGATTTCATTTGCCTTGCTTTGTCTTTAGGTAATATTTCAGAAATGTGTTGTTAATTGACGTTTGTATGAAATACATGTGTAATTTAAAAATTTGCAAAAGAGAGAAAAAAAAGTCTTCAAAAACTTAATAAACAATATAAAAAAAAAATATTTGCATTTTCCTTTTTATTAGCATGTCTGTTTTTCGGGGGGAAAAAAGAAATTGGGGTATTGTGATACCCTTGGCTTAGTCTGCGTAGCCACAAAGCTTAAATCTTACCTCATAACTTTCAACATTTGCCAATGAAACTTGGTAAACATGTTCCTAGGAGCAATAGGCATGTCTATACCAAGTCACATAACTCTGGCTTTAGTTATTATTCAGGAATGCCCCTTTTTCTACTTAGAAAAAAGCAGACAAGTGATGTTAAAATGGTCTAGCAGGAGGAGAAATTGCATTTTAGCCCACCTGTGCAACAAGTGCTCAAGGTGTGATCGCCTTTTGTCCGTTGTCTATTGTGCGTCATCAACAATTTCTTTAAACAACATCACCTCTTAAACTACTGGGTTCATTGCAGCCAAACTTTACAGGAATGATCCTCTTGTTTTACATAGTGATATACATATAGGGAAAAACTTTGAAAAGCTTCTTTTAGATATTTGGTATGTAGCATTGTCTAGTGGTAGTGGTTCTCTACAAACATTGTTCAAATTATGTCCCGGGGGGTCAAAATTGGTCCCTGCTTTACATGGAGATATATAGCGATAAACTTTGAAAATCTCTCTGGTCTCAAATTGATACAATGGTCTAGGATTCCTCGACCAAGATTGTTCAAATTATACCCCTGGGGTCAACATTGGCCCCTGCCCTTGGGGTCACCTGTTTTACAAAGAGATCTATAGAGAAAAACTTAGCAAATCTTCTGGTTAAATTCTAACTGGTACATACACATTTGTTTGGTGACCTTCTAAGTCATATTAACATGACAAAAGACAGACAACATAGTCTGTGGGTTTTTCGCTTTGTGGCAGTGGAGATATACTGGTCCTCTTGTATTAGCTTACCTGACCGCAAAATGAGTTATTGTGGTTAGCATGATAAAGCACATTACATAACTCGGGTGAGCGATCCAGGGTCATATTGGCCCTCCTGTTCCTTCTTTTGTCGCAGTGTTTTCAAAAGTCATGTTCTACAGATGCGTCAAAAGACGTCTGCAGGTGGGAAACAGTTCAAACTAATAACTATTAACATCAATGTGCACATTTACATAGGTCGATTCTGGTCATAATCATTCTCGATAGGCTTCTAAGATGCGAGGAGGAAGTTGCTGATCCCACTGCGCAGAGACGCATCTGGATCTTCACTGGCGCAATGTTTAGCATTGCCTGGCAAATGTGTTTTGTTTCAGTGGGTTGTGAAGCAAAGTTTTACAACAAAATTATAATCAAACTTGATATCTGCTTCCTGGAACCTTGTCACACCGAGAATTTAGGAAATTTCCAAACATTTAATCCAACACGCCATTTATTTTGAACGCGGGACCTTTTGATCAAGAAGCTGGCGCTCTACCTGTGAGCAACTATCTCCCACATTCTGTATTCTTCGTTCTGTGAATACATCATAAGTTCGAGTGTAAATTAAAAAGAGCTCTGTACCTATATTGGTGTAATTAGCCCTTTCCCTCATATAGACGCTTTCTGACGCCTCTCAGCCTCAAAACGAGCAATTTCTCCTTTTGCCACAATGTTTTCAACTTTTTTCAGCAATTATACCTTCAATAATAAAGAAATGCAACGTTTTGTTTAGATGTGTACAAAGTCGTCTGCTGCAGAAATGTTGTTTGTGGAAAAGGGTTAAGCATGTAGAACATAGTTCATTGTCTCTTCGTTGATAGCGAATGAGCGGGCGAATTTAATCCTTTCTGAGATATGACAAATCTACAGCAGGCGGCATCACAAATATGGAAAATCTCTATAAAATCATTATTGATCAAGTTCTCTTTTTACTACAATGTTTTCAAAAGTCGTATGCGTCATAGTGCGCCTGCAAGTGGGGGAAAAGGTAATGTATTTGAATCACGTGACATGAACATAAATTTGGGATGGAATTAATGCAATTAGGATCATGTTGAAATCTTTTCAGATTCTGGTTGGTTTCGAGCATTGTGCTACCTTTAAATATTTAAGTTGGGTCCGACCATCTTGCAATCTTTTTATATTCGGGTTGGTTCCGAGCATATTGCAATCTTTAAATATTTGGGTTGCTCCGACCATATTACAATCTTTTTATGTTCGGGTTGATTCCGATCATATTGCAATCTTTAAATATTTGGGTTGCTCCGACCATATTACAATCTTTTTATGTTTGGGTTGGTTCCGATCATATTGCAATCTTTTTATATTCGAGTTGGTTCCGGTCATATTGCAATCTTTTTATATTCGGGTTGGTTCCGGTCATATTGCAATATTTTTATATTCGGGTTGGTTCCGGTCATATTACAGTCTTTTTATATTCGGGTTGGTTCCGATCATATTACAATCTACTTATATTCGGGTTGATTCCGATCATATTAGTCTTTTTATATTCGGGTTGGTTCCGATCATATTACAGTCTTTTTATATTTGGGTTGGTTCCGATCATATTAGTCTTTTTATGTTCAGGTTCGTTCCGATCATATAAACCACACGCTGCAGATTTGTCGTAAAAAGGTTAAGTAACGTTTATTTATCATGACGACATTTAACAACATTTTCAGATGCATTTAGACACCAACTCGCTAGACTTATTTCAAATAATCCCCTCTACAGCAGACAAATTTTAAAAACTTTATGGTAAAATGAAATAAATGGCTAAACTTTATTCAATAAATGTTCTTCATTTATATTGAGTTTCCATATTCTTGATTTTTTTTTTTTTTTTTTTTCAAAGTCGTCTGCTGCAGATTCGGGTTGGTTCCCATCATATTACAGTCTTTTTATATTTGGGATGGTTCCGATCATATTGCAATCTTTTTATATTCATTTTTTTTTTTTAAACAAAACCGTTATCCAGAGACACCCAGGATGTTCATACGACTTGAAGGCCATCAAGCAATTATGGTACTGCAATATTATCAAAAATGTTATGAAACCAAAAACACTCAGAAACAGTAGGGGTCTCCAATGCACTCACACTAACCCGTATCATATGACTCTAGTCTGAAAAGTTGAAATGAAAAAAAGAATGTTATATCTTGTATGAATCTTATATTGTCATTTATACTGATATGAAAATGATGACAACTTAATCGGTTTTACTGTAACCAAGATATTGTCAAAATATAAGTAAGTCTACATCAGGGTTCAAAATAAGCAGTAACAAATTTCCTACTTAAAATGGGAACTTGCTATAGATCTGCCTAAAGTCAGAAAAAACTTGCTAATTCAAAAAATGGGCCATTTTTATTTTCGCTCAATGTTTCTGTTTATGTTTATGTAAGTGCATAATCAAATTTAATTACAAAATTGTGTTATTAGTTCAAACAAACTTATTATTTCGAAGGCTGTCAGAATCATAAAAATATACTGACTGAAAGTTCCCCACCCACTATTGTAACAGTCATAAACCGTTTTTGCACAGACAAATATTTCCTGCAGCTAATACCAATCCGCTTTGTTGAAAAGTTATAGTATTTATCGATAATTTATATACACCCGACAATTTAGATGCTTAAAAACAAATACCATTCAAACGAAAATTTGATCTGTCAGTGTCAACTCATAATGCATTTACGGCAATTTTTGGTAAACAACGTATTTAATAACAATACCTTTCAATCAGTTCTTTCTTTCTCCCTGCAAGCTTTGCATTGCGTCCCCTGAGCTCAGTCCGTAACTGAGCTAACGATAAACTACTGAATTTTGATGCCATTGTTCATGAATACCGAGATTAAAGTTGATGATATCGATTTTTGATAAGGGAAACGGTATCCAATGTAAACAAAGTGATGATTACGTTCCAATTACCCGAGAAGTTCCGATTGGGGACCAACTTGACCGCAACGCCACCTTGCGAACGTTTGATTAGTCAAGGGAAATTACTGACCGACTTCCCTCATTGAGATCGAACATGACGTCAACTGTAATCACGTTTTTGTCCGTGACGTAATTTTTGCCACATTGTTGTGGAAACCACACGAAGCTGCTCATATTTTCTGTCCACCGCGATATGACCTTCGCCGTTGAAAACTGCGTAAATCCTAAAACAACAACAATTTTCTAAAAGAAGGAAAACACCATCCGGGTCATTGACCTGACTTACAGCAAGCACAACGAACTCTTTGACATTAGGTCTTTTGTCAATACAATAAACGTGTAACGATTATGTAAACCCTTATCCTACTATGCTTACCGCGACTTTAATCCGTTCCCACTTGTCGAGTTTGACGCATTTGCAGCAGGCGACGTTTTAACCCTTTCAGCGCCAAATTGTTTAAAGTAGACTCTTCCATGTTCAAACTCGGACGACTCTATTTTCATGTTATAGGATTTTTGGAATATGTGTATAACTCACAGCCAAACAATGCGCTGAAAGAGTTAAAACATTTTTGCTAAATCAGGAACAAAGAACAATTTCTCATGTGCAACAATTTATTGTATCGACTCCATGATTAAACTATTTTTTATTTATAGAGATTTTCCGTTGTTTTGCCATGAAATTTTTCATAGTCGTCTGCTGCAGATTTGTCGTAAAAAGGTTAAGTAACGTTTATTTATCATGAAGACATTTAACAACATTTTCAGATGCATTTAGACACCAACTCGCTAGACTTATTTCAAATAATCCCCTCTACAGCAGACAAATTTTAAAACTTTATGGTAAAATGAAATAAATGGCTAAACTTTATTCAATAAATGTTCTTCATTTATATTGAGTTTCCATATTCTTGACTTTTTTTTTTTTTTTTTACAAAGTCGTCTGCTGCAGTTTTGTTGTATGCAGGAAATGGTCAAATAGCATATTGACAAACAACTTGGTTGAAATGACCATCTGTTGTTTTGTTGTTTACTGTAAGTACTTGATGTCTTGTAGGTAATTCAGTACATTATCGTAAAGTTGTATACACTTGCCAACCTTTGGTCATTTAATCCTTTCCAACAAACGATCGGATCTCCGACAAACGACTTTTCAAAAGATTATAAGAAGGATTTTATTCTCTATTAATTAAACTATCAAACGTCCATTTTTAGTGAGTTTCCATATGTTTTATTTTTTATAATCGTCTGCTTAATATTGTTTAAATCAAGTAAATGGTTAATCACATTTCTTTTCATTTTTTCCCTGTTCCATGAAGATTTAATTCCAATTTGTTTGGCGCCATTTAGCACTGCTTTCAATAGTATTTTCATATTGACACTGTCCCATTCATATTAGAAACAACTGATTTTGAAAATATGTTTAAAAGGAAAACCGGTTCAAAATTATCGATTTCCCCCTTTCCTTCACTGTTTTCAACTCTGCATATTCATCCATTCGATAACAAAAGTCATTGATCGATTAATATTGTATATATCAAAGTATATATATATACATGTATATATTAAAACTCAACTCTATGTGAATTGTATATCTGTATATTTGCTGTATTTAGGGCCGGTGGCTTCCTTTTACAAATAAATTATTATATTGTATTGTATTATTGTATACAGCCTGCACACCCAGTTTTTAAGATGTAATATAAACCGCATTGGGAATTGGAGACCAGGACTTTATCCAACCCGTCAAGGAACCGTGACTTACACAAGGGCACTCCACAACTACCGCATTGGGAATTTGAGACCAGGACTTTATCCAACCCGTCAAGGAACCGTGACTTACACAAGGGCACTCCACAACTACCGCATTGGGAATTGGAGACCAGGACTTTATCCAACCCGTCAAGGAACCGTGACTAACACGAGGGCACTCCACAACTACCGCATTGGGAATTGGAGACCAGGACTTTATCCAACCCGTCCAGGAACCGTGACTTACACAAGAGCACTCCACAACGACCGCATTTGGGAATTGGAGAACAGGACTGTAATCAACCCGTCCAGGAACCGTGACTTACACCAGGGCACTCAACACTCACCGCATTGGGAATTGGAGACCAGGACTTTATTCAACCCGTCAAGGAACCGTGACTTACACCAGGGCACTCAACAACGACCGCATTGGGAATTGGAGACCAGGACTTTATTCAACCCGTCCAGGAACCGTGACTTACACAAGGGCACTCAACAATCACCGCATTAGGAATTGGAGACCAGGACTGTATTCAACCCGTCCAGGAACCGTGACTTACACATGGGCAATATACAACGACCGCATTGGGAATTGGAGACCAAGACTTTATTCAACCCGTCCAGGAACCGTGACTTACAGGAGGGCACTTCACAACGACCGCATTGGGAATTGGAGACCAGGACTTTATTCAACCCGTCAAGGAACCGTGACTTACAACAGGGCACTCAACAACGACCGCATTGGGAATTGGAGACCAGGACTTTATTCAACCCGTCCAGGAACCGTGACTTACACAAGGGCACTCAACAATCACCGCATTAGGAATTGGAGACCAGGACTGTATTCAACCCGTCCAGGAACCGTGACTTACACAAGGGCAATATACAACGACCGCATTGGGAATTGGAGACCAGGACTTTATTCAACCCGTCCAGGAACCGTGACTTACACGAGGGCACTTCACAACGACCGCATTGGGATTTGGAGACCAGGACTTTATTCAACCCGTCCAGGAACCGTGACTTATACAAGGGCACTCCACAACGAACTGGGTTCGATTCCGCTTCAAAATGGTAAAAGTCACTTTCCTCCTTGCCAACATTTAGCCAGAGCAATCAATATAACTTTCGTCCAAATTTTAGAATCTTAGTGGCATTAGTTTCTCTCCAACACGGCTCTATGGTTTGATATGACGTCATAACGGGGATATAAGTCAATACCCCATTTCGCTAGTCAGATAAAGAAAGAAATAGAACATTTATTTGTATTTGCTCCTCTTTTCTACATCTGCAACAGTCGTCTGTTGTTAGTTGCTGTGACAAAGTAGCGAATTGAATTAACTTATAAAAAAAGATGACGAAGAAGTAACCTACATCCAATCAGGGTCTTTCAAATAGTTGAAAGACCCTGATCCAATGCACGGACCATTACACGTGTAGCGAAAGGTCAACGCATAAATATCGTATATTTAAGTAAGTTGTCACCCGCTCAAAATTTAGAACTCGTTCAAACCCGAAAACGTCTGCAAACCCTACGACCGCTAACGAATAAAACGTATGCCAAACGTGTCACTATCGAATGACAACGTACAGGAACGTATTACATCCACTTTTAAAAACGTCTGACACACGTTAACTCTTTTTGTAAAATCGTGATGGTACCTGTAGATGCGAAGACATTTCTGTTACTTTTAGACAAAGGGTTTCCTTATTTCGACATTAACTATGTGACCTACAAAAGTACACACACTTATCGCCGTGGTTACGTAAGAGTACCATGTTGACGGTGTTATCTATCTGAATGGGACTCTAGGAACAGCTTTGGCCCCCATACTGATAAAATGCCGTAATCCCCCTTGGATGAGAACGAAATACAATAATTTAAAACAAAAGAAGACATCTGAAAGAGCTTGTGATCTACGCGCATCGGAAAGCTTGTGCAATCTCTGCGTCTCTCTCTTTAAAAAATGACCAATTTCTACTTTTCAACGAACATTTTTGTCTGTGTTGTCAATATGTATAACTCTTTCCCACCTATATACGCATTTTGACACCTCTGCATCAGACGATATTTGAAAACATTGTGACAAAAGGAAAAAGTGCTCAAAACGTTTTTTAGACATTTTCAAAGTCGTCTGTTGCAGATTTGCTGTTTGTGGGAAGGGTTTAATTATCTAAGGTCTAAATGAATGGCGCTCTGCGAAAACCAACCGTTAGACATTTCAGCCACCGTATACAAATAATTTCTGACATGTATACTTTTATGTTTTCTGCAGCATCGCTCTCTTCTTCAAATGAATATTAACTCATTCTAATTGTACAAACGTCTTGCGCTAATAACCGTTATCCGGAACATTCTAAAGTCTTTGTTAGATGACTGGGTTGCCAACAACATAGCATGCGCTAAAGACTTACTGAAAACGAATCATATTTAAGTCTTATTAACTGTAAGCAATAAGAGTGTTCGAAGTGTTTCTACTGCCGATACTCAGTAAGTGAACACGTGTGATTCTTGTGTGTCACAAAATGAACATTGTTGTCCCAGTGTACGATCCATAGAGTCAGTTTAGAAAGATTGATTGTTTGGTGTTTTTCAGTTATATCACGGCGTTACCTGGGTTAGTTGCCAGTTCTACTGGCCCATTTATCTATTTTTGACGCCGCGTGGAAGCGCGTGGAAGCGCGGCGTCAGTATGGGATAGGTTTTAATTTTGTACCATGGGGTGACGTAATCGAAAAGGGAGAAACCAATGTTATTATTGTTAAAAAAACCTCTGTTGATTGTTTGAAAAAAAACAACCTTTATGAATCAATAAATTGTATAAAATGATATAAGACACAAAAAGATACAACATACTGAAAATAGGCATGTCTTCTACGGTTATTACAAAATTTTAGACACATCTAATGGGTATTCAATAACTTTCCCCTTACTTTCTAGGCTACGTTCTTTTTATAGTTTGGTTTACGACCCGATTCATCAAAGCTCAAAAAAAAAGTTTCAGGCGATGTTTTTGCCTATTTACATTATTGAGATTTTTTAAATAAATGGGTAATCTTTTAAAAATCAATGATGATTCAATTTAATTACTACATATTACAGTATAATTCTAGAAACTGTAAAAACAACGTTAACCCAACTATGCAATAGGCATGGCCGTAACGTGACCCGTTCTATTTGTATCGCTTGGCAATTTTGGTCATTTTTATTGAATAGACAACAAGGTGTCATCGGTTCCCATAGAGTAATTAAGTTGTCTCTGCTTCCTTCCGTTATGAGTACTTCGCTGTTTTCACGATTTCTAAAATTCATTGGATTCGTACCCGGTTTTTCATGTTTCGTTCGAGATGAACGATTCGTACCAACTGGTTTTCGCTCTTTGCTCTTGGGGAACTGACTTGACCATTCTCTTTTGTTTATTTTTCTGTTTTCTACTGGCATATTCAAAACAATTAAAGTGACATTACAAACAAACAAAACAGACTTAATAGTTCTTGCTATATGTTGACTATACATGTGAACTTTCATAATGCTCAATCTTGATTATAAATATCTTCTTTTAATTTTTAATTACTTCGTATTTTTTGTTTATATACTCCCGCTTTTGCTATCATACTTCTGCTAAACATGAAGGAGAATAGACCCCTCCCCTTCCTCCTTCCAAAGCTTGTGTCACACTTAACTTATAACTAGAGGCAATAAACCTTAATATATGTTAATATTTAAGCACGTATGTTTGTTTTTTATCTAATGGATCTAGTTAGAGGATTTAAAACAGTTTATTGGTAAAAAAGAACCACTTGAGAAACTTCAGCTTGTATGACACATTATAGTTGCAGTGAATTTTAAGCAAAACGGAAACCAAATGGTTTCAGGACTAAACTTGTCATTTCACGACTACACTTCACATGCTGAATATCACATAGATCGTAGCATATAACACGTTTAATCTATACGTCAATATTGACCCTTTCTGCTCTTGGTAACCCTTTTATATAGGCTATGGTAGCCAGGTGTGCAATATAGGCACATCTTGGCCTTCTTGTTTAACATAAAGGGACATTTGGCCTTCTTATTCGAAATAATTACATCCTGTCTGCTTGCACAGGTTATTTAAATGTACTGTACTGCATCTGCTTCCTTTAAGTCATGCTTCAAAATCATGCGCGGCGTCTTTGATGCTTTGCATCAAAATTCTTCTTGTTAAGTATTTGGTATGATCCGGCCGTGGACCGAATCTTGACCCGAGGCGGGCGATCTTCAACCACACCAGTTTAGACAAACGTTAGTTCAAAATCGATACACTACATGTATGTTACTCGTATTCAAACTGTATTTCACCAGAAATTGAAATTAAAGGAATACAAGCTTTCTTTAGTTTACCAATTTGCCACCATCGGGTTTTTTTCGTTGAAGTACTAAACATTAAATAAAAATTAAACATTCTTTATACGTAGCTTAATGTTAAAATATTGTTGAAAACACTTATTTCTCCTGTTAACAGTAGTTTCGGCATATCTTGTATGCTGTAGTGAGATGGTCCTACGGAAATATAGTGGAAAAAAGCAAACCAAACGTGCAATAAGTATTAATAATGAAAGCAAATGAAAATAAATTGTTGGTAATTAAAGAACAAACAAGAAGAATTTTGATGCAAAGCATCAAAGTCGCCGCGCATGACTTTGAAGCATGACTTACATGAAGCAGATGCAGTTCAGTACATTTAAATAGCCTGTGCAAACAGACAGGATGTAAATAGTTCAAACAAGAATGCCAAATGTCCCTTTATTTTAAACATGAAGGCCAAGATGTGCCTTTATTGCTCACCTGGCTACCATAGCCTATATAGACAGGTTACCAAGAGCAGAAAGGGTCAATATTGACGTAGGGATTACACAGTGTATAGGCTTCGATTTATGTGATATTCAGCATGTGAAGTTTAGTCGTGAAATGACAAGTTTAGTCCTGAAACCATTTGGTTTACAGTTTGCTTAACATTGACTGCAACTATAATGTGTCATTCAAGCTGAAGTTTCATTTTTTTTTTTTTTTTTTTACAAATAAACTGTTTTAAATCCTCCCTCTAACTAGATCATTTAGATAAAAAAAAACATAGGTGATTAAATATTAACATATATTAAGGTTTATTGCCTCTAGTTATAAGTTAAGTGTGGCACAAGCTTTGGAAGGAGAGGGGAAGTCTATTCTCCTTCTAGTTTAGCAGAAGTAAGATAGCAAAAACGGGAGTATATAAACAAAGAATACGAAGTAATTAAAATAAAATAAAGATATTTATGATCAAGATTGAGCATTATGAAAGTTCACATGTATAGTCAACATATGTAGCAAGAATTATTAAGTCTGTTTTGTTTGTTTGTAATGCCACTTTAATCGTTTTGAACATGCTAGTAGAAAACTGAAAAATAATAAAAATAAAATGGTAAAGTCAGTTCCCCCAAGAGAAAAGAGCGAAAACTAGTTGGTACGAGATGAACGCAACATGAAAAACCGAGTACGAATCCAATGAATTTTAGAAATCGGATGAAATCGTGAAAACAGCGAAGTATTCATAACGGAAGGAAGCAGACAACTTCATTACTCTATATGAACCGATGACACCTTGTCGTCTATTAAATAAGAATGACCAAAATCGCCAAGCGATGACATGCTGCATTTACAAATAATAGAATGGGTCACGTTACGGCCCTGCCTATTGCATAGTTGGGTTAACAATGTGTTTACAGTTTCTAGAATAATACTGTAATATGCAGTAATTAAAATGAATCATCATTGATTTTTTAAAGATTACCCATTCATTTAAATCTCCATATTGTAAATAGGCAACAACATCGCCAGAAACTTTTTTCTGAGCTTTGATGAATCGGGTCGTAAACCAAACTATTAAAAAAGCGTAGCTTACGAAGTTAGGGGTAAGTAATTAAATATCCATTATATGTGTCTAAAGTTTTATGATAACGGTAGAAGACATACGTATAGTGTACCTCGCTGTTTCTTGAATCATTCTATATAATTTATTTATTCATAAAGATTTTTTCTTTTCAAACATATAACAGAGTTTTTCTTAACAATACTAATATTGGTTGCTCCCTTTTCGAATACGTTACCCCATGGTACAAAATTAAAACCTATCCCATACTGACACCGCGCTTCCACGCGGCGTCGACAAACAAAACAGTTATCGAAGAAACACACTTGGTCCTACGAACAGTATAAATTTGACGGACAAAAAGACAGACAGACACACAATGGAGATGTGATACCTTTGTTGACGGCCTGACACGACGGCCTGACAAGACAAGTGACACAGAGAGAAATAATATAAGTCAAATAAGTAATATGCACTACAAAATCGACCACTATGTGAGTCAGTTCTTACGATGTTGGCTCTTATTACCTGTCTGGTTTGGCACCATTTAAGCTAGGATTGGCGTAAAACTATATACACTTACATGTTTTTGTCAGAAAATGCATTACGGTCTATAAAACATATATTTGAACAGTGGAGGCACATTAACTGTTCGCCGAGGTAGCAAAACCCCAAATCGTCTGTCACGGCCCATATGCCACAAGAAAAGAGATAAGCCATTTCCCACATATTCAAATCTGCAGCAGACCACTTTGAAAAAATATATGCAATACTATAGAATATCCCCATTTATACTGCTGGATAAAGTTGAAAAAACAATGCGAAAAGGATATACAGCCCATTATGAGCAAGTTCTCCTTTAGCAACGATGCTTTCAAAATGCGACTGAAATTTGTAAACGGTTATTAAAAAGACGAACACAACGCGTATTGCGGTCATTAGGCACTCTGTATTTAGACCGTTTGCACCAATAAGGAAGTTCAAATACGGTATCCAAATACCAGACTAGAATCATTGTCTGGTGTGAACGTATCATTACGATATTAACAACTAATTACTTGAATCTCTTTTTCTATATAGTTTATAGGACTCCCCTCTACAGAATATTGTTTCGGGTTCAGAGAGATGACTTGGTATCTGTAGATTGTTATGTACCGTAAATGTATGCCTCTCTAAAATATCTAACTAAACTAAGTGGTTCAAGTCTATCCAAATATACCTGATGCCATACATTAAAGCGTCGTCTGTCTTTATAATGTCTGAGGCAAAACACTGTACACTGAAACTCGAAAATTGTAAAAAAAAATAAGACAACAACAAAAACATGTTGATATAGATTTGAAAACAATGTTGGACAAGGAGAAACTGCTTGTTTTTGGTAGACGGCTTTTTGAAAACATAGTGACAAAAGAAGAAATTGCACAAAACGTGCAATTTCTCCTTTTGCCACAATGTTTTCCACTTTTTGTCATAGGTTATCCATTTAATTATGGAGATTTTCTATGTTTTGTCAAAATACGTTCAAAGTCGTCTGCTGCAGAATTGTCGTATGAGGGAAAAGGGTTAACCACAATGTTTTCATAACTCGTCTGCTACAAAGGAGTCAAATATCGCCTGTATAAGGTAAAGTGTTAACCAACTTGATCACACTGACACTCATGCCTTTTGAACTTGGCACATTGGTACAGAAAAATGGTCCCGATTAATAGAGCACCTTATCTCCTGACCTAAATTCAACAACTACTGTACGTCCATTGCAGCGAACGAGTACAACAAAAGCAGAAAATTAGCCAAAATGAAAGTCAAGCGACAAGCCAAACATTCACCATTGTATATATTTCATGTGAAAGCATATTCATAAACAGAAAACAAAAATATGTTTACATGTTAAAGTATCAGTGGAACTTTTTTTAAAGTTACCATTGAACAAAATTAAGGAACAGAAAGAAAAGCACCACCACTTTGCATATCAAGGGCTTGGCGTGAAACGGTTGTAACTAAAATTGGTATTTTGTTTACCAATGTTAATCACCTCGCCATATAGTCTTTATAAGCGTTAACTCATTTTTCTTGGTAAACAATGGAAATTTAGGTGCCATTGCTCGTTCTGAGCAATGGCACCTAAATTTGCATTGTTTACAAAGGGGTCAAAATTGCCCCTAAACCAGGTTTTTCAAAATAGGTTATTAGTTACAACCGTTTCACGCCAAGCCCTCGATATGAGATTATAAATGAACTAACGTTAGAATACCGTATCTTGTTTTGTTTACAACACGTCGTCACATCATTGTTGCATCAACTCCCTCAAAAAGGGGCAATGAGTTAAATAGCGTTACATAATGTTTGGCGACCTCATCGTATCTGACAAATACCAAAGTCACGAGTGCTACGTTTATAAAAGTCTGGTCTCAGATAAATAGCCACCAAATTCTCTGTTGGTGTCATATGTGCGTTTATGTTACACAGACGTAGAAGTTCTCAGTTTCTTTGATCGTTTATAACGCTGGCAGCAGCACCTTTACAATTGTTGGAAACTCGACCAGACATTATTGGTCTATTTCTCGTATGTTAGATAAACAATTGTCTAACATTACGACACAGTATTTTCTGCGTGCCTTATCAACAGCACAATCGTACAGTCTGGGACATTTCGATCTTGCCACCAGGTGTCGCTTTATTTAAACGTGTGTTCACCAAAACTCCGCCCCTTTAATACCACACGGTGGTATCGTGCATTGTAGCGGATCTGAAAAAGGAAGCAGTTTAAGAGACTCTCTTGGAGAACAAAGTCGGTGTTTTTTCTGTCCAGCATCATGTTGGTTACTGGCTCGATATTGTGTGTGCTCGCCTTTGTTGCCGGAGTGCAATCGGGTAGGTCCTTTTATAGTTTGTGCTTTAACCTTTTCCAACATACAATATGTTTATAGCAAATGACTTTGGTAACATCTTTGTAAAAATGTAAGTATAATTATTGAATAGATTTATAAACAGTGTGGCTAAATGAGAAATTTCCTCTGTTTGAGCAATTTCTTTTTAAGTTACGTTGTTTCTTAAAATAAGCGTCTGCTACAGAGGCGTTATAACGCGTATGTATGCGGGAAAAGGTTGAACTATTACCCCGCTTTTAATAGTAATATATCCAAATATTATTTCGCTTATTTAATACGAAGACAAAATACTTATTGTGATGCTTTAAATTATATTAAATTATAAATCAATAATAGATTATCATAAATCTAACAATTACTTCATATAAAGATGAACTTGTCAATTGAGACCTACTTGTGATTGTTTTTTATAACTATAAATAGAATTTTAATGTATTTACACGTTAAATCAGTTTATAGCTCAGTTTAAATACATTTGCCTCAAATAATTAATTTCCGATTCGAAATGGCTATTAATAAGCAATAATGGCGTTTTTTTAAGGCATAATATTTCACAAGATGTTAACAATTTATAAAATACAACAAATCTATTGTCGGCGATTTTGAAAACATATTTGCTGAAATATGTAAAATCATTTTAAAGCATAATATAGTTGAAGTTAGTTGAGCACGCTGTGGCAAAGGCAACAGTTGCTCATCTTGAAAAATTCCTTCTATTGTCATAATGTCTTCAAAAGTCGTCTGCTGTAGATGCGTCAAAAAGCATGTTGGGTAGTTTAATATAAGTCAAACCTGTGCCAAAGACCACCAAAATTACCAATTCTCTGTCTACAGCGACCATACGTTTAGTTTACTCATGTTCTGTATAAAATACTCAGCAATTAAAGACCAACTGTGAACAAAGACCAGAAAGTTCACTTGCTATGGATGGTCTTTAAACACAGGTTTGACTGTACAATGATGAATGTCATATTGAAAAGTTGTTTCTGACGACGGAAGATTCGCATTATTATGTTAAAAGTTACCATGCCTTAGTTATGGGAACTTCCTTGTTACATTTGTCAGACATGATTGTAAAAAAAAAGTGAAAACGTATTTCCTATAAGGTTAAGTTCAACATTATATGGATAGGATGGTACTACTTATAGACCTAATAGACATATAGACCAAAGATAAAAGAACGAGTGTGTGGTTGGGGGCATCGTTTTAAAGTTTAGTTAATTTAGGTTTGGTTTTTAATAATCTTCAATTGGGTCAAACCAGATTATGTGGACGCTATATGAGCCGTCGCGCGAGGAAACCAACATTATGGCCTCTGCGTAATGTATCGACCCAGATCAGCCTGAGCAGTCCGCGCAGACTGATCCGGGCCGACACGTTCCGCCTCAGGGGGATAGAGGTATTGAGTAATGATTCCTGTAACAGAAAATCCACAGGAGGCGAAAAGTTTATATCCGGTTAAGCCATTGCGGCATGCATAGGCTGATCTGGGTCGATACTTTACGCAGAGTCAATTCATAATGTTGGTTTTCTCGCGGGTCGGCTCATGTTACAAAAATAACACATTTAAAAAAAAAAAAAAATTTGATTAAACAAAATACAATGAACAACCTGACGATCAACATGAATTTGAAAATATGGCATGAAATGGACAATTAATAGACAAAATCTTATCCTTTGTCACAATGTTTTAAAAAGTCGTCTGCTACAGATGAATCAGAAAGCGTCGGCACGTGGGAAAGTGATTAACCCTTTCCCTCATACGACAATTCTGCAGCAGACGACTTTGAACATATTGTGTCAAAACATAGAAAATCTCTGTGATCGAATGGATAACCTATGACTAAAAGTGGAAAACATTGTGGCAAAAGGAGTAATTGCACGTTTTTTGCAATTTCTTCTTTTGTCACTATGTTTTCAAAAAGCCGTCTGCTGTAGAGGCGTCAGAAAGCGTCTATATGAGGGAAAGGGTTAACGAAAAAGACTGTCTCGTGTTGTTTGGTCATATAAGCTTATACCTTTTAATAATTTAATAATTGAGTTCCGTCAATCGGTTTTGGGGGTCTTATTGACTCTTCGTAACGGGATTATGTAAAGATACCTTGACTTAAAATTATTGGGACTACACTTTTAATTTTTAGTCAAAAGATTCATATAACTCTTTATGAGCCGTGCCACGAGAAAACCAACATTATGGTCTTTGCGTAATGCATCGACCCAGATCAGCCTGCACACTCCGCGCAGGCTGATCCGGGCCGACACATTCCGTCCTAGGTGGATAGTTGTATAAAGTAATGACTCCTGAAACAGACAATCCACCACAGGAGTTGAAAAGCATCTGCCCGGATTAGCCTGCGCGATATGGTTAGGCTGATCCGGGTCGATACTTTATGCGGAGTCAACAATGTTGGTTTTCTCGAGGGACTGCTCATATATCATATATTCGAACAGTGAAGACTCTGATGAGACTGTGCGTTTGTATGTAGTCTTACCTGCGCCTTCACTGTACGCACTTACAATAAGGACCATACATCGCTAGACCTGACGCATAGATAAACAAAATTTGTTCGCAAAACGTGATGTTTCCAAATGAAAATTTGAGCCGTTCCACGAGACCACCAACATTATTGTCTCTGCGTAATGTATCGACCCAGATCAGCCTGCGCACTCCGCGCAGACTAATCAGGGGCGACACATTCCGTCTCAGGCATAGAGTAATGATTCATGAAACAGAAAATCCACAGGAGGCGAACATTTTCATTCCGGGTTAGCCTGCGCGGCATGCCTAGGCTGATCTGGGTCGATACTTTACGCAATATTGGTTTTTCTCGTGGAACGGCTCATAACTTTATGAAATAATTTACGGTGTTTAAAAAGTCTGACCAAGAATAAATTGTGAGCTTGTCCCTTTATAGAATAATGCCTAACCTAATTAATGTTAAGATCCAAAATCGCCAGACGTATATGATTCACGCCAGACGATAAGCCATTTTTGTAAAGATAAGGGGGAGTAAACTGGTCTTTTCCCACATAATACTATCTTATTACTCAACCAAACCCTATGTTGTTGGGACTTAAAAGAACCATCTCGGTGAGACGATTCTTTTGAGTACTCATACCATAGGGTTTGATCATCAAATAAGGGTTTTAGTTTTTGAAATATTGAGAGCTCTACATATAGCTAGAGTAGACATTATAGCACCCCCTATGCAGTAACGCGTTTTGGCATATTTCTTAACCTTAGTGAGAATGTACATATGTGCATACTCGCCTGAGTCTTCACTGTTTGAATATGCAGTGAAAGCTATTTTGATCTGTCGCGACTGAATGATAATTGGTGTCCAAAATTCTTGTCTTTTAACCCTTTCCCACATACAACATATTTGCAGCAGACGACATTGAAAACATTTACTCCAGATATGGAAAATCTCTAGAAATGAAGGTATAATTACTGAAAGAGAGTTTAAAACATTGTGTCAATTGTGTTAAAAGTCTCCATGTTTTCAAAAGTCGTCTGCTTCATATGTGCGACAAAACGTGTCTATAGGTGGGAAAGGGTTAACTCTAGTTTAAATCCTATCTTTGAGACAAAAATTCGGCCACGTTCACATTTCATGATCATGTATGACATTTGACATCAAGATATGAAAAGTTAATCATTGGGAATAGCTACAACGCATTTACCGATTATGGAATTGGAGTAAATGTTTGATATATTTAACCCTTCTCCACGTTCAACACATCTGCAGCAGACGACTTTGAAAACCTCTTGCCAAAAACATGGACAATCTCTTTGAATATATATATATATATATATATATATATGTATATTTACCGGTAAAAATTGAAAACATTGTGACATAAGGATAAATTGCTCGTTTTGAGCAATTTCTCCTTTTGTCACAATGTTTTCAAAAGTCGTCTGCTGCATATGCGACAAAACGTGTATATAGTAGGGGAAGGGTTAAATCTAGTTTAAATTCTATTTTTGACACAAAAAGTCGGCCACGTTCACATTTCATGATCATGTCTGACATTTGACATCAAGATAGGAAAAATTAATCATTGAGAATATCACCAACGTAGTTACCGATTATGGAATTGGTGTAAACTATAGATATATTTAACCCTTTCCCATATACAACAAATCTGCAGCAGACGACTTTGAAAACCTCTTGCCAAAACATGGACAATCTCTTAGAATATATGAATGTTTACCAGAAAAGGTTGAAAACATTGTGACAAAAGGATAAATTGCTGAATTTGAATTAAATAATATGACAGGCAACTATGGATTTAGTTATCTTGATAACACTACGATTTAACATCATTTAAAGAGCTAGTGGTATAAAACTAGCCAATAATAATAACTCAATTTCACGCAATACTTCATTGACCGTCTATATCACCGGACATGTCTGACACCCATGTAGCATGAGTTGGACGAGCTTGGAAGACAAGTTTACGCTATTCGTCCTAGGCCATATAAACGTTCACGACTCTTTGTTTTAACATCGTTTAAAGAGATATTAGTATAAAACTAGCCAATAATAATACTGCTCGCTTGAAAACTCAATTTCTTGCAAACAATGCCGTTCAACACTGCATTGATTGACCGTCTATATCACCGGACATGTCTGACATCCATAGAGCAGGCGTTGGACGAGCTTGGAAGGCTTGTTTAACGCTATTCGCCCAAGGCATGTTTGAAACGTTCACGAGCTTAATCATCTTTTGGTACGAGAGTGAACTAATCCACAACCATTTTGTGTTATTTCAAGATATTTCTGTTGACTTGTAGAGACACTTTAAATGAGCACACAGATAATATTTATTAACAATACATTGAATACCATAACAACATTTATTAAGAAGAACTCTTGCTTTGGCTGTATACACCCGTTCTATTAGGCACATTTGAGCCGTCTCGCGAGAAAACCAACATTGTGGACTCTGACCCGGATCAGCCTTAGCATGCCGCGCAGGCTAACCCGGATGTACTGTTTTCGCCTCCTGTGTATTTTCTGTTTCAGGAATCATTACTCTATACCTCTAACCCCCTGAGACGGAATGTGTCGGCCCGGATTAGCCTGCGCGGACTGCGCAGGCCGATCCGGGTCGATGCATTACGCAGAGACCATAATGTTGGTTTTCTCGTGGGACGGCATCTTATGATGTATGCCCCCCGCCCGCG
The DNA here is from genome assembly GCA_031761405.1 of Serripes groenlandicus. Lineage (NCBI taxonomy): Eukaryota > Metazoa > Mollusca > Bivalvia > Cardiida > Cardiidae > Serripes > Serripes groenlandicus. The sequence goes on from JASEVX010000004.1 coordinate 34,317,806, forward strand.
TCTCTTTATATATTTCCTTTTTGATTATTATTATTATTATTATTATCTTAATATTATTATTATTATTATTATTATTATTATTATTATTAATAATAATATTATTATTATTATTATTATTATTATTATTATTATTATTATTATTATTATACAGAATGCAAAGACTGGATGCCAAACTGTGATGTATTAGCCGAGCAATATTGTACTGGCGATTACCAAGTTGTCGCAGCTGAGGCCTGCGCTAAACGATGTGGACTTTGTGATGGTATGTTCTCTCCGTCTGTCTCTCACACGTGTACATGTTTTTAATGACACCATTACATTATCAAAACAGGGATTGGTAAAATAAAAACCTGTGAATGTCAAACCAAAATATTTGACTTACTCCGCCATCCAGGATGTAGATATATGTTCAACGTGATTCCAAAACAACACGAATTACTAAGTCAGAATGTGTTTGTGTAATATTATCACTTTTTTTTTTTTCTTCAACTGTCACTTGACGGGCCCGTTTTCTTTTTTTTTATCATACAATTTTTTACATAGGAAACACAATTTACAGCAACTGTAAACATCTTTTAAAGAAAAAGAATATTATCATTGTAAAGTTATTTACAGCAAATAAATGAAGATCGGCATTAACGGGCATGATTCCCAGAAATACATCGTCGGAGTCTACTTACGACCGAGTGGGCTGCTTACCAAACTGAAGAGTTAATTAACCCCATGAATATAGTTCTAGAAATTTAAATATCTTAAAGTAATAATTATAGCCCAAATAATTTTACAAGTCATAGCAAATTTCAAATTATTCCAAGTGGATAAATCAACCCTGGGGTTTTTCATTGGTCGGCACCTTTAAATAGACGGTGAAAATAATGTGTACATTCAACGACAAATTTCCAGATTACAATGTTAATGCTTGTAAAGATGAGCACTGTGTCTCAAAGTGAGCTTAATATCAAACATTTCCCATATAGAACACATGAGCTGTCCCGCGAGAAAACCAACATTGTGGACTCTGCGTAAAGTATCGACCCGGATCAGCCTAAGCATGCCGCGCAGGCTTACCCGGATGGACATTTTTCGCCTCCTGTGGATTTTCTGTTTCAGGAATTATTACTATATACCTCTATACCCATGAAACGGAATGTGTCGCCCGGATAAGTCTGCGCAGACTGCGCAGGCTGATCTGGGTCGATACGTTTCGCAGAAGCCATAACGTTAGTTTTCTCGCGGGACGGCTCAAATCTGCATGAGAAGACGTTGAAAACATTTTGGTAAACATTTGGAAACCCTCGCTACATGAACATTGAATTATTAAAAAACAAAATGAGTTGAAAACATTACGAGAACAGAAGAAATGGCACATCACGAGCAATTTCTCATTTTGCCACAATGTTTTCAAAAGTCGTCTGCTGTAGATGCGTAAGAATACATCTAAATGGGGGAACAGGTTATTCAACGTGAGCTGTGTACCTTAGCTTAGATTTGTATAGAACTTATATAATTCGCATACTGGATCATTTTTTTCAACGTTAATATCTGAGCCAACTGCAGTTTATCAGTCAAAGTTTCAGCAAAAGGTATTATATGACTACAGGGGTTCGTTTTCAACGCTAAAACGTCATCCGTTGAAAAATTGACAACCATAGATCACTTTTCCGAGTCATTATTTAACCCTTTCCTATATATAGACGCTTTCTGACGCCTCTGCAGCAGACGGTTTTTAAAAAACATAGTGACAAAAGAAGAAATTGCTCAAAACGAGCAATTTCTCATTTTGCCACAATGTTTTCCACTTTTAGTCATAGGTTATCCATTCAATTATAGAGATTTTTCTATCTTTTGACAAAATATGTTCAAAGTCGTCTGCTGCAGAATTGTCGTATGAGGGAAAGGCTTAATGTTTATACACCAACACTTTTAACATATTGAATATCGTTTCTTTATTTTACCTAACAGAAAACTCCTCGATAAATAAGAGATCTCACAGCCACGGACCGAGCTGGGCGGATCACTGTTGGGACAACAGTAATAATCACATACAGGATCCATTCTGTGCTCTCCTCACAACAACAACCAGTAAGTGACCATCAGTTTACATTGATTTAATTTGATTAATTGGGCGTCATACCTAGGGTTGGATATCGTTAAGGACGAACCGGTCCGATACTGATACTGATACCAACGAAACGATACGGTCTTTTTATCGATACCGATAATGATACCAACGAAACGATACGGTCTTTTTATCGATACCGATAATGATACCAACGAAACGATACGGTCTTTTTATCGATACCGATAATGATACCAACGAAACGATACGGTCTTTTTATCGATACCGATAATGATACCAACGAAACGATACGGTCTTTTTATCGATACCGATAATGATACCATGTGACACGTTTTATGCTTTTATGAGAAGATGTGTTGCTTATCTAAAACTAGACTAGCTATATACTGACACCGGGTTTTCCTAATGCAAATATTGTTAGCTGATTGGAGTATTTAAAGTTTTGTCTCAGAGTGGGAAATGGATTTGGTAATAATTTCACTCATCAACAGAGAAAGATTGAATCTTTTTTCCTATTCTTTGTTATATTTTAGCATAGACTTTATTTTTTTTTTTTTTTTTTTTATAAAATATCGATATCGGTACTTTTCGAAACGGTATACATCGGTTCTTTTTAAAGTGATTATCGGTATTGTACCGGTAACGGAAACCGATATCCAACCCTAGGTCACTCCTACCAAATACTTTAAACATGGTAGCAATTTGGCTTTTTTTCATTCCTGGCGCTCAGGATTTTGGGGGATAACAGTTCGACTGACAGACTGCCTGGTGTCAGGATAAATGGACCAGTTGTACTGGTACCTTAAACAGGAAACGTCGTGATATATATAGGATCCATCATGAGTTTTCTTTGGAGATCAAGATTTCTTAAATGAGTCTAGAAAAAGACGGTTATTAACCGAGCCTCTTGGCGAGGTTAATAACTCTCTTTTTCGAGACGAATTTAAGAAATCTTCTCCAAAGTAAAACGAGTGATGGATTCTTTTTATCACCTAAACAGTGTGTTTTAATGAAAAATATTGACAACATCAAATCAAAACAAAGACCGAATAACATATTCTTCATAAGAACTTGTGATTCACCGCATAAAAAAGTAGTCCTCATCATTTTTGAATAAGAAGAAAAAAACAAAACAATGTTTTAAACAATTAAGACTCGTTATTTATTCAAAATAACGTATTATTGCATTTTTCAATGTGTACAATTTAACAACTTAACAATAAACATAATAAAGATAAAGGTCAAAATGACGTCATCATTAGTCGCGTGTATGACGTGTATTTGATATCACACACATGTTGGATATCGTTGTTCCGTGATTTGTTCTCAACTTGAAAATAAGGGGTATTTATGTGATAAAACTGGAATAATATTGAAAGCGGCGTAAAGTATCATATAGAAATGGATGACTTGGGTTGAACGCCATTTTTCAGCTATATCTTCAGTTATGTCAAAGCGACAAAGTTCATCTAGCATGTCCTTTCACCTTGCTTTATCGAACCGGTAGACTTTTTAGACAACCGGCGGAAGCAGAATGAAATTTGTAACACTGACATATGCCAGTCATAGGAAAGACCGAATAGCCGAGCCTGGGTCGAATAGCCGAGCCTTGGTTCGAACTCACGACCTCTGAATGAATAGACCTCTTCGTTATCGCTTACGGTATCGTGTCTCGATCATTGTATTTAGTTTATAAACCATAGACTGATCAAACTAATTTAATTAGCTGATTGGTTATTGCCACCAGAACTCAAAATCAGTGTCGTATTTCAAAATATTTTTGTTCTTATTTGATCACCACAATGTATGTTATCCCAATTATTAAATATGTTGCTTTATATCTTTTCAGCAAAGAAAACTACACCAACTCCAAGTAAGTAGATACATACATATATACATGATCAATCCCACTAACAACCTCCTTTAAAACAAAATATTGTTTAACCCTTTCCCTCATATAGACGCTTTCTGACGCCTCTGCAGCAGACGGCTTTTTGAAAAACATAGTGACAAAAGAAGAAATTGCACAAAAACGGGCAATTTCTCCTTTTGCCACAATGTTTTCCACTTTTAGTAATAGGTTATCCATTCAATTATGGAGATTTTTCTATTTTTTTGACAAAATACGTTCAAAGTCGTCTGTTGCAGAATTGTTGTATGAGGGAAAGGGTTAACACAAGGTATAAAGTCGTAATTTTAAAGAAATGTTGTTTTTGTTTTCGAGGTTTGTGGTTTAAAAATATATAGGAAATACACCCCGAAAATATGTGTTATTATATGTGTTATTATATGTGTTATTATATGTGTTATTATATGTGTTATTATATGTGTTATTATGTGTTATTATATGCTTTGAAAAAGTACTGTTAGCTACAAACATGCGAGCCGTCTCGCGAGAAAACCAACATTATGGCCTCTGCGTAATGTATCGAACCAGATCAGTCTGCGCAGTCCACGCAGACTGATCCGGGCCGACACATTCCGTCTCAGGGGGATAGAGGTATAGAGTAATGTTTCCTGAAACAGAAACATCCACAGGAGGGGAAAAGTGTCTGTACGGGCTTGCCTGCGCGGCATGCTAAGGCTGATCTGGGTCGATAATGTTGGTTTTCGCGTGGGACGGCTCGATTATTCTAACATAAGTACAATTGACTCGCGATAATTCGAACATAAAAATAATTCAATAATGAACGATTTACGAATCTGACAATACATACATGAATTTAGCCTAAATTCATTGATCACTTGAACGCGTCGATAACTCCTAGTCGCCTTCGAGTTATCTGTTAGCTAGACGAATTGATAGACTTCAGCTATCAAAGACATATCAGTATAAGCTATTATTTTTTATTTGTGATGAAGGTGATAACTTTACAATTTCCTTTTCCCCATAATTAAGCCATGCCATATACAAACAGACTATCGGAGGTTTAAACATTAAGCGCAGGTCAAATCAAATTACGTTATGTATCGTTGGCTGTTGGCGATGAACGTTCTATAGTGGCCTCCATGAAGCCCAGTACGATAATATGGTTAAAGGGAGAGGTCCTGATTAGACTGCACGGAGACTTAGATTTTCGTTGGTCGTAAAGTCCCGAATGATGCTTTCCGTATGACGTTGGGTGCCAATTTACAGTCGAACCTGTGCTAAAAGACCACCTTTGTTTAGCGATTTCCTGTCTATAGCAACCACACTTTTAGTTTCCCAATTACTCATTTTCTGCGTAAATGACCCTGCAATTAAAGACCACCTGTGGACAAAGACTATATTGATGTGTTCCCACGGGTGGTCTTTATATACAGGTTCCACCGTATATTGATTTATACTAAATTATCGGAACACCATAAAAACATTATGACATGACAACTGTTTCTTACGTTTCCATAGCAACCACAACAACTGAGGCTACTACAACTACAACAACAGAGGCCCCAACGACGACAACAACAACTGAAGCAACAACAACAACTACAACAGGTAAGGTTTAAACTGTTTGTTTCTTTCAAAATTGAAAGGTAAAACTGAGCAATGTCGTATGTTTTTTTAACGATACTTTAACCCTTTCCCACATATAAACAAATCTGCAGCAGATAACTTTGAAAACGTATTGACAAAACTATGAAAATTCTCTGTAAATGCAAGTATAGTAGTTGAAAGTATTGTTGCCATAGTCATCTACTGTAGAGGCGTCAGAAAGCGTCTGTATGTGGGAAAGGGTTAAACATATTGTATAAACTCTGTAGACAACGGTCTGCATATTTTGATTCTAATAATACAATTTCTAGAGGAAAATAGCTTTCCATGCAGAACTTGCAAAGTAATAATAACATGTGAAGAAGACTTCTAATGTTAGCTACCTACAGCATAATCGCTTGTTCTGCACACGGTTTATTAACACAGATTTCCATATGTTCATAGTCCATGGTCTTGCATATTCGTCAAAGTTATTTCCAACGTAAATGCGTGTCATTATTTTAAACATTGAATTTATAAATTTCCATCGTAAATGCCTGTTTTTACTCAAAGCACGAGGCATGGGTTTTCTAAACCATTTGTATCGCAAATGCCTCATTGACTACCTCAAATCATTTTCAAAGTAAACACCAGTCAGTACTTTAATTAAAAAACATTGCTTTTCTAAAATCATTTCCATCGTAAGAGCATGTCAGTATTTTAATTGTCTTGTTCTAAATCATTTTCATCGTAGAAGCCTGTCATAATTTACACTTGGATTTCTTAAATTAAAATTTCGAGATCAATTTTCTTCATCGAGTTTTTAATTTGACCCTTTTACATAAAATATATTTTTCTCTTTTTTAGAACCAACAACCACTACCACAGGTGAGTCTTAAAGAGCAATTTCTCCTTTTGCCAAAATATTTTCCAATTAACTCAATAAGTATGCTTTCAATAAAAAAAAAGAAAAAGAAGGTTTTAACCCTTTCCATCATACAACAATTCTGCAGCAGACGACTTTGAACATATTTTGTCAAAACATAGAAAATCTCCATAATTGAATGGATAACCTATGACTAAAAGTGGAAAACATTGTGGCAAAAGGAGAAATTGCACGTTTTGTGCAATTTCTTCTTTTGTCACTATGTTTTCAAAACGCCGTCTGCTGCAGAGGCGTCAGAAAGCGTCTATATGAGGGAAAGGGTTAAAAGTAGTGTGTTGCAGATTTGCTATAATCGGAATCAGGGTAATCAAGCTGGCAATGACATTTTGAGTTTTTATATTGACCCTTATGCATTAAATATCTTTTTCTCTCTTTTTTTTTTATAGAACCAACAACCACAACCACTACAACCGGTGAGTCATAATGAGCAATATCTCCATTTTCCACAATGTATTCAACTTTTACTCAATAAGTATCTTTTCAATAGTTTTTGCAAGTATGTTTTAAAAGTCGTTTGTTGCAGATTTGCTGTAATCGTGAAATTGGATGTCAAGCTAGCAATGACATTTTTAGTTTTTATTTTGACCCTTATGAATTAAATATCTTTTTTCTCTTTTTAGAAGCAACAACCACAACTACAGGTAAGTGCATAATGAACAGTTTCTCCTTTTGCCAGAATGGTTTCAACTACACTCAATAAGTATTTTTTACAATATTTTTTCGCATTTGATTTCAAAGTCGTCTTCTGCAGGTATGCTTTATGATGGAAAGGGTTATCAAGATGGTAATGTGCTTTAAGTTTGTTTTAATTTAAAACTCAGTTCAGATCATACTGAATACTTAAACAGTGATCCTTCCTCCAAGAAAATCTAAGGGCTATATTACTTTCTTCATGTATTCATGTATTGGCAAAACTCGTTAATTCACCATGGAATATTTTTTAATTGCTACATCGCTGACACGCCGTAAATCCCCCTTCTCCCCACAAACATAAACTTGCCTTCAAAGTGGAACTGAAATAATGATATATATGCCAAAAGGAAGTGACGTGAACTATTCCAATATGATGAAATGATATTAAAATGGGCTCATAAAATCTTTAAGCTTATGTTCTTAATAGGGTTAATACCCAACAGAAAAAAATCGGGCCCCTACTACTATATGAACTATATGAATATGTCGTGGATATACCACAGGTGTCCGAATTTCCATTACAGAAGAAAATAGGGAAAAACAAACAATACCTCGTTAAAATACTCAAAAAGTCTCTCTATATTGTCCATAGGGTATGATAAAAATGATCGTAATGGTAATTTGGGAGAATATATCCCGTGTTACTATAAATAAATCCTCTATACGGTCCATATAGTTTTTATATTTAATACAATATAGAGTCTATTTATAGTAACACGGTGCCGTTTGGGTTCCCCCGAGTTTTCTCATACAATAACATCACGGTCGTTATTTTTATAGCATATGGACCATATAAAGACTATTTGTAGTAGTTTAACATTTTCCCTCATATAGACGCTTCCTGACGCCTCTGCAGCAGACGACTTTTGAAAATATAGTGACGAAAGAAGAAATTGCACAAAACGTGCAATTTCTCCTTTTGCCACAATGTTTTCCACTTTTAGTCATAGGTTATCAATTCAATTATAGAGATTTTCTACTTTTTGACAAAATATGTTCAAAGTCGTCTGCTGCAGAATTTGTCGTATGAGGTAAAGGGTTAACACGGTATTGTGTTTTTTTTTTTTTTAATTTTCTCAAAAGAAAACTCGGGCGCCTATATGGATATAGTTACACTGAAATACTATTGCATTCCCGTTCAGTTTACACTCTTTAATTGTAAACATGTTGTTGTTTTATTTCTTCAGAAGCTACCACCACCACGACTCAGCCAACAACCACCACAACAAGTAAGTTATCAACAGACTCAGTCTGTTTTCTCTCTGTTCTTCTATATCCTGTTGTGTGCGACTTCTAAAGAGCTTTTACGAGAATAATGCTCAACAATTAACCCGCATGATTTGCTGTGATATATTGGTAGGAGTTTCACGCCGTTTTCCATGGTATTTCAGTTATATCACGGCGGCCAGTTCACATAACTTGTGTTTCCTTACTTTCTTGAACGTGTACTCCACATATCTTGACTTGCTACTTTCAAACATAGACTATTTGGTCCTTTGGCGGAAGACGAATGACGTAAGAGTCACAATACAGTGGTGCAGAGGTAGAGCGTCGGCCTCTCGTACCAAAGGTCCCTGGTTCGAGTCCCGTGATCTCGGGGGTTCTGCCTTTGGGATTTATCCACACAAACGGCGCAAGTACTGGTTTTGTATCCAGGAAGCAGACATCGACCGTGATTAATATAAGCTTAAAGCTTGTTTCGCAATCGATGTAAAACAAATCAGTTTAAATAAAAGTCACAATGACTTTCGTCAACCATCTGAAAGAATTAATGTATGAACCGTGGTTCGAACTCACGTACCATGGATTGATAGCCCTCGTCTTTTTTCGACGGAACTATCGCGGTTTGACTGCTACATAATTGCAATATAAATGATCCTCCAGTGAAAATGTTATCTTACCAGGATAGGTAGAGGTATTGTCATGTATACCATTTAGAACATGAAATATATCAATAATCATGTTATTTAAGATCTGGAATATCTTTCTGTTTTTAAAAAAACGTTGTATTTAACTACTTTATCCCGTACGACATTAAATGGCGCTTCGCCGTGGTGTAGAGTATATTTACTATTGAATGTTAGAGAAATACGCGCGTGTAAGAAACGAGTGCATTAGTACGAGTTTGTTATTGGTGGGTAAATATGAGCCATCACACGAGAAAACCAACATTATGGACTCTGCGTAAAGTATCGACACGGATCAGGCTAAGCATGCCGTGCAGGCTAACCAGGATAGACACCTTTCGCCTCCTGTGGATCTTCTGTTTCTGGAATCATTACTCTATACCTATAACCCCCTACGACGGTATGTGTCGGCCCGGATCACTCTGCGCGGACTGCGAAGGCTGATCTTGATCGATACATTACGCAGAGGCCATAATTTTCTCGCGGGACGACTCATATTACACTATCGATAAACATTTAGGTCATTTCTCGTTATATTTTGATAAAAATCGGCGCTTTTAACAACAACAACAACAACACCACCACCAACAACAACAACAACAACAACAACACCACCAACAACAACAACAACAACAATAATAATAAACTAAATGACACTACTAACATATATATTTTTTTTTTTACAGCTTTACCTCCAACTACTACTGCACGTAAGTAATGATGTTTCACAGTTTTTTTTATCAAAAATCAATGCCAATTTTCTTATATCAAACATGATTAACCCTTTCCAACCTGCAGACGCATTTTGATTCAATAGCAGCAGACGACTTTTGAAAACATTGTGGTCAACACCTCGTCCATCTATCGTGACGTTTGTGTTTACCGGATACACGTTCTCAGCCATTTTGTAAACATTCGCGGATGAATACAAAAATAGTGGTTCGGTCATGTTATATTACACATGTGACATATAAAGAAATACGTAATGGGTATATTAGATCGGATGCAAGCATTTGTCATGTGATAAATAGAGATCTACCATACTTTTTTGTTGTTTTCAAAGTCGTCTGCTGCAAACATGTTATGTGTGGGGAAAGCATTATTGCCAAGGTAGCTGTAAATAATGCCAAACCGGAGTGTCTACAATACCTTAAATCGCAACCTCTATAACAAGTGAGAAGAATTACGAAAAAAAACAATATTTTGGACTCTGCGTAAAGTATCGACCCTGATCACTGATCAGCCTAAGCATGCCGCGCAGGCTAACCCGTACATACACATTTCGCCTCCTGTGGATTTTCTGTTTTAGGAATCATTACTCTTTACCTCTATCCCCCTGAGGCGTAATGTGTCGGACCGGATTAGCCTGATCTGGGTCTATATATTACACATAATGATGGTTTTCTCACGAAACGGCTCAAATTTAGTTTCCTCTTTTCCCAGGTTCGTGTTCTTATGCTATCTACAACAGCTCTGATATTGCTAACACCGATTTCGGAACGGACACCGCCATTATTCAGAACTCAAACATCACCCTAAACGAGTCGGTCCATTTGATCGGCAACGTGGAGTTCTGTAAGGGCGTTTGCGAACAGTCACTCTTGAACGATGGTTTCGAATGTTGGGCATTCACCTTCAATGAAGTTGATAAGTAAGTTACATAGGTCCCATGTAAATTCGAATGTTGGGCATTCACTTACAATGAAATTGATTAGTAAGTTACATAGGTCCCTTGTACTTTCGAATGTTGGGCATTCACATATAATGCAATAGATTAGTAATTTACTTAGGTCCAATTTACTTTCGAATGTTGGGCATTCAACTATAATGAAATTGATTAGTAAGTTACATAAGTCCCATGTACTTTCGAATGTTGGGCATTCACATATAATGCAATAGATTAGTAAGTTACTTAGGTCCAATTTACTTTCGAATGTTGGGCAGTCACATACAATGCAATTGATTAGTAAGTTACATAGGTAGGTCCCATGTACTTTCGAATGTTGGGCATTCACATATAATGCAATAGATTAGTAAGATACTTAGGTCCAATTTACTTTCGAATGTTGGGCAGTCACATATAATGCAATATATTAGTAAGTTACTTAGGTCCAATTTACTTTCAAATGTTGGGCATTCACATATAATGCGATAGATTAGTAAGTTACTTAGGTCCAATTTACTTACGAATGTTTGGCATTCAACTATAATGAAATTGATTAGTAAGTTACATAGATCCCATGTACTTCGAATGTTTGGCATTCACATATAATGCAATAGATTAGTAAATTACTTAGGTCCAATTTACTTTCGAATGTTGGGCATTCACATATAATGCAATATATTAGTAAGTTACTTAGGTCCAATTCACTTTCGAATGTTGGGCATTCAACTATAATGAAATTGATTAGTAAGTTACATAGGTCCCGTGTACTTTCGAATGTTGGGCATTCACCTACAATGAAATTGATAAGTAAGTTACATAGGTCCCATGTAAATTCGAATGTTGGGCATTCACCTACAATGTAATTGATAAGTAAGTAACATAGGTCCCGTGTAAATTCGAATGTTGGGCATTCACCTATAATGAAATTGATTAATAAGTTACATAGGTCCCGTGTACTTTCGAATATTGGGCATTCACCTATAATGAAATTGATTAGTAAGTTACATAGGTCCCATGTACTTTCGAATGTTGGGCATTCACCTATAATGAAATTGATTAGTAAACTACATAGGTCCCATGTAAATTCGAATGTTGGGCATTCAACTATAATGAAATTGTTTAGTAAGTTACTTAGGTCCCATGTAAATTCGAATGTTGGGCATTCACCTATAATGAAATTGATTAGTAAGTTACTTAGGTCCCATGTAAATTCGAATGTTGGGCATTCACATACAATGTAAATTGATTAGTAAATACTTAGGTCCCTTGTACTTTCGAATGTCTATTTACCCTTTTCGACATCCAGACGCTTTTTGAAGCCTTTGCAGACGAATTTTAACCTTGTGGCAAAAGGAGAAATTGCTAATAATGAACAACTTCTCTATTTGCTATTCAAATATGTCTACAACACATTCCCAGTTTTGGCTACCTAACCGATATATATATATATATATATATATATATATATATATAATATGTGTACAACATATCCGTTTGTCAGTTGTCTAACTGATATAAATATGAGTTCAGCATCGTTCCGCTTTCGGGTATCTTGATGATCTACAAATAAGTGTACAGTCACGTTCATTTTAAATTATCTAATTGCTATTTAAATAAGTATACATCACCGTTTTCAGTTAGCTAACTGGGATATATAAATGTGTGTACAGTATCGTCCCGTTTTCGGTTATTTAGCTTGTGTATAAATAAATGCATTTTTCAATTTCGGTTTGTTTCCTTCAGATGTTACCTCTACTACTACGTTCGACCTCTCTTCTTGGTTGACTCGAGTGGACTGGATTCCAATGAAACAACGCAACTTTTCTTGAAGAGATGCAGTGATGGTAAGTCCCTGAGTCACGTGTACTTTAATGTTGTTAACGAAGTCTAAGTATGTGTGACCGTCCTGTTACGGCCTTTAAGGATGTACTGAACTGAGAAGTGGATTTTTATTATATTCAACTTTTTTTGTAACATTGTTATTTTGAATGTTGGGGGGATAAAAAAAAAATGGTATGTTGCTGTGCTTAAATTTATGCTAGATTCATTTATGAAAGCCTCATGATATGCAATTTTTTGTTGTTATTTCAGCACTTGAAAAAATTCGTTTTCATGTAAATTACCAATATTTGACAGATGATTTGCTATGTTTTTGTTTTTCCTTGTGGTTTGAATCACATTCTGAGATTATTTTATCCAGATCTTTAGAAGTAATTATGGTATGTTCTCATTTTACTCCCCAAACAGTCGTTTGCTATATATTAGCTGTATGTGAGGAAAGGTGTCAAGCATACAACAAGATGATGCTATAAAGTATTGCATAACAAAGCAAATCGAAACAGAGAAAACTGGTTTAACAATAAACACAAATTAACGGCCCGACTATTTATTAGATCCAGACACAACTACCATCAAGACCACCACGGCACAACCCACAACCGCCATGCCAGCGACCGCTGCACCCGTCACCACAACTACCGTTGAGGTAGTCACCAGTACCGATGCTATGGATACAACAACCACAGCCGACATGGCCGCCACTGATGCCGTCGACACCACTACGCAGCCTCCTCCAATGATGACAACAGTAACCGATGCCGGTAAGAAGGAAATATAACACATCGAGGGCTTGGCGTGAAACGGTTGTAACTAAAAACCTATTTTTGCAAACCCTGGTTTAGGGGCATTTTTGACCCCTTTGTAAACAATGCAAACGCTCAGAACGAGCAATGGCACCTAAATTTCCATTGTTTACCAAGAAAAAAATGATTTAACGCTTATAAAGACTCAAGATGGCGAGGTGATTAACCTTGGTAAAAAAAAATACCAATTTTCACGCCAACCGCACGACATGTTTTTCAATGTAACCCTTTCCTTTGAGGCAATTGCAGCAGACGACTTTGAACATAGTTTGTCAAAATATAGAAAATCTCTTTAATTGAATGGATAACCAACCTATGACTAAAAGTGGAAAACATTGTGGCAAAAGGAGAAATTGCACGTTTTGTGCAAATTCTTCTTTTGTCACTATGTTTTTAAAAAGCCGTCTTCTGTAGAGGCTTCATAAAGCGTCTATATGAGGGAAAGGTGAAATGAGGGTATTATCCTTTTGTCACAATGTTTTTAACTATATTATATAACCATACTTTCATTTGCAGAGAGTTTTCACATTTCTGCAAGGATGTTCTGCAAAGTCGTCTGCTGCAGAAATATCGTATGTTGGAAAAGGAGTTAATATATATATATATACATATATAGGTGTTCCCTGTTTTGGCGATTACAATATTGTGTTGCATCGTTGTTTATATAGGCATTAGACCTATAATTTTTAAATGTACTAATTGAACATTCGTCTGAAGTTTAATTATAGTAGGCCTAATTAAATTGAGCAGTATAAATACACACTGAATGGTGCTAAAAGTTTGCCAATGTATATATATAAACAGAAAAACCAGGAAATATAAAAAAAAGAAGGCTGGAAGAAAAAACAATGCCTGCTATATTGCACATAATATGTCTGCACTGACATATGCAAACCTTTTTTTAACTCTTAAGGCGCCAAAGTCAATACTGAGGATTTTGCAAACAATACTGATTCAGGTGAGTCAGCTCGTGACGAGCTGTCTCACATGAAATCAGCATTGGTTTCCTTTTATTAATAAAAATAGTCCAAAACTTGTTTTAATTGAGAAATGGAGACGATTTTGAACATGGAAGAGTCTACTTTAAACAGTTCGGCGCTGAAAGAGTTAACAACACTTATTTTACCTTGACGAGCAGCTGGGATTCCACATAGCTGACGAATAATTAAACGAAAATAACCTTTATCAAAAGCCAAAAATAAATTTGTTGTTGTTATTTCTTTTTCTATTTCTATTATAATTTATATATACATTTATTTGTTATATCTTTTTATTTCTATTATAATTTCTATATACATTTATTTATTATTTTTTTCTAATTCTATTATAATTTATATATAAACATTTATTTGTTATTTTTTTCTATTTCTATTATAATTTATATATACATTTATTTGTTATTTTTTTCTATTTCTATTATAATTTATAATTTATTTATTATTTTTCAGTTGTTGTTACAACTCAAAGCATCTTCGCCCCACCAATTGTCGCCCCAGGCGGAGGAATAGTGGTCGTTAACGAAAAGCAGTACTATGTAACCGGAGTACCATCGCCGTTTCCAAGTAAGTAGAATCTTGTATTTTATAACGGAATAAACATTTCAAAATAACTCCATAAATATATTCAGGATAATCAACAACATTGGTGTGATATAAAAAATAGGTCACGAGAATGGCAGGTTATCAGGTCTAAAAGTTAGTTCGAAGAAGGAGTTTTTATTATTTGGTAACGTCCCTTTCGATTTGATTATTTAATTTATTATTTAATTTATTATTGTAGTGAAAGGGTACGGTGTAGCAGTTACGTAATCTTCGTTCCGTAACTTTAACGACGCGCATGAATACTCGCAATGTTAACAGAGTGTGTAGTCCGGCTTTTAATTGTACATAACACGTGCGTGTCGACATTTGAAATAATTGACGTCAATCTAACCCGTGCTTGCATTATTACTAATAACCACGTGTCGTCGTTCATGCAGTTTCCATATTCCCTCAACATGTGAGCGTGACATGAAGTACCAGCGATTATAATCGACGGTCCGTGTAGAAACGTTATTCTTAGGACAGAAAAGTTCTATTCTAACATGACAAGAAAACTTGATAACACGCTTGCTGATTCAGATCTTGTTATGTGAATATTGAGTAATGATAATGTCTTAAAAAAGTCGTGTTAACGACCAGACGTAAACAGTGAAGAACTTATATTAACAATATATAAATTGTAGAATTATTTCGAGACTGATTAGAACCCGTTACAGGAAATAAGAAATTATCACATTTTAATCCTTGAAAGACAGGGAGAACATTTTAGACTTCTTTTATTTTTTATTTAAATACTTGAATCTCTACATTTCTCCGCAGACATGTGTTTCTTCTTCAATACAAGCTACTCTCTCGGAGAACACTGGAGGGATACCTGTAAATATGACTGTGAATGTTACGATATAGCCAAAAACATAGGACTTTGCACCAACAAGTAAGCAAATGAATTTGTGAAACCAGTCCTACATGCATGCGTTTGTGAACGCTGTCCCACATGCATGCGTTTGAGAACGCTGTCCTACATGCATGCATTTGAGAACGATGTCCCACTTGCATGCATTTGTGACCGCTGTCCCACATGCATGCGTTTATGAAAGCTGTTAAACATGAATGCGTTTGTGAACGCTGTCCCACATGCATGCATTTAAGAACGATTTCCCACTTGCATGCGTTTGTGACCGCTGTCCCACATGCATGCGTTTATGAAAGCTGTTCAACATGAATGCGTTTGAGAACGCTGTCCCACATGCATGGGTTTGAGAACGCTATCCCACATGCATGCGTTTGAGAACGCTGTCCGACATGCATTATTTTGTGAACGCTGTCCCACATGCATGCGTTTGAGAACGCTGCCCAATATGAATGCGTATTTTGACTTTTAAGAAGTAGACTACGTTTTGTCACAATTTTTCCAACTCTATCCAAATACTATGCCTCCATTTATAGAGAGCTTCCATATTCTTTCCTAGATGTTTTCTAAGTCGTCAGCTGCAGGTTTGATGTATGCGGTAAAGATTAGCGTTACACTTTTGAATAAAGATTGATTGGGAGTTAGTAAAATGATGATAAAACAATTAAAAAATGATTTAATAATAATGATAACAATAATAATGATGATGATAATAATAATAATAATAATAATAATAATCATAATAATCATAATAATCATAATCGTATTAATAATAAAGACAAATGTAATATAAGGGTCAAACATTTGTAAAACCTCATGAAGACGGATATAAATGCAATATTCACACAGTATCTGTATTCCAATTCTAGATTGAATATAACATGTAAAATAACCAATCCGAACAAAGTTTGCTATAGACATATGGTGTCCATGAATGTAGATATTATCAATATTTGAATGACATTTCCGACAATAGTAGATCGAAATCAGCCAGCGCAACTTCGCTGTTCATCAATTAACATTTAAACGTCCAATAAACTTATGTAAAGCAGTAAACATTCGGGCCCTTAGCATAAATGTGTAGGCAAGCCTTTTTCCAGATGTAGTTTTCTTGCTTGAACAACGCTCATTAAGTAATACATTACGATTGGTTTTCTTGCTTGAACAACGCTCATTAAGTAATACATTACGATTGGTTTTCTTGCTTGAACAACGCTCAATAAGTAATACATTACGATTGGTTTTCTTGCTTGAACAACGCTCATTAAGTAATATTTGAACCACGTATGATGGCAGTGTGTATTTGTTCCGCGCTTGTATCATTGAAATTCAAATTGAGGTACACATAGTCTACGGGCAACGCCTTTTTTATGTCAGAAGTAGGCGGAAAATTGAAAAGAACAGACTCCCCTTGGTATTCACTATACGCAGATGCAATACGAGCCTGGACGTGAGCTATCTATTTAAAGGGAACACATTAATGTTCCTGTATAGACTGTATATACTTCATAACTTAGTTACCTACCGTTACCATCAAATTATTGTTCCTGTATAGACTGTATATACTTCATAATTTAGTTACTTACCGTTATAATCAAATTATTGTTCCTGTATAGACTATATATACTTCATAACTTAGTTACTTACCGATACCATCAAATTATTGTTCCTGTATATACTTTATATACTTCATAACTTAGTTACTTACCGTTACCATCAAATTATTGTTCCTGTATAGACTTTATATACTTCATAAATAAGTTATTTACCGTTACCATCAAACTATTTTTCCTATATAGACTGTATATACTTCATAACTTAGTTACTTACCGTTACCATTAAATTATTGTTCCTGTATAGACTTTATATACTTCATAAATTAGTGACTTATCGTTACCATAATGCATATGTTTTCCTATCCAGGTATAGCAATTATATTTTTATTATTATTAATCTACAGCTGCCCAACCTATACCCGACTACCACCAAACTGTCAGCTCGTCACAGTAAAAGACCAATGTTGCCCACAGTTAGAGTGCCTCAATGGTACAGACATTAATAGTACGAGCAGTGGCAACAGCACCGAAGGTAAGGTTAACTGTTACAACACGACTAGTGTCAATGACACCGAGTTTAGGTCAATACTAACATTACGATTATTGTCAATGATACCGAGTTTAGGTCATATACTAACATTACGATTAGTGTCAATGACACCAAGTTTAGGTCAATACTAACATTACGATTAGTGTCAAGTGAACCGAAGATTCGTCAAACATTGCAATACGATCAATGTCAAACGCACCGAGGGTATGTTAACGATTACAATACAACCCGTGTCAATAGCAATGAAGGTGTGTTAGAAATTACAGTGCGTCTAGTGTCAATCTCACCGAAATTAGGTTAACAATTACCGTACTACCAATGTCAATGGCATCGAAGTTAGGTTAAAAATTACAATACAACCGTGTCAATAGCACTGAAGCTGTGTTAGAAATTACAGTGCGTCTAGTGTCAATCTCACCGAAATTAGGTTAACAATTATAGTACTACCGATGACAATGGCATCGAAGTTATGTTAACAATTACAGTGCTACCAATGCCAATGGCATCGAAGTTAGGTTAACAATTACAATACACCCCGTGTCAATAGCACTGAAGTTGTGTTAGAAATTACAGTAACCCCAGTGTCAATGGCCCCGAAGTAAGGTTAAGAATTACAGTACTACCGGCATCACTTTCACTGAAGTAAGTTTAACAATTACAGTTCTACCGATGTCAATGTCGCCGAAGGTAGGGTTAACGATAACAATACGCCCCATGTCAATAGCACTGAATGTATGTTAGAAATTACAGTGCGTTAAGTGTCACTGACACTGAAGTTAGCTTAACAAATTCAGTACTGCCGATGTCAATGGCACTGAAGTAAGCTTAACAAATACAGTACTACCGATGTCAATGGTACCGAGGGTATGTTAACAATTACAGTACAACCCGTGTCAATAGCACTGAAGGTGTGTTAGAAATTACAATACGCCCCGTGTCAATCTCACCGAAGTAAGGTTAACAATTACAGTACTACCAATGTCAATGGCATCGAAGTTAGGTTAACAATTATAGTACTACCAATGTCAATGGCATCGAAGTTAGGTTAACAATTATAGTACTACCAAGGTCAATCTCACCGAAGTTAGGTTAACAATTATAGTACTACCGATGTCAATGGCACTGAAAGTTTGTTACAAAAATACAGTACCATCACTCATATGTAAATATCACGTTAAAGTTTGTTTTGATTGAACACCGCTCATATTTACAAGAGTAATAATTACGTTTAAGTTGGTTTTGATTGAACATCGCTCATATTTACACGTGTAATAATAACGTAACGACGATGAACCTATTAACCTATTACAAAAGCATCTTTAAATCATAAGAGAATTACTGGTAGCAAACAATCTATTCAACTTCTCAATTATGTTCATTGACACTATTTTCTAGTTGAGATCAATACCTATGTAAACCTTGTTGTGAGACATTTTTATATTTGATACGCCAACAATTTACAAACTAACGACATATAAGGTATGGAGGAGGATGGCCAAGACATCCACATACCGATGTACGTGGGGAGAAAAGTAGGTTAAGGTTGGTTTTGCTTGAGCACCGTCTTTATTCACACGTGAAATAATTACGATAAGGTTGTTTTTCCTTGAGCACCGCCTTGATTCACACGTGAAATAATTACGATAAGGTTGTTTTTCCTTGAGCACCGCCTTGATTCACACGTGACATAATTACGATAAGGTTGTTTTTCCTCGAGCACCGCCTTTGTTCAGACGTGAAATACTTACGATACGGTTGGTTTTCTAATAGCACCGCTCATATGGTTTAGACTATTGTCAATGGTTCCTGAATAACTTATTTCCAATAGTACACGGATTCCATAAATATTCTTTTTTATAGCTTCATTTTAGTAATGTAAGATACTATTTATTTTACTCGTATTTCCAGATTGCCAAGATACCATAGATCTCTGTGATTATTACCCAGATAGCGCCTGCCTGGCACCTTATGTTCCTTGGGCTACCGCTCATTGTGCTCAAAGATGTGGATACTGCTGTGAGTATTATTCCCTCGTACAATGGTACTCGATATTTTGAGTGTACAGTAACACCGTCACTTCTTTGATTACTAAACTAGTCACAGACTGTTTGTCGGGAACCTTTTTTATTCGTGACTACAGTTGACAATGCAGAATAACACGAGTAATGTCTATGATTATTACGCAGACACGTATGCCAAGGACTTGATTGGTGTCCCGAATCAGCAATCTCCTTTCGCAGAGTAACCGTTCCTTACACTCACTTTCATCTCTGCAACAGGCTCAATGTCAAGATTCTTGACGAAACATGATAACTCTATTTTAATTGACTTAGTTGTCACTGATGTAAGCACTAACCTTTTACACTTGTGACAGGATCTTTTTCTAACTTTGCTAATCAAAAACAAAGTATTTATTTAGCAAAAAGCTACGGACTACTTTTCGATAGTTTTACAAATTTAAAGATTAATACATCTGTTATGTAGGCCACCTATATAAAAAGTCACGTGAAACCCGAAAGTAGCTCGAGCCTGTGACAGAGGTAAATGTAATAAACCGATAGTGTAAGAGAGTGCCGAATCAGGTCTAGGTGTAACACGGTACACCGATTTATACTCGTTTGACACGGGTTACTTGCGTGCCCATGTATTCGGGCCATACAGCATGGTCCGGTCAAAACAGCTCGGCGCATTTGGAGCGAATCGGTGTACCTATCACGTGGTCGGGATACTTGGCATATACCTATTTGACTATTACAGTATATACAGACAAGTGCACCTTCTCATTGTGTATTGCAGACGAAACATATATGTGTGTAAACTTTGTATAGAAATTATAGCGAAATTCTCAACTTTATCACACAATCATCCTGACTTAAACATCACGTAAAATGTAGCTAACCTATCAAATTGTCCTGAAACCCTTTCCATCATACAATCAATACAATTGCAGTAGACAAGTTAAGCAATCTAGACAAAAATCCGAAACGTGTATTTAACGAGCAAAAAAAAAAATTACGGACAAATTCTGCTATTGCCACAATGTTTTAAAAATGTCGTCTATTGCAGAGGCGTCAGAAAGCGTCTGTTTGTAGAAAGGGTTGATATGCCAGGGTCAGTTATTTGTTTGTATAGCGAGAATATAATATACGGGAAAGGAAATGAGTCTTCGCCCAAGAATACCTTTCATCAGAAATTGAACCCAATCTGATTGAAATCATGTCCTAATATTCGCCCCTCGCCAACTGTACAAGCTCAGGTACTTAAGTCAGATTACAAGTAAACCCTATGTTGTTGGTACTCAAAAGAGTTGTCTAAGTGAGTAAGCCAAAATACGGATATGTAAATCAGTCTTTGGCCTAAGTATACCTATTATTCAGCAATTGCTGCCAATGTATCCCAATACTCGCTCCGCTCACTGTACGATATCGTGATCTTCAGTTAGGTTAATATTGAACCATACGAGCCATTCCACGAGAAAACCAACAGTGTGGACTCAGCGTTAAGATTCGACCCGAATCAGTTCATTGATTGATTGGGGTTTAACGCCGTTTTTAACAATTTCTCAGTTATATCACGGCGGCCAGTTCACCTATTCATGCATTTCCTGGTTTTCTCATAACAGTACTCCAAACAACAATCTTCCCAAGCAACTGGCTGCTTTTTCCCATAGACTTAGCCCATTGGTGGAAGACGAATGACGCATGTCGCATTGACTTTTGTCAATCGTCGGAAAGAAAGTTGGCCGAGCCGGGATTCGAATCAGTTCAAGCATGCCGTGCTGGCTAACCCGGACAGAAACATGTTTGCATCCGGTGAATTTTCTGTTTCAGGAATCATTACTCTATACCTCTATCCCACTGAGACGAAATATGTCGCCCCGAATTAGCCTATGCGGACTGCGCAGGCTGATCTCGGTCGATACATTACGCAGAATCCATAATGTTGGTTGTTCTCGTGGAACGGCTCATATATCGTTGGTACTCAAAAGTAATCATCTCAATGAGACGATTCTTTTGAGTACCAGCAGCATACGGTTTTGGAGGTCAGTTAAGGATTTCAGACCATGAATTAAATCTCCTAGCTAATAGCTTTAGCACTGGGATAATCTATTCAACGAACATATTTCAGCATATTTCACTCATTTCTCATTCCAGCTGAACCAGCGCCGTGTTATGACCGAATTGACTTTTGTGACAGGTTCGAGTTGGACACAGTATGCAAAGACTATGAGGGCTGGTCGCGACACAACTGTAAAAGTTCCTGCAATCTATGCTCCGTATCTTAGTTGTGCATAAGTCATGCATCATACAATAATTGTGTTGTCATTCTTCATGTACTGTTTAGTATGTCCTTTTTGCGTTCACTTTCAATATCTTGTTCATAACTTAAAATCTAATTCGAAAACAAATCTGTTTATCTTTTTTCGTTTACTTAGATGTCAGTTCTGAAAACAATGTACTAAATCTAGACATTGCTTGTGTAGAGTGGTTCTAGTTTTCCTACAATGTTTTAATCTTTGCAATTAATTGGAAAAGAACACATGCCAAAGGTATGCATGCGATTGGAAGTGCTACGAATATTTAAGGAAGAGTTGGACATAAATAAATACTTTTCGGTTATAATTTGTGAATCGAGTAGATCATTTGAATTTTGATTGTATTAAAACTTTTTTGATTGGAAAGGCAAGAAATAAATCATTTTATGTTTATACATGTGTTCACAGTCTTATATTATTATTGGTTTATGAGAACAGATGAACTGTTTTATGTAAACTAATAGAAAGTTGATTGATTGGGGTTGAACGCCGTTTCAACAATATTTCAGTCATATCACAGCGGACAGTTCACCTACTCATATGTTTCTTGGCTTTCTCACACCAGTACTTCATACAACAATATTTCCAAACAACTGGCTGCTTTTCCACAAAGACTAATAACCCATTGCTGGAAGACGAATGACGCTTGTCACAACGACTTTTGTAAAACGTCGGAAAGAATGTTGACAGAGCTTGGGTTCGAACTCACAACCCCTTAATTGACAGCCCGCGTCGCTTCCGACTGACCTGCCGGGCTATGCAACTAACAGCTACTATGCCTGCGTATATATTCAATCTAATCCAATTGGAAAATGCTTACCAGACGTTTCTTAGATCTTTCACTACGTTTATCACAAATCGAGGGCTTGGCGTGAAATGGTTGTAACTAAAATTTTTTTTTTTTTTTACCAAGGTTGATTACCTCGCCATGAAGTCTTTATAAGTTTTAAATCATTTTTCTTGGTAAACAATGGAAATTTAGGTGTCATTGCTCGTTCTGAGCAATGGCACCTACATTTCCATTGTTTACGAAGGGATCAAAATTGCCCCTAAACCAGGGTTTTCAAAATAGGTTTTAAGTTACAACCGTTCCACGCCAAGCCCTCGAAATGTTCTTTGAGCGCCGGTCAGTTACTTCCGCCTCAAGGCAGATTGGGGTTTACACAGTTTTTAACAATATTTTCGTTATTTCACAGCGGTCAGTACATTTTGTTATGCATCTGATCACTTTCTTTTAACAGTTGAACACTCTTTAAAAGTAACATTTACATGTAATATCTAGTCCATTGATGCAAGAACTTAATTACTTTTGTCCAATATCGGAAATAATAAAAGCCGGAGCATGGCTTTCATCAGCACTCTCGAACTAAAATATGTATGGTTTGATATTTCCAAAACAACATGACATACAAATGAGACAGCATTTCCAATTCTAAACTGGTATCGTATTAGGTGAAAGCAATAGTAAATAAGAAAACATATTACTGTATTTGATATATCTGTGCAGCCGTAAGGCGGCGCACTACTCAACGTGCTATCGCTGCAATTAAATAAAAATCCGATACTTTTTTTTTAATATGCAAATTAGCTGTTTTATTTGCATACTAAAACAATATATTGAATGTCACTTTAGAGGCTCCGAAAAAATTTCTTTTGCAACATATTTACATAAGTTTCGCACATGATGTCTCATTAAAAAAACACAACTTTAGCTCTGGTGATAGGTGTACAAAGTAGAATTTTTCAAATATATCACCAAATACATTTCTACGTATTTCGCTGTAGCTATCACAAACTACCACGAAATGAGATTCTGTTTCAGTCTTATTGCAGAATAAACATGTTCGTTTATCTATATTTCCCCAAACATAACGACCGGTTTCAATCCTTAGAGGTAATATACCACATCTTAGCTGAGCTAAATATGAGCGTTCGCTTTTAATAAATTCAGCTTAACATATGTTTCAAGTTGGAAAGTATTTTTAAACAGATTATAAGTTCTTAGTTTTGGGGATTGTTGAATATTGGAAGTCCATTGGTTGATGAAATAATCTGTATACGTTATTCTGTTATACATGTATTCATTATAATAAAACGTCTGTTGTTGAAATAGTCCTGTAAAAATAGTTTGTCCAGTATGGCTTTTAAGTCAAAGCCCCAGTTTTTCTCGCATACACTAAAATCATGTTGAAAGCCTGTTTGATTTATCTGTTTTCGTCAATCAATATCGGTCTGTTCCAAAATCGGATAATTGTCAACCACTGTCTAAATATGTTCGGTATCCATCTCGTGTTACCAGTTAATGCTGCCACTGAAGCGAATCTATGAACACCTAGGTAATATCTCATACAGCGATTCTTGATATTATCTATACATTTAAACGCTTTAAATGCCCATGTTGAGGACCCACGTATATGTATGTCAAATTTTAGTATATCGATAGACCACCATACTATGTTCAACTCCGTTATCATTCAATATATGGACATAACAAAGAGCTATTGTAAATTGTCCAAGTTATACTTTTGGGATCGGTAAATCCATGTCCAAATGTAATCTGCTGTTAGCTTTGCTGTGAGCACTTTAAGTACTTTTATCTCGAGTTGTTTCTCCTAGACCGTACAATTAATTACATTTTTTTTCAAAAGTTGTCTTTCTTAGACCAGTGCATGATAGCTTAGCTAAGACGATTATTTTGGGTATTAAAGCGCTTATATGATCCGACTTCAGAAATGTAATGGTCTAGGGGAAATAACTCGTGCTTCTGATATATATAATTTCCTAAAGTTGTTTCTATTAGACCATTAAATTAATTACAATTTTCAAAAGTTGTCTTCTTTAGACCATTGCAGGATATCACGGTTGTTTTTGCTCTTTGTATTGTAAGGCTCTTATATTTTATTGTCAAGGGGGAATAATATTTCTTATATATATATATATATTTCATTTTCTAAAGTTATTTCCCTTAGACCCCCCCTCCCCCCCAAAAAAAAACCACCCCATCATTTGTCAAAGTTGTCTCCCTTTGACTTTTGCAGGGCAGCTGAGCTAAGACGGCGTTTAAATGATCCGATTTCAGAAATTGAACGGTCTATGGGAAATAACTCGTGCTTCAGATATATATCATTTAAAGTTGTTTCCCTTAGAACATAACATTTATATCATTTTTCAAAAGTTGCTTCCCTTAGACCATTGGTCGTTTTTGTACTTTAAATATTTTACGGCCTAGGAGAAATAACTCGTGCTTTAGATATATTTCATTTTCTAAGGTTGTCTCCCTTAGACCATTGCAGAATAAAACGGTCGTTTTTGTATTTTAATGATTTTATGGTCTAGGGTAAATAACTCTTGCTTCAGATATATTTCATTTTCTATAGATGTTTCCCTTCGAACATAAAATTGATGTCTTTTTTTAAAAGATTTCTCTCTTAGATTTTTGCAGAATAACCTTCCTAAGACGGTCGTTCTTGAATTTTAATAAGGATATGGTCTAGGGGAAATAACTCGTGCTTCTGATATATTTCATTTTCTAGAGTTGTTTCCCCTAGACCATAAAATTAATTACTTTATTCAAAAGTTGTTTTCCTTAGACAGTTGCAGGATAGGTAATCAAAGCCGACTTCAGATATGTAATGGTCTATGGGAAATAACTCTTGCTTCTGATCAATTTCTTTTTCTACAGTTGTTTCCCTTAGACCACAAAACTAATAACATTTGTCAAAAGCGGTATCCCTTAGACCATTGCAGATTAAGACGGTCGTTTTTATATTTTATTGATTTCATGGTCTAAGTGAAATAACTCGTGCTTCTGATATATTTCTTTTTCTAAAGATGTTTCCCTTAGACCATAATATTAAATACGTTTTTCAAAAGTTGTCTTCCTTAGACTATTGCAGGAAAGGTTGTTTTGGGTCTTTGTATTTTATGTAAAACGCTTATATGATGTAATGGACTAGGGGAAATAACTGGTGCTTCTGACATATTTCATTTTCTAAAATTGCTTAGACCATTGCAGGATAGCTTAGCTTGTGTTGCAGAGAGATTATAACCATATTTTTTTAAGTGAAAAGGGGTCTTGTTTAATACAAGACTGAGTTATGGAACACAGAAATCTCAATTCATAACCTTAAATAGTGTGTTTTTCCAAGCTAAAATTCATAGTGGTATCAAAGATGGGTTTAAGCATGAAACTGTTTTTTCTTAAAGGCATAAAAGAGACAAAACGTTTGCTTAGATGTAAATTGAAGCTTAGCAAATTAGTTAGTTATCTTATGACCTTAAAACATGTATGAACGTTTATAAGGTGTATTATGACAGCGATTTTAAAATTGAATTTACATTTGAAAGGGGAGAGTGCTGTGTATATTGCCTTAATTAATTAACGCATGAATGAAAGTAGATCCTCTCAAAGCCACGCCTCTTAGTGTAAGATATTTCTATATAACCCATGTATTCCATGTTAATCTTTGTAGTATTAAATATTCTGCTAAGCTACATGGTTGCTCCTTCGTTGTACGCACACATACAAATTGGCGACGAGGTTGGGATTTTGTACCGCTATAAATACCAATGATTATGTTAATTGAGGTCAACGTGGACATTGGAACTTAATAGCTAATCACAAT
Source organism: Serripes groenlandicus (assembly GCA_031761405.1). Taxonomy (NCBI): domain Eukaryota; kingdom Metazoa; phylum Mollusca; class Bivalvia; order Cardiida; family Cardiidae; genus Serripes; species Serripes groenlandicus. Next base: position 34,344,691 of record JASEVX010000004.1, read on the forward strand.
CGGAACAAATTTAAGCAGTATGTGCATACGTTCATCAGGTGTAATATAATTGCGATTTCAAAATTGAATTCGAATTGATGCCTTTACACTTGAAGAAGGTGAGTGTTGTGTATATTGTCTTAACAAATGAATTCATGAATGATAGTGTATCCACTCAAAGTGACACCTCTTAGTGTAACATATTTCTATATAACCCATGCATTTCATGTTAATCTTTGTAGTATTTAATATCCTACTAAACCATTCAGCTGTTCCTTCATTTCAAGATTCATTCGCATCATGGTGCAAAATCGCTATAATTGTATAAATATCAATAGAAATTAGATATCGTGAAAAACACTACAGAGTAAAAAGTAACACCGACCGATCTATAAGAACTTTCAGATCAATATCTTCTACAACCTACTCATTGAATATTCTCATTTTTTAAGAATTTGAGAGAATAAAAAAAAAAAGTGCGTGTATTTTACTAATACAATGTTATGGAAAAAATAACGTATTCAGTTGTTTTGAGGCAGCTGTGACTGTGACTGTGACTGTATAAAGCCATGCTATTCTAACCGACTACAATTTGGATTATTTTGTGTAAACGTAGTTTACTGTAAAATAATCTCCAGGCACGGACCATTCATTATTGTTCTATTATAGCACAGTGTTAATATTCTTGTGTTTATAAAATGAATCATGTTCATTTTAAAAGTATTATATAAATTATTTCAAATAAGATAAAACAAAATATTATTTTGATATAGAATGCATTTGGGTTTAATGCATAACTGAGTGTGTAAACTATACAACGACCTCTGTGAAATACCGTCAGTCAAATAAAAAAAAATGCGATAGAACCCCATTCTGTATATACAATATCGTGATTTCAACTCAAATATTATTCAATTAACGGACATAACATGGTCTTCTTGTAAAGTGTATGTGATAAAAACAAGATCGGTAAATCCTTGTCCCAATGTGTCCCGTGATCTGCTGATAGCCCCTTGCTGGCGGCACTTTGAGTGCTTTGATATCTAATTGAGATCGATCTCCCCCTAAGTTGACATTCATTTCCGAATTGTCGGAGTCTGAGAATGTTGTGAAATATTCTCGAGGCTTTTCATATGCAGTCCCTTTTTGGGCGCCATTGGCTACATAACTGTAAGGCTAGCTAGATGCCAATTTCAATAAAATCGTACCTTAACTTTGCTCGCTCGTATATAGATCTGACGAATGCCCCATATAAGTTGTCTCAGATTGACCTTTGCGGCAGCCAATCAAACTGTTCGGTATTTTTTTTTAAGATAACCCATATATATCTAAACGATATAGAGAATCGGTGATTGTCAAGTTCTCCAATTGTATAGTGCGGGCGTTAGTCAACACGAATGAGCCTGATCGGACGGTGCGGATTCGCAGGCTGATCTGAATTTTCGAACGTTGCAAAAGTATCGAAAGTCGTCTGCTGACTCTACAGTTTACATCTGATAGCCATTACGCTGTTTTTTGAAAGTTTTCTAAAATTCTCAGAGAAACAAAAGCATTTTTTTGAAAATCAGTTTGAATGATCATTAAGTAGTTCTGAATCTGTTACCACTGTACCAGGTTTCCCTTTTTCACAACGGCTAACAATACAGTAGACTCGCTAAAGCTCGAATATGTGATAACTTGAATATATCGTTTAACTCGAACCAATTTCTGGAACGGATCTGTCCTTTTAAAACAGCGTTACAACAGCTCTGATTGCTCATATCAAGGGCTTCATGCAAAACAGTTGTAACTACACCTTACTTAATAAGTAGTTACTATCGTTTTGCATGGACCCATCAAAATGAACAATTAGAACTGCTCCTGTGCTGTTTACTTGATATGATTTTATCACTGGCTCGTTTTCGTTATAAAGAAAGATGACAAATGAAGCTAAAATACTTAAACGAATGTAACATAGATCGGGTGATTATTCGAATAAGTCATTAATTCGAACTAGTTGTTGGGTTTCATTCGAGTTCGAGTTATCACAAGTCGGCTGTATATCAATGGCTTAGCGCGAAACGGGTGTAACTGTATGTAATATAAGAAGCAGTTACAACTGTTGTGCGCTGCTCAAACGATATACAATCGATCTCTCCATATCTATTAATTTACAACTTAATTCTAAGTCGTGTCAGACAATTTGGGGTCATATTGACTTTTCAGATCGGAATCTAAAGTCCAGTTTTCAGGATACGACAAATACATATATGAGATGCGTCCGTCGAGTTGGGGTCAAATTGACCCTCCTGTTTGACGTCATTGAAAATAACACTCGCGTTCAACTATCGGGGCTACACATCTAGTTTAATTTAGTAAATGCATTGAGGTGCGTTCAAGATATAGGCGGAAAGTAAACTCTCTAGTGAGACTGTGACCATCCACACAATTACCTAGCGTGATGCAATAAGAACCCGAATCGTAAGATGCGGGACAAATGAGCCGCGCTTAGCCATTTCGGTCTTAACCATTTCCCTCATACAACAACGCTTCAGCAGACGACTTTGAAAATGTCTACTCAAAGATATGGAAGAGCTCTTAAAGTGTAGGTATGATTACTGAAACAAGTTGAAAACATTGTGGCAAAAGGAAAAAATGCTCATTTTGAGCAATTTCTCCTTTTGTCACGATGTTTTCAAAAGTCATCTGCTGCAGTTGCGTCAGAAAACGTCTGAAAGATGTGAAAGGTGGGAAAGGGATAATACATAGGAACGCGTACAGTGAAGACTCACACCCGCCCGTGCTCTTCAACAGTCTCACCAGAGCTTTCACTGTCCGTATGGAAATAATTCAGTCTTATATGCATATTGAGACCAAAGAAAAACAAGAACACCAATGGTTTTTTTTGACAGCCCAAATTTCCAGAGGCAACTCTTTCCTTATTGGACCGCCTTATATAACTGGTTTCTTATTGATCCGATGTCTAAACTGTTTTGGTAGATTACACTTCTAAGTTTACTGTTATCATTGTAAACATTTATAGATTGCATTAATATATTGCATACTCTGAATGCATCGGTTTGTCCAGTAAAGTCAATAAATAGGAAGACTATTTACTGTAATGAATGATCATTGTGGGATTTCCATAGAGCTATTGGGTAAAGAGATCATTAAAAACAAGAACTATTTTGAAAAAGATAAACGGCAATCAATATGAGAAAACACTAAGATATTGAATCTATGTGTTTACCAATCTCCAGCCAGCTTCAGTTTCTATAAAAAGATTATCAAGGCCGAGAATACGCCACATGACTGGAGATTACGCGAATCTCCCAAGAGCTGTATAAGTTTCAATTGACGATAAACAACTTTAAACTTATCATGTTTCACAAAATTAATTAATATTTTGCTTTTAAATATTATATTTCATAGGTTTTACACTGATTGTTTCCACTGAAATTTATTTCTTGAGGACAACAATTAAAAGTTAGACTGCAGAACATTACATTTTAAAACTTCATCTTATAAGTGCCTCTCTTAGGCTTAGGATCGCCAACTTACTATGAACCAATCAAAACGTTTCATTTACTTTATTTCTTCGACATTATTCATTAAATACAACATTTGATTGGTCTACAATCTAGATCATTTGTTTAACATCTAGGTCAAAAGTAAGGTTAAACAGCTATCACTGAACAAGTAACATTTGGACCGAATGATACATTCACAATTCACAAGACCAACAAGAAATTGTGATCTTGGAACCATTTCATTCTGCCCTGATGCATCATGTCTTGTCTACCTCTGTAGGGATTATTTAGATGCACTTCTGCATTTCCACGATCGCAATTCTACCTGCAGTACTTTCAGTACTTTCATTTTACAAATCAACAAGATCCCGAATTTCCAGAGGCAATTATTTCTTAATTGAACCGCCTCATACAAAATGGTTTCTTATTTCTCCGACTCAACACCGCGCACTAAAATAAAGAGAAATTTTTGACAGAAAAAAAATGTTGGATTATTGAGAATAGTATAGGGGTCTCTTTGGTTCTAAACAAACGGGCGCCATTTTGTTGACCTAGTTACTATTTATAGTATCTTATTTGCATATAAGGATTAACACAAGAGAGGGCGCCATTTTGTTGACCTAGTTACTATTTATAGTATCTAATTTGCATATAATGATTAATACTAGAGAGGGCGCCATTTTGTTGACCTAGTTATAATTACTCATTTGCATATAATGACTCCGCATTCGTGGCGGCCGTCATTAGAATGTACTCATAGGTCCTTATTTAGAATGACATCATAGGTCTATATTTAGAATGACATCATAGGTCTATATTTAGAAAGCTTTAACAATGGAGCAAGTGTTTAAGCAGCACCCTTCAGGCGAGACCACCAACGATTTGTCTCTAGCCTTCTTCCAATAGATTCTAGCGGGTATGTTGTTGGAACCCTCATATATAATGGCGGAGCTTCATTGTTTCGGGAAACCTGACATGAGACATCCATACGACACGAAATATCCCTTTCGTATGTCGTATAGTCGAGCCGAAGCACACAGTCAAACATGTATGGCAAAGCAGTAAATCTAACGTCTTATCTCATTGACATCCAGAGTTCAAATGACAGATGTCCCGATCTATTTTTAGACTCGTTATTTCATCATCGGATATTTTATCAGAAACACCCCGGATGTGTCATAATTAATCTCCTTCACAATCTAAGTCTGTTGATATAGGACCAGATGTGCTGAAGGGAAACTGAAACCTAATCATAAAAGAAAATACGATGTGGAAAAAATACAAATGGGTAGGGCGGTGAAAGAACCTACCATTAACTTTGTGAAACCAACGGCTCACGCTGTCGAACAAGCCAAGTCAGAGGTAGCCAGGAAAAGAAAACATATTCGGATTGAAAATCTGAAAAAGGTGTATCGAATGCACGGTAAACCGTGACTACGTGACTAATAACGGAAAGAAAATGCAGAGGGAACCCTAAATAAACCACGTTTACAAGATAACGGAACGGTTGACAGTCATTCATAGACGTCATGTATTGGTTATGAGACGAATTGACAATCATTTTCATCCCGTAATGAATCGTGATTTGTGAATACTGTGTTCGATAAATAGTGTTAGTTATTTTGATTCTGCGAACTACAATACTTGATTATATTATAAAATTGTAAAAATTGTATTCATGTATTTGCTTTTCTTTTACCCCTTGCATTGCTTATTTAAATTACAATATAATTGTTATATATAATGACGTTACTTCCGGTTTACAGACAGATCTAACTTCCGGTTTGACCTCCTCAATCGATAGAAAATACGAAACCCTTTTCAACGAGTACAAACACGACTACAATCGGTCAATGAATAAGGGAGATAACTTCATTTTATTATTTGAGTGCCAGGATGACTTATCTGAAAGTTAACGCTATAACGCTATAACATACTAACTGACTTTTGGGGTTTAAAAATCTCTCATATTACATAACTCGAAAACAGCTGAAAATGTTATCGACAATCCCGGGTTAGTGTCCTTTATCATTTGGTAGCATAAAGCAAAATAAGTTAAAGCGTAATCAGTTGCACAACTCGTTAAAAACTGATTTGACGGCTTTAATGGGCACCTTTCCCCCACATATTTGAAATATGATCAAATTGGTTAAGTCGTGTATAACTACAGTGACGCTTTTCAAGTGCAAATTTAGACATAATAATAACTTTCATCATGGAGGGTAAACTTTTGAACAACAAATATTCTCAGACAAGTGTTAACGCGTTCGTTGCAGGTGCTCAGCCACAGACACTGTGACGCCTTTAAAGGAGATTAATTTTGATATGTCAATGAGGCATTATCTGCGTTTCTGGTGATAAGAAGATAATCTTTTGACATGTCAAGGGGATATTGTTCGCACATCCGGTCCTATATCAACAGACGCAGACTGTTAAGGGGTACCAAGAATGACATTCAAATACGCGATTAGTATGTAGGGAAAAGTCATAAAAACCTAATGTGATAAGATTTTTCTCAAAAAAAATTACTTTAATAAGCATTTAAAATCCGGGCTCAAAATAAGCCAGGGTCGAGATTAACGAAAAAAAAAAGATCGGCAATTTCAATTCAACCTGGTTAATGAATTATTAAACACTACACCTGTTTGGACACTTTTTACTAACAAAGTTTATATAGTGACACTTTGATATAAAGTCTGAGATCCCTTTGTAAATAATCAAATTGTATCGTGATAAACTTTCGGAGGACCTTTTCACATGAAAAATGTACTTGTCGGAACAAACCGCGGTATGTTTTGTCGGACCTTTCCAAAGTGTTCGCGTAAAGTCCACCGGCTTTATCCACATTTTCCTTACTGTGTCGTCCATTGGGAAGCTATAAAAGCTAACACCGTCCTTCGGCATGTTTAAACATCCCCCTACCACACACTCTCTGGGCATTTTCACGTTTTATTTCTCTTTAATTATTCCAAATATATCGATGCGTTCACGATTTACAGTCAACATAATGAGAGCCTGCATTGAATGCCTCATGAGCACGTCACTCCCGGTATTTTTTACGTGAAATGCATCGGGAACTGATAAGATTGAAAATTACTTCATTCCTATGAAAAATATCCGTTTCCATTAGTAATTGTTTAATGTAATTATTTCACAAGGATTTTCTAACATTAATCACTATGCACCATATAAAGATTGAGCCACGACACATAAAAATAGACAATCAGTTTTGTTTCCAAATTTTAAGGCAGTTTGTATCAATTTACATAATTCCTATGCCGGCTTTTGGTTATTACTTTTCTCTAAAGACTTCGATAATTGTTGTGTGACGATTTACGAACAGTGATGACCTGATCAGTCTTAACAGAAGAGCATATTGATCTGAATATTTCCAACTATCGGAAGGCGGGTTTTCATTTGACACAGTATTTATTATTATGTGTTCGCAGTAAATTAACCACGTGCTACAAGCTTTAAGTTACCCTGATCAAATGGAAAATTACTGACTCATGCAGTAAAAATGACCTTGACAACAGTGCTTTGTTGTTCATTTATCCCTTTCTTCATATTAAAAAATCAGGAGCAGACGACATTTGAAAACGAGAGAAATTGCTCACAGCGTAATGATCCCAAACACACTGAAGCACCCTGTATGAATCTTTTCTTCTGCTGTAGAAATTGTCTTCACGTGAGAAAGGGTTAAAGAGTTTTATTTTTTTGTCAAGATGTTTTTAATTTCGTCGACAAATTTGTTGAAAGAGAAAAGGGTTAACTCACACGTGCAATGTCGGTTCTTTTGTTTGACCGATCAGGAGTCTCGTTTATATTACCGTTTTTTTTTTTTTTTTATTTTTTTTTATTTCCATAATACATTTTAAGTACGTATTATTTTGCCACAAACATATATATATATTTACAGAATTCAGTGCAAATAGTATTTCGTATATGAGCGCATAATTAATAAATGTATTCTGGGAAATAAATTTTGGAGGAAATTAGGACAGACAAGATATGAAAAAGAGAAGAAGAAGATAGAAGTAGACAAGAGAAAAAGAGAGAGTTTACTGAACACTGTCTTTTAAAATAGTAATCACAGTGCATCAAACTTATTAAAGTTGAAGTTGAAGCTTGTTCCTTTTCCTATCATGCTCTTGGAGTTTGTCTTTTTCAAGTGCACTCAGTCTTTCTATGGATTCGTGATATTTTAAATATTTTTTGAAATTATAAAAGCTTGGACAATTTTTTTCATATTTTTTTTTAAAGATAAAATATTTTGCAACTATCAATATGCAATTTATTAATGTCGAGTAGCTACTCTGGTCAATATATCCAAATGAGACTATTTCATAATTTAATTTAATATCTATTTGTTTAACATTTAAAAATACTTGTAATTTTGTCCAGAAGCTCCTGGACCATTGACATTCCCAAAACAGATGTTTGTTTGATTCATTAAACATATTCCAGAAATCACATAATCTTGTACTGGTAATGTTACATTTAAATAAAAAGTTACTATCCTCATAATGTATTTGTATTGAAATGCTCTTAATTTAGTGTTGATAAGAGATTTGAATGGTATTGTATGTACAATATTCCAGTTAATGTTATTTGTTTCTTGTTCCCATTTGATATGGGGTTTTATAACTAGACTATTTGTTATCCTGTTTAACTGTATATTATATAAGTATTTGTTTGGGCTCTTTTGAGTACTTAGTTGTGTCAAAAGAGTTTGTTGTGTATCATTATCTAAATTGTTTTCAATTTTAAGTTTTGCTTTCCAATGTTTTGGAATACTTTGAATGAGTGTATGATATTTTAAAAAATCTGAGGCGTTTAAGGCGTAAACTGTTTTTATATGTTGGAAAGTGTAAAACAGTCTTAACCTATTATCAAAAACTTGATAAATATATGTTGTCATATAAAGTTTTGTAAAAAATAGTTTTGTTATTGTTTATTATATAAGAGTTATTCCATAAAACTTCATTCTTAATATTTTGAACATTATTATTATAATTTGTTTTTGAACATGACTGTATTATATCTAGTAGAAAGTTTGATTTTATTTTCAAAGTGTTATTTAAGTCCTTTGTATCAATATTACATTCAAATATAAAACTACCTCCTACTCTTTCAAGCAAACTTAAATAAATATGTTTCCAATCTCCTGTGCTGTTGTTATTGGTTATTCTTTTAACCCAGCTTGCTTTTATTGAATTGATGAAAAGATCAATATCTATCATTTTCAAACCTCCCTTGTCATAGTTTTGTATACTTGTTTTTTTACTTATTTTGTCTGGTTTGTTATCCCATAAAAAATCAAACAGATTTTTTTAATAGTATTTATAATATTCAGTGGTGGATTTTCTAAAACAGTAAGTGGATATATAAGTTTAGGTAGGCAAATGTTTTGATAACTGTGATTTTACCAATTAAAGATAATTGGTATTTTTTCCATTTATTGAGGCAGTTACAAAACTCTTTCATTTTGGGAATAAGATTATATTCATTATACATTTTTTTGTTATTTGAGAATGTAATACCTAGAGTAGATGCATTTTCTGATGTCCAGGTGAATTTGTTTCCCGTATTAAAAGTCTCATTTGAGTTTTTTAAAGAACCAGAGCGCATTATTATAGTTTTATTTGAATTAAGTTTAAGTCCTGATATTTTACCAAACGTATCTATTTTATTTATTAAGTTTTTAAAAGTACTCATTGACCCATCCATCATAAAAGTGGCATCATCTGCAAAAGCAGTATGTTTTATCTTTCTATTGTATATATTTATACTTTTTATATTTGTATCTTTTTTAACTGATTTGTATAATATTTCAATAGTTAAAATAAACAAGTATGGAGAAAGAGGACATCATTGTCTTACTCCTCTATTAACTTTAAAAAAAATCGGACAATGTGACCATTATTTATAACACAACTTTGTGCATCATTATAAAATAGCTTTATAAAGTTTATCCAGTTTATAAAAGAAGTTCCAAAGTTAAAGTAAGTAAGTACTGTAAAAATAAAATCATGGTCAATACTATCAAAGGCTTTCTGGAAATCTGCAAAAAATATCAGGCCAGGGTTATTGTTATCATTTAAATTTTCAATTACTTCAAAAATAGTACGAATGTTTTCACCTGAATGTAGCGTCCCTTCAAAAAACCAGTTTGACTTTCATTTATAATTGTATTTAAGACTTTTTTCATTCTGTTCGCAATAGCTTTAGTTGTTATTTTATAGTCGATGTTCAATAAACTTATCGGACGCCAATTATTTAAAGAAGTCAAACTTTGTCTTTTTTAAGTATTAGAGTAATTACACCTTGTTTTGCATGTCTGTTAAAATCCCAGTCGCATAAGAATAATTTATAGAATTAATGTAAAAATATTTAATTGTGTTCCAAAATATTTAAAAAAAATCAGTTGTTAATCCATCAGACCCTGGTGATTTTCCATTTCTCATTTGTTTTAAGGCAAAAGCGCATTCATCTATATTCATGATACCTTCACATGACTGTTTTTGATCTTCATCAAGTATATTTTCTTTATCATCAGGAAAAAAGTCTATATTATCTTTCTTTTCGGTATCTACCTTACTGTATAAAGTTTTGTAAAATTGTTTTGTTCCTTTAAAATTTCATCCGACTTTGTAATTTCAGTATTATTTTTATTTAAAATTCTATTGATGGTTTTGTTTTCAGCTCTTTTTTTCTCAAGATTATTAAAGTATTTTGTATTTTTTTCGGCCCCTTCAACCCATTCAGCTTTCGCTCTTAAAATAATTCCATTAGTTTGTGTTTTAATTATTTGATTTAATTCATCCTTTTAATTTTAATATTATCTTTTAAAGTTTGATCATCTGGATTATCAATAAATTGTTTTTCTAAAATATCTATATCATTTTTTAAATCAATTTCTTTTTTTAATGTTTTTTTTTTTAATGAAGTATATTTAATAGACTCATTTTTATCGTGCCTTTAATTATTTGCATAATGTATTTGGATTACAATCTTTATTTATGTCAGCTTTTTCTTGTATAGATTGTTTAATTTTATTTTGATAATCTTGTTCAAGTATGACGCTATTATTAAGTTTAAAAAACCCGGGCCCTCAAGGTTGATTATCATTCATTAGATTAAATCGAACAAGAGAGTGATCTGAACGAAAGCCTGTAGTTATTTTACATTTTGTTATCATATTTACCAAATTACTTGAAACCAAGAAATAATCAAGTCTACACAAAATGGTAGGCCTGGTATTCGAATGCCAGGTGTAATGTCTAATATTTGGATTTAAAATTCTCCATATATCATTTATATTATTATTTTGTAATATATTATTAATTTTGTCCCTGTTTCTTTTATTACTATTCATATTACCGTTCTTCTTGTCAATGTCTACATTTATGACTGTGTTAAAATCTCCACCCACTACAATGGTTTCACTATCATTTGCTATTACAAAGTCTTCAATTTTTGTTAAAAAATTATAATTGTCTGTTGCATTATTTGGTGCATAAATATTAAGAAATAGTATTTCTTTGTCATTTATAAGTATTTTAAGAGATTGCATTCTACCCTCTATTATATTATTACGTTCTAGAATCGTGTATGTACAACCAGAGTTGACAAGGATGCCCACCCCGGTGCTGTTACTACTATTTCCACTTAGAAAAATATCACCACCCCATTCTTTTTCCCAAATATTGTAAGTTTGTTCTTGGCAATGTATTTCTTGTAGAAGGCAAATAGAATACTTATTCAATTTTAACCAATGAAATAGTTGTTTTCTTTTACATGAGTCGCTGAGACCTTTTACATTAAAAGTACATACATTAATACTCATTTATCAAACAATATAAACAAATTATTAAACCAGCTTCTATCCATGAATTTTTCAAATGTTGACAGTGAAAGTAAGAGTAGATAGAATAGAAAGGTATCAATAGCACGAGTGTGTATATACAACAAAACTCTTAAAGAACTTATCATCCTTTAAACAAAACAAGAGGTGCGTCGCCATTATTACAATGATACTCATGGCATAATTGTAATTTGTAATTTCTAACTAGTGTCCTTCATATAACATTTATATTTGTCAGGATATAGTATATAACAGTTTTCACTTGTACACTGCACCATTTTACTCCAGGAAAACCCAGAAAAACCAAAATGCAGGTAACTGTACTAATAGTTAGCACCTCAGCAGGAGTCCTAATTATACCCTGGCAGTGACCCCATATTCTTCACGGTGTATTATCTTCGCAAATCTGTTTGGGTCAAGCTTTTCATGCAAATACAGGGCAGGGCATGATTACATTATAACCTTTATTCTATGAATCACAAGAAAGTCTAAGTGAAGTTAAAACCGAGTATTTATTTCATTAGAATTGAAGCTCTTTTTTCTTTAATGTAATGATTAATAAGTAATACAAGAATGAAGGAAAACATGCCAAAATTAATTTGTACTAAACTATTTCAACTAGATCTATTTCTCTTATTTGCAGACAGAAAAAGGTGCTATTTAATATCAGTTTCTGCTAGAGTAGTCAAAAATACAATGAAAATCTAAGTCTGCACATTTTACACAAAAACAGCAAAGTATAATCAAACTGCCTGTAAAGTAACAATGATGCTGTCTTGGATCAAAATTCCTTTCTTATTTTTTGGTGCTGTTTACAGATACATAGTACAATACATTGAATATGAGCAATTTCTCTAACTTGACTTCAATGATTTCAATTCTTATTCAATAAATAAATTTTCACTTATATATATTCATAGGTTTATGCATAATTTTGTATCGACAGTTGTTTGCTGCAAAACATATGTTGGGAAAGGGTTAAGAGTTGTTTATTTGTTTGTTTGAATGTTTTTTTATGCAGCTTTCAACAATATTTCCGTTATATCATTATAAAGTACAATAATTACCTGTCATATCTTTCTGCACACTGATACAGCAGTGTTCAGCAGTGTTAATGCTGTCCCAATATTACTTTGCACCAAAGATAAAATTTAAAAAGTTTGATTTGAAAATATCTGCAGAAAATATGTAAAATTTTGGAATTGGAAGCAATTTTTTGTGAATGAAATACTGGTGTGAGAAAGTCAGGCAGCGCATGGTAAAATGAACTGGCTGCTGTGATATATCTGAAATAATGTTGAAACCTATGTTTGAAAGGGTGTATCAAAATTCAATGCAATTATTTAAAAAAAAAAATGCTTAATGGTATTTATTTGTTTTATTGGTGTTTTACACCATTTTCAACATTATTTCAGTTATATCATGTTGACAGTTCACCTTTTCATGCTCCCTGGGTAAACAAACCAGTACTTGGCTAGGAAATGTGCCTTGCATTAATTTCTTTTTATGATTTCCTAGGGGTTGAAGTCATTGGTCTCTTTCTCCTTGCACCGTGTTGTGGTGTATCTATGAGATGCCGTTTTGGTCTTTTTGTGTTAGGTGATGGCAAATCAGCAATGCACAGAAACTGTGCCTCCGGACCAAATTTGTATTCAATTTCTCCATTAATAGTTCTATGTAAGCATTTACAGTCAAGGAAATTTAAAGGTTTGCTTTCATGCTTCCCTGCTGTTTGTAAGTAATTAATCTGAAATTGAATTAAGTCAGAGATTTTCTCAATTGCTGATTTGGGTGGTAGCCATTTTCTCGGATCTGCTGTCTTAAAACCTGACTTTGTGTTAGTAGCTTCTTTTTTGGCTATACTTAAGGCACGGACATCTTCATAAGAAATATTAGAACCCCTAAGTCTTTTGGGTGTGTATACATGTTTTATAAGGTCCACATACATTTGTTTGTTCAGGTAGTACCGTTCATCTTGAAAGACAAACAACATATTTCTAAAGTCACTGTTCTGTAACACAAACTTGCAAATAGTATCATGTGACACTGCAAAATATTTTGGTATAAAGTCATTCCCACCAATAGATAATATGAGTGCCAGTTTGCATCCTATCAGGGTGTCTTTGTAGAATTCTTTAAGTAATGTCAGAATGGCTGTTATGTTGTATACATCAAACTTTCCACCAGGCTTTTGAAGAACGACATAAACAGGATTCTTGTATTGGTTTTTCTCATCCTTCCTCCAGAATCTACTTACAGCAAATAGGTGAATATAAATTGCATCAATGTCAGCTGATGTGACAAAGCAAACAGCAGCATCACCTTCTTGAAGCGAATCTTGGAGAGATATCAACCAGTCAACAATGGCCATTTCTGCCTCCCCTTTCCTTTGTTGTATTTCTATCATATGTTTTACATTAGATTGACTTGCACCGTTCAAAATATCTCTAGCAACTGGTATACAGTATTTTACACATTCACACCCCGCGCTGCATTCACAGTCATTCTCTACAATATACTTACTGTCAACAATCATGCAAATGTTTCTTTTGATTTTCAATCTTTCAACATTTTGAGCCAAGTATGTGCTGACGTACCTTTTCCCAATATCTGTTTTGGTTGCCATGTTCTTGTTGAACGTAGCATCGTTTATGACATCACTGCTTGTTTTCAAATGATTCACATCGCTCTGTGTTTTACCCTGTCTCTGTTCTCGCGTGCCTGCCTTAAATGCGTCAGGAGTGAATCCATATTTCTCTTCACAAATTACAACTGTTGAAATACGATCAGACTTCTCGATTGCACTATTTATTATCCTTTCAGTTAACTCTAAATATTCTTTTCCATTCTTTATAGTTCCTGATTTGAATTTCATTCCAGCAAATTCAAAGATACATACTTTCATGTTAGCTGTTACGTTTCTTGGTATGCGTTGAATATTTATTGCTATGTAATTGTCAAGTGACTGTGAGATGCCACACGTCTGAATTACATTTATAAGAGCTCTTTGGATTCCAATGGATTTGAGAACTTTGGGTTTGGAACTGTCAGCTTTGACAAGAGCTTGGCAAGCATTGTTCTCTGATGAAAAGCAGTTGATGATTTTCGTTTCCTTGATCACTTCCTTTTGCCTACTTTGCTCCTTTGCTTGGCGTTCAGTTCTGATTGGCTGAACCTTTGACTGTAGTAATCTTTTAATTGTGATACCCTTGCTTCGTTTTGCTCTACTCACAAGTTCAGATGGACCTTGAATCAGGATATCCTTTGACCAATCAGCGTTATCTAAGCAGAACACCTTTTCTTTTTGTAAATATCTCATAAGGAGGTATTTCCCGACATCTCTACTGCAACTATCAAGAATGGAACTTGGAAGCATAAGTGGTGCTTTGCTGTAAACATTGCATGGAACTTGGTTTTCTTCCACTGAAAGTGCTTGTCTTCGAAGAATAAGAGCAGTTGTTCGATAGACATGAGCCATATCTTTCTCTGTCAGCTCCCAACCCAGTTTGTCATCATCCTCATGTTGTGCTGCTTTGGCAGGTGTTGGACCTTTCGTTTCATTTAATGAATCTATCAGGGACATTCGGCATGTTGCTGAAGACACTGTAGAGCCTGATCTGAAACCTTTCAAGGCATCCAGATGATCCATTTCACGCTTTGTATCTGTGCCAAAGTTTCTGGTGCTGTTTTTGAAGGGAGTACTGAACAGTTGCTCTTTCAGGCATTGATGGAAAAAGCCTGCAGAATAGTGGCTGTGTAGGAGTTTAACACAATATGGGGCATAGGAACTTGCGCTATTTACAAAAGAAAATGGCAGTGAGCTCTTCACAGCAGACAACAATAGAGCATACCCATCTTTCCCCCCTAGTCTTTCAGCAAGTGCAATAGCGACAATTTCATCGCAGTGTCTCATCATGTCTACATGTATTTCGAATGTTGCATTCTTTGAAGAACCAGATGACAAATACTGTTCAAATTTAGTAGACCACTTTGACGATGTGTGATTGCGCATTAGCTGTGTCCATGTCATCCAGAAACTCTTGTAATTCTTGCTGGTCAATATGTTCCATAAACGAAATCAAAAATGCTAAATGCATAGCTAATGCTATCCTTTTTATATATTTTGTGGCCATGTCGATATGTGCGATTGATATCAGCTTCGCCCATTCATCTTGTTCCTCATCTCTCATGTATTTTGTCAGCTCGAGAAGCCCTGCCTGCCTGTAGGAGCTTAACAAGATTGTGATTTTTGACTTTCGAAGATGTAACACTGGAAATTCTGGCAAAAATACTTCATATTTTTTGTTAGTGTCCATTGAACTCAGAAGACATTTCCCAATTTTGTTATCTGGTCCACAGAGTATACGATTGGAAGCTTTTTTTGGATCCGCTTCATATCCCATCTTCAGTAAAACATCATCCAGGACCTCACGGATCTTAGCTGGATCATCATCACGTCCTACTGCTGGCTGGGGATGGCGGGTTAGGAGTGGTGGTACTATGTTCTTTCGAAAACCAAAAGACCGCAGCAGGTCTCGTACAGATGTTTCTTCCAGTTCACAGTTCTCTTCCAGTATAGACATATTGTGCATTGATGTTTCGAGTGTTGACAGTTGTTCAAATTCTTCATCACTTTTTTCATCCAGCTCCTGACAATGTTCTTCATCTGAGGAATCATGATCAACATCGACGGACCGCAACACATCAACAAGGTCTATATCAAGTTCAGTATTCTCTGCTTCATCCATAATGGAGCCGTGTCCCTGAAATATCAAAAGAACTGTACAGTATGTGACATATCATTTTGCATTTATGATAATACAGAGTACCACATCAATTTGTGTATTAGTCGCACTTGTGTAATAGACGCACCACAAAATCCAAGACAAAAATGTAGTTTGCGTTCTTGCATAAGACACATTTAAATATATAGCAAGGCAAATTAGAGATGTGTATGAATATGAAGTCATAGCCTTTATTTCACGTTCCACGAATGTGTAGATTTCAGAATTGGATATATATCGTTCTTTCTTTAAGTTTCAACACAACAGATGTCTTACCTCATGAGCTGGTATTTCAGAGCATGATTCATCTGTGATATCACCATCAGTGCCCTGATCAATTTTTTTCCCTTCGGTGTGCTCCAGCAAATCATCTGAAAACAATATAAAATAGAAATATTATATATGATGCGATTTTTTTTAAACAGTTGTTTAAAGGCAACCTAGGGGTAAGTTTGGTTCGAGTTTTCAACAGTTTAGTTCAATGTTGAATAGATGGTTTCATCGGATTGTCATTTATCTTTAAGAAATCTTGGATGTGTGTGTGTATGTTGGTGGTGGGGGTTTGTGAATTATTTACAGATAAATTTAGTTTTAAATTATAAAAGAATGTATGTTTAATACTCAAGAACACCGATTTTGGCTTTGATTTCTTATCTTTAAAATTAACGAACAGTACTTCATCATATGATATAATGTTTATACATGCCATTAAGTACTATATGTGATTGCATGTTCAACATTTCAAAAAAAAAATACTTTACCTGGAAGATTTTTCCAAAGCAATGTATAGCCAAATGTCATAAGATTGAAGAACTGATTGTATAATAACTGCTCCTTATTTGTTGGCTCTAAGAGGGCATGTTGAATATCATCCTAGTTCAGCTGTACACGCTGTTTGCAGGCACAGTTGTAACTTCCATCACAGTCAGAAGAATGCCAATGATCTGTTATCAGACTGTCAATGGGAAGCCCTTGAAGAGTTATTGGCAAAGTGCATATCTGTTTTGATCGGTGCTCGCCAGGATTTGGGTCAGCAATGTATTTAAGACGTACCAAGTTGTCAAGCATTAGAATCAGGTGACATGATCTTAAATTAGCAAATGTTTTCAGTTCACCAGTGGTTGATTTGTAGGCAAGTTCGTGCTCTTTCAAATATGTGTTATAATAACACAGATCTATACATGCACTAGATTTCATCAGAGTTTCTGCTCGACTAAGACTTGAAGTTGCTCCGGTTGAAGCTGTGATGTCAAACACAGACCCAATACTCTTATACTCGATAAGTAACTTACTAGAGTTTGCTTTTTGAAATATACCAACAAATTTCTTATTGCGAATGTTAAGTAATGTATCATACACAGTATACAGTTTTTGCAGTTTCTTCTTTAATAGGGCCTCAGGCTTGTTTTGTTTCCGCAATGCATCCTTGCTGATGAAGTTTTCAAGTAAAACTTGAGTTTCAATTGGCAATTCTAGGTACCATTCCTTTTCAATGTTGAAACTGTCAGCTGAGAGGGGTTTATTCAGGATGCTACTAAAACATGTTTGGCATGTGCTGCCTTCCTCTATATCCACAGTTCCATCCACAAGCGTTCCTGCATGCCAACTCTGTGTTGCACTATCCAAACGTTTAGTTTCAAGTGAATCACGGAGAATGAACCGGTGTATTTGCCCATCTTCATTTACATAATCTTTAAGTTCCTCATGCCTTATAAGCAGTATTCTCTCTATGTATATATTGTGTTTCCTTTTTGCAGCATAAAATATTCTTGAGCACAAGTCGTCAAAATTCACTAGTAAATCTTTGCTGTGGAATAGCACAGCCCACAAACTATTTGAAGCTTTAGGGTTTGTTACATTGAAGCAGACGACATGTTGAATTATGTCGGGAGAAAATCTGCTCGTCAGTGCTTTGATTTCCTCATCTAATACGGACACAATATGTATCTGGCCAGAAGTAATCTTCACTTGATGATCCTTTTCTGCAGCTTGGTACCGAACTGTCTTTTGTCGGATCTGCTCACTTGAGATTTCTGCCCATTTTTTGCTACAATCAATGACATGCACTAATGATTGGAATTTTGAGTACTTTAAATGTAACACATCTTCATAGGAAAGATCATGTTGTAGAAAATTGTTGTCTTTACAGAAATCATTTTCAAACCAACAAATGCGTTTCCATTCATTTTCAGTAAAAAACGGCTTATGTTCAGTAATAAGTGTTGATATATTTCCTTCCTCAAATTCAATAGTATTTAAAATTTCAGGATTTTGATGGATCTTTGTCTTTACTAAAAGTCTGTAGAGCTCTAATGATGAATGTATAGCTGTTATGCTTTCTTCATGCAGTAATTCATTTATTACTTTTTTAACAATGGTTTCACACGACTTCAAACTTGCGTTCACAAACAGATACTTAAGCACAGAAAAAACGGTAGCACTGTCTTTTCCACATATTTTCTTTGAGCCACCTTGAAACTTTTGTAGAGACCTTTTCAAGTTATATTTATGTGCTTTGTCATCATATTTCTTCAAAATATCAAAAACATTTTCTATACAAATATAGTTTTCATCGTCTCCATCATCTTTGCATATTTCGAATAATTTGGAAAACTTCATAGCTCTTTTCAGTAGCTATACATTCTGAAACTGAAAAGTACAAATTTATTTATATAATCATCCTTTAAACAACCTCCGGCTGTAATCGGGGTACAACTAATATGACAGTTGTGTCTGTCCTTCTGCACTATAGCTTATAACTTTATGCATTTTCAATAACTCCCGTGAAATACTTTTTGCGTTATGGAAAAACATGATATAAAGTTAGATAATATTTTAAACAAGAACTATCTTTCAAAAAGATTGTTGGCACTATTTTGAGTATATGAAAGCGATTGGTAGCTACATTTTATAGTAAAAAGTCCGAAGGCGCTAAATGACACAGAGTAAGAAGAAATGTGCACTTAATGTGCACCCTGACCGAGACACAAACTCATGGCCCTGCGAGTACAGAGATGTAGGTGAGAATGCCCTCCCGACTGAGCTAACCGGCCACTTACATATTTTCACTCAAATTTTGATTAAATCCGTACCATAATAAGTAGGA
Organism: Serripes groenlandicus; assembly: GCA_031761405.1. Classification (NCBI taxonomy): domain Eukaryota; kingdom Metazoa; phylum Mollusca; class Bivalvia; order Cardiida; family Cardiidae; genus Serripes; species Serripes groenlandicus. The sequence goes on from JASEVX010000004.1 coordinate 34,363,936, forward strand.
TTGAAAATTAACTTGAATAAGATTAATTAACCAACAATTCCTTGTAACATTTGCAGAGGAGGAAATACATTTACAGTAAAAAAAGTTAATATATAGGGAGCAGTGTATGCAATATTGATATATAGAAATATTAAATTGATATTTTGAAATGTCACCACTTCATGGTTCCTTATAACTGTAACATTTAACAAAAACAATAATGGTCATTCTAGATTACATTCAACTTTTATATTTTCAAAGATTAACCCTTTCCCTCATATAGACGCTTTCTGACGCCTCTGCAGCAGACGGCTTTTTAAAAACATAGTGAAAAAAGAAGAAATTGCACAAAACGTGCAAATTCTCCTTTTGCCACAATGTTTTCCACTTTTTGTCATAGGTCATCCATTCAATTATGGAGATTTTCCACTATTTGACAAAATACGTTCAAAGTCGTCTGCTGCAGAATTGTCGTATGAGGGAAAGGGTTAAATGCATTCATGAAGAAAAGAAACAAATTATGAACAAATATAAAAGTTATCTTACCTTTGTTCCTTTCTTCAACGTTTGTACATGTAACTTTTTAAAATGAAAAAATATTATTGCAATCACAAAAACTGTATTCACTACTGACATGTATTTATTGTTGCACTGTGCATCTTCAGGATTCAGAAATTGATATAACATGTTTAGGCTTCTCAGCGATCAAACAATAAACAAAGTCTGCAAGTCTGGTGGTCAGTGTTGATGTAATTTATGGCTCCCTTGCTGTGCCTTAGTGGTCCTAATTGACCTGTGGCATCTAGTAATTACTTTATAATTTAACAGACATCATTCATATAACTGTAACAGAATTCTCAATGTTGAGAGGTTTTCTTGGAGTAAAACGGTGCAGTGTGTATAATAAAAGTGCAATTGTATGTATTCTAAATATTTACCATATTTACATGATTGATATTGTAATTATTTGGATTAATTTGAATGTTTTAACATAAATGTGTAAGCAATGAAATTGTTTTAAGATATTATTAAAGCACATTCAATATAAAGTTGACATTAAGTGTTTCTCTGAAATATTACTTATAACATACTTCACTAAATATGACTGCGTTTACATTCAATGTTTCAAAAATCTAAATCTAACATCAAATGTTCTTTTTTTTTTTTTTTTGCAAAGACTTGTACTTCAAACTTTTTCTAAATATGACGTTAAATAACTATATTTACTATGACTAAAGATTATGTTCACTTAACAAAAAAATGAACCATGTATCAATGCGCACCATCTGTGACATCAAAAGATTTTTTTTTATTTCCAAATCAGGTTTCAATCTGCATATTTTGTGACATCACCATCATATATATATATCTAATAAATTAATGCATAGCTTCTATGAAATCATTTATATTTGAATCATGTATAGATATGCCATTTTATATATATATATATATTTTTTTATTTTAAATAGATAATGTATTAATGTGCAAGTTTTATTTTTAAATAAATAATGTATTAATGTGCAAGCTTTTGTGTCATCAACCAAATATATGTAAAACATTCTAAACTGATGTATCAATCTATATATTATATGACATCAATAAAATGTATACATAATGCTTACATCTAAAGCACATACCAAACTGAGCATTAAGTAAATATACATTAATATCAGTCACTAAATAATGTATCAATCTGCATATTCTATGGCATCCATAAAATATATAACCTGTATCAATTTACATATTCTATGATAGATAGATAGATTTTATTCTGGAAAAAGGGCAAATATGCCCAACATACCACAAACATATAACACATTCATTTTAACAGTCAAATAGCGGACTAATGGTCAAAATCCGGGGAGAAAATGTCTGAAAAATAATATAGAAAACTTACATAATTTTTTTTTCCCCTTTGATTGACAAACGAATTAATATACTCTAATCAAAGATAATAAGTTAATAGAAATGAAATCATTAATGTAACAGTCATTTGAGAGAAGATATAACTCCCAAAAAAATCATTTAGAAATCATTGCAGAAGGTGACGAAGTTGCTCAATGTCAGCAATTTCTCAATTTCTACATTGATTTCCTCTAAAGGCTGCAACTAAACCTCAACTACTCTACGTAATTATTGTTGTTCCTTATTTCAAAACCTTTGTAAACAAATAGTGCCAAGTTTTTGACTATATTTTCATTTTCGGATTTTAGTAATTCAATAAATTTAATCATACTTGAGTGTTTCCAGTAATATTTTTTGATATATACCATTCGTATATTAGAAAACATTGGACATTCTAATAAAAAGTGCATTTCATCTTCGATAGTTTTACATAATTTACATTTTCTTTCATTATATGGTATTTTATTTGGTTTGTGCCATCTTCCAGCTTCAATTTCTAATCTATGTGCAGAAACACGAAATCTTGTAAGAGCGATTCTAAATTATCGATTTTAATTGAATTTAAATATGGTTGAAAAACGAAATCAGAATAAAGTCTGTATGTTTTTGCTCTTGAAGAGTTTTGTAAATCAGAATTCCATATCTGATTATAGTTATCATAAATTCTTTGTTTAAAAACAGACAGAAATAATTTCACATTTTCAACACCTTGGTTTAACCATACAATATTAAAACCTAAGTTTTCAAAAATATTTCTAATCGACTTTACCCAAGATTTTTTTTCTGGAAATAATTGAAAGTCATTCAACATCATGTCATATACATGTTTAATATATTTTTCATTTGTAGACCTAATTATTTTAAACCAATATTTTACTACTCTTAATAATCTCTTGATCTTTAGTGGATATCTACCAAGTTCTCCATAAACGAAAGTATTTTGAGTTTGCGACCTTACCCCCAGTATTTGTTTGCAAAATTTTAAATGAATATTTTCTAGTTTAACTGTCTCATTCATACCCCATATCTCACACCCATAAAAATAAAATTGGTTCTATAAGATATTGAAATAACCAAAGTCAATGTAAATATTCATAGCTGTACACCTTCTATGACATGTCAAACACCTGTATACTGAAATTCTGCAGCAATGTAACATCTCTTATGTCATAAAACAATGTATATTTAAAACAGTTATATCCAACAAGATATATATAATTATGTATATCTACATTATGTATCAGTCTGCGTATTTCTTGACATCCACCAAATATATCTACCATATTTATATCGTAGTAATGTATCAATGCACCAGGTTTTACAAGGTTAAACAAAGTAAATCTAAACACTTATATCTAGGACATGTACCAGTATGTATCAATGTGCCCGTTTTTTAAGACATAAAGCAGAATCTATATATTAACATTCATAATTAAATCATTCTATGACTACAACCAAACATAATAAGCCATTATCTATAAATTATACATGAATGAACATTTTGATTTCAACCAAGAACATAATAATTTTTATACAAAGCTTTTATGTATAAATCAAGTATCAATCTGAATATTCTCCCACAAAATTATGGTATTATTTATTTTTAAATCATGTTTCCATGTGTATGCTTTTATGACATGAACAAAACAATATAAAATGTGCCAACTTCTTAGACATCAACAAAATACTATGGTCTCAACAAAATACATGTATAATTGTACCAACTTTTAAGCCATCTACAAAATATATATAAATTGTATCTAACACATGTATCAATGTGACTGTTTTCTATTACATAAACATAATAATCATTATATTTATCATGTTACATTATACATATTTTCGCTAAAGATAACTGTTTATTACTAGTTTCGGTATTGTGTTAAATTATTGTCTCCCTTATTTAACCTATATTATTTGCATTCTTGTCCATACACCTATTTAATATTCAATATTCAAATATTTTATTTCAAATATTTAGGCCACCGGCCCATAATATAAACAATACATTTATATTTTTGTCCCCACAAAATACAATTATTTGTATTTACCCCTAAATGTTATATTACAAAATATATACCATAGATAGGAAAAGTGTAGTGAACAGATTAAACTGATGTTGAAGCTAACGGAAATTTGCAGCATATATTGGAGAGTTGATGCCAATTCCATTTATAGTGCATAAACATTTTTGTCTAGATGTTTTCAAAATTCAAGATTCAATGTATACATAACGATCAATGGATTTTAATGTAAACAATGTAAAGATCAGAAAAAATGAATGCTAAATGCTAAATTCAGTCTCTTCATTTCTCATCATCAATATTTTGTGCACTAATTTACATATATTGAATAAATTTGATCTGTCGCAAGAAGACATGAATCTAATGAATACGTCGGCTGTTTTAATTTTTATATCACCTATATAAATTTTCCTGAATTTCTCAAAGCGTTTGCAAAAGAGAAAAACATGAAATTCATCCTCAATTACAACGATTGCGAATTTTTCAAGACAATAAGTGCAAATCCTCTCTTCTTTCGGAGCATTATGATGTCTGCCTACTTCAATATTTAGTTTATGATCCGAGCACCGAAATTTTGCAAATGCTTTCCTAAGGTAAAAAGGTATATCAATAGTTAAATAATGTTCTACGTTTAAAAGTGATTTAAATTGCATATAGTACTGTGTTTTACTAGAGTTACTTAGAGCGTTATGCCAATCTTGTTGTAAAGAATCTTTAAGCCTTATTTTGAATTCTGAGATAAACATATTTATATTTCCAATATCCTGCGCAATCCAGATGTATCCGAAACCGTAGCTAAACAATAAATTCCTAACTTCTGTTGCGTATGTATGTCTGCTGTGATCATCTAAATTTTTTAACATAATATAGCATTGTTTTGGATATCTATGGGTTGGCATTTGTATTAGTTTGGACCAGTACTTTAGAAATCTAGTAAAATACTCAATACATAAAGGGTATCGGCCACATTCACCTAAGACCATTTGATTGCAGGTTCCTTTATTTACCCCTAAAAATTGTTTACAAGCTGCTATTTGTGTCTTTTCAAGAATACCTCTATATGTGTACCCCCATAGCTCCGCCCCGTAACACAAAATTGGTTTGACCATTGTATCAAATATTTTGAAATAGTCAATGTAATCCAAGGCTCCAAAACGATGATGTTGCGCACGGATACAGTTTAGTGACTTTTTAGACTGTGCTGCTAGACTAAAAAACGCTTTAGACCATTTTAATTTAGGGGAGAAAATTAAACCCATATACTTGTAAAATGAAACTGTTTCAATAGGTTTATTGTAAAGGAACCATTTTTCACTTTTTCTCAGAGGACCACCATTTCTAAACACTACGACCTTAGTCTTTTTAAGATTTATAGACATACCAACAGAATTTAAATAGTCTTCAATTGCATTTATTTGTCTCTGCAATTGTACGACTGTATCAGCTGGACTCGCTATATCATCTGCGAACATTAATGTTATAATATTAGGAATGTTAGTGGTTACGAAGATACCTGAGTTACATTTATTCATGACATATGCACAAATATCATTTATAAATAAATCAAAAATCATTGGCGAGCTTAAGTCTCCCTGTCGTGTGCCTTTTGAACAAGGGAAGTAACTAGTACGGGAATCGTCGACTTTGACGCAAGAGTTGTTGTTCTTGTAGATGCTTAATAGTAATTTCAGAAATTTACCTGATATTCCTTTACGTGCCAAAATTTCAAACAAGGCTTTATGTGAAACATTATCAAATGCTTTTTCATAATCAATAAATATGATATACATACGTCCGCCTTTTTTCGATAAATATTTTTGTATTATAGCATGCAAAGTGAACATATTATCAGTTGGAGAATAACCTTTACGAAATCCGGCTTGAGATTCATCAATGTGATCGTTTATAGATACCCATTTACATAATCGATTATTTAAAATGGAGGAGAACACTTTGTAAATAACATTTACGAGAGAAATTCCTCTGTAATTATTTGGATCATTTATCTGACCAGATTTGTGTATCGGGCAGATAATACTCTCAGACCACTGCTGTGGCATTTGTCCCGTCATCAATATATAGTTGAATAGTTTAGTTAAAGTTGGGGTTACAACACTTTTAGTATTAGTTATAAAATTACCCAATATACCATCGCAACCGGATGCTTTATTTGGGTTAATTTTGCAAATCGCTTCGTATGTCTCTTTGTAGATATTTCATCATTTAAAATGGCACTCGATAACGAGTAATTCACATTAAGTTCATCAATATTGTAATGAAATGTGTCATTTCCTGTTAAAAGAGAAGAAAAATGATTTACCCAAATAGACTCTGAAATATTTGGGTTATGTTTGGTTTTGCCATCATTATTTTTTATTAACTTCCAAAATTTGCTAGGGTTTGTTCTAGCATTAATCAATTTAATTTTACAGTTATGCTTGGCAGAGTTTTGTTTATTTTTGCACTTATTTTTAAAAATCTTTTTATTTTCCTTATACAATTTCAGATCTTCCTGTTTATTACTTTTTCTGAATGACTTTAGCGAAGAGTATTTGTTACATTTCAGATAATCCAATTCACTGTCCCACCATGAAGGTTGTTTGTTATTATTACCTGCAATATATGTTTTATGTTTTACTTTCAAACCTAATTCCTGAGCTGTAGATGTATATAACTGGTTTAATACTGAAACCATCTCATTCACATTACTTTTAATCAAAGTAGTTAAAGTATCATAAGTTAAGTTAAATTTAATTGTAAAGGTTGATACAAAGAGATTAGTTTTGCTTTCGTCCCAGAAAAACTTATTTAAGCTGTGCAATAGTTCGCCTTCTCTGTTCAGATTACTGTCTAATAGACCTTTAGATGTTACAGCTTTTTTATAATATTGACTATTAAACCTCATAATAACATATTTTGCACACTCCTACAAAAAAAAAATTACTCACGAAACGAAATCAAGTAAAAAAAGTTAAAGGATTTTATATTCATGTTGTATATGCCTTTTTAGCTTGATGTATAGAATATAAGTGTTTGCTTTTTATATAACTCAACTAGGAGATAAAGTATTACATTTAAATACAATTATTTCACTCTCATGTTGGTATAATGTTTATATTTTACAAATAATTAAACTATGTGTCGGGATACACATGCATTACAATCTATGCAATAGTCTGTAATATACTAGTTTAATGTTTAATTTGTTATGTGGCTTTTATATTAATTTATCAGGCTATGATTATTTGATCATGATAATTGATTATAAAATTATAGTTAATAATATACAATATGAGGATGTCTTTAAATCTTGTCATCTGCCAGTCTTGTCTACTCTTGTCAATCAGAAACGTACACAACACATAATCTGTCAGTTACTTTTATGCAATTCATACGCGCGTATACACCAGTGTCAATTTCACCGGACTTTAAATGTATATTTGTTTATTTAGTGTTTTCTTCAATGAAAGAGCGTTGTGTATACAAACTTAGTATCTGTATTGTCACGTTTATGTCGCTTATGATTACTATACGAACTGTTGATCGCGTTATATCGTAATACCGATGCACACTGTACACTTGGTAAAAATAAAAAGTGTACCACAAATCTACAATATTTATTCTTTTGGCCAATTGAGTTTTAACCATTTTGCGTACTCTGATTGCTCTATGGTTTCGGTTTTACCGGACTTTAGTTTGCCATAAATTTTGCCTTCGTATGACCATCCCTTTATATATTTGTATTTGTATTTGTCTTTTCCTTTTAACCTGATAGAGGTTTATACCGGTTTGACAATCAAGTGTTTTCACAGATGTTGATTCATTTTGGCGCAACTAAAGCTGACGAATTTCGTAAACATTGCAGCAAAATGAGAAAGCCTAAATACAGTAAATTTAATAGATAACTTTTGCCACAATGATTTGAATTAATTCAACAATTATATTATTATTCGCACATCCGGTCCTATATCAACATACTTAGATTGTGAAGGAGATCGATTATGACACATCCGGTGTGTTTCTGATAAAATATCCGATGGTGAAATAACGAGTCTAAAAATAGATCGGATCATCTGTCATTTGAACTCTGGATTTCATTGAGGTAAGACGTTAGATTTACTGCTTTACCATACATGTTTGACTGTGTGCTTCGGCTCGACTATACGACATACAACAGGGATATTTCTTGTCGTATGGATGTCTCATGTAAGGTTTCCCGAAACAATGTAGAAATGGTTAGGTCGAATTTCTCCGCCATTATAATCGAGGGTTCTAACAACATACACGCTATAATCTATTTGTAGAAGGCTAGAGACAAATCGTTGGTGGTATCACCTTAAGGGTGCTGCTTAAACACTTGCTTCATTGTTAAAGCTTTCTAAATATAGACCTATGATGTCATTATAAAGATTGCCGCCACGCATGCGCATTCATTATATGCCGATGAGTAACTATAACTAGGTCAACAAAATGGCGCCCTCTATTGTGTCAATCCTTATATGCAAATGAGATACTATAAATAGTAACTAGGTCAACAAAATGGCGCCCTCTATTATGTCAATTTTTATATGCAAATGAGATACTATAAATAGTTACTAGGTCAACAAAATGGCGTCCGTTTGTTTACATCCAAAGAGACCCCTTTACTACTGTTGAGGCAAAAGCAATTTCTCCTTTTGCCACATTCATTCTCAGAATTGGTTTCTATTGAACTGCCTACAGTGTGATGGGTTCTGTACTGACTGACCCAACACTCAGGCATTTGTTGTTGGTGTTACTTTGTTCCTAAAGAAGACTTAGCTACATCAAGGCGTTGCCTGGGTAAGTTACAGGTATTAGTGGCCCATTTGTCTTGAAGACAGCGATTCAGTCGTAATGCTAACCCCCCAATAGTAATTGCCAATTAGGAAAGGTCATTAGTATGTAAAGAATTTGGTATGACACGGACGGAGATCGAACCCGCGAACTCTTGCACCCGAGTATTTATAATCAACTCAATAAAGTAGGTCATACGGACGCTTTCTGACGCCCCTGTCGCATACCTCTGTTGAAAGCATTGTGGCAAAAGGAGAAATTGCTTATGATGAGCAATTTCTTCCTTTACCACAATGATTTTTGGTATTTGCATTAGTTCATTTATGATTTTCTAAATTCTTATGTATATGTTTTAATGCTGTCTGCTGACATATTTGATGTATGTGGGAAAGGGTTAAGATCCTATAAATGAGAACGAGTGTACTCAGATTTTAATTATTTGTAATGTGATTTATGAAAATAAATATGCAGAGTGAAATATCTGTAATATTGAGCCGTGGCTGGCGATTTGTGGTAGTAGCGACTCCTCGGCTGAATTCTTCTGTTTCATTGGTTGGCGTATTATTAAGCTACATTTAAAGCTTGTTTTGACTGGGTTTTCCCCACATTTTTTTCAGAAATTGCATTTTGGTCTAAAGTACATGTAAGGGGACATCGAAGTCACAGATGAGAATCTACGTATGGACAAAATCACCCATGTCTTGACTTTACGTAGATGCACCAATTCCAAAGTCGCCCGACGGTCTCTTTTAACGGCCTCGGTGATGTAGTGGTAGATCGTCTGTCTCGGCTGCGGGATGTAGCGGGTATGAGCCCCGGCCGGGTCATACGAATGATGTGTCAAATGGTAGTAATGGCTGCCCTCCTTGGCGCTTAATTAACATTATGACTGACTGCCTGGTGTCAAAATAAATGGTTCAGTAGTACTGGTAACTTACCAATGAAACGCCGTTATATAACTGAAAAATTGTAGAAAGCGGCGTTAAAAACACCAAACAATCAACCAATCTTTAAAAACATCGATATACAATCACAGTCAAGATCATAATCAGGATATTTTATAAGATCACTAATGTGTTCAGTGATTTCCGTATTAAGTCGTACGAGATCGGTATTGTTCGTGAACTTGTCGGTCAATTCCGGACAGACTGACGATCTCTTACGGCTTCGGGCGGAAATTGGCGAACCAAGAATGTCATACTTATACCGACGTCATAAGGAAATTTCGTTAGGTTCAGTTTATTTGTTAAAACTACATAATACAGTAACATACAAAAAGCTAATACTTTATCTCCTTTGATTATCAATATAAAAGTAGTAAATTATCTGAATTTCCAAAGTTATTTATAGCTCTCGAGAAAAAAAATAAAGTGGCATCAACATTAAAATTTGATCGCCCGGATTAAAGTATTCCATTAGATGTATCGTACAAGAACGCCACAGTCAAGTCCACAGACCAACATGACTAATTATAACGTTACTATTTTTAGATTTTGGAAAATCCACTTTTCTGATGTCAGCCAGACGGTTTCAGTTTGCTAATTTTTTTGCCAATCTTTTGTTTCATTTTTCGTCTAAGACAAAGATCAAACTCGTGTTTTAATCAGTTTTATGTTGTGTCCGATGTGCTGCATTCCAAGTAAGATTAATACTTGTTGCTAAATCAAATTACGTTTCTGAATCTTGGAATTCTAGTTTCGCTTTCGGAAGCTTTCATTTTAGTGGACATTTAGTGGAAATTTAGGATTAGCCTGGGATAAACCTCCCACCGAGCATCTGTTATTGACGATGTTTATTGAAGCCAGCGTGATTTAGTTTCAAAACAGACTCAAGGTAAATTTGTCTCAGGTTCATATAGACTTGTATTTAATCAGTCAATTCAATTGTATGGATACAGTGGCCTTTCCCACTTGCATACGATTTTAAAAACATTGTGTAAAATGGAGAAATTGCTCATCATGGCCAATTTCTGCTTTAACCACAATGTTTTCAAATCGATTCAATAATAATACTTTCATTTATTTAGATTTCTCATATTTTTGACCGAGATGTTTTCAAAGTTGTCTGCTGCGAATGTGTTGTAGATTTATATGGCAGAGACCTAAAATAATACTGTATGTGGGAAAGGGTTCAGATGTTGTATATCTATATGGCAGAGACCTAAAATAATACTGTATGTGGAAAAGGGTTCAGATGTTGTACATCTATATGGCAGAGACCTAAAATAACACTGTATGTGGGAAAGGGTTCAGATGTTGTAGATTTATATGGCAGAGACCTAAAATAATACTATATGTGGGAAAGGGTTCAGATGTTGTACATCTATATGGCAGAGACCTAAAATAATACTGTATGTGGGAAAGGGTTCAGATGTTGTACATCTATATGGCAGAGACCTAAAATAATACTGTATGTGGGAAAGGGTTCAGATGTTGTACATCTATATGGCAGAGACCTAAAATAACACTGTATGTCGGAAAGGATTCAGATGTTGTAGATTTATATGGCAGAGACCTAAAATAATACTGTATGTGGGAAAGGGTTCAGATGTTGTACATCTATATGGCAGAGACCTAAAATAATACTGTATGTGGGAAAGGGTTCAGATGTTGTATATCTATGTGGGAGAGACCTAAAATAACACTGTATGTGGAAAAGGGTTTAGATCTTGGTAGACTTATGTATAAAACCATGCTATATTATATATTCCAATTATCTACACCTTTAACCCTATCCCTCATATAGACGCTTTATGACGCCTCTACAGCAGACGGCTTCTTGAAAACTTGTTGACGAAAACGGCAAAGAGTCTTGCAAGACGTATGCGATAGTTTTCTACAGGTCTCCGAGAGCAAAAACAGAAACATATATCATTTTAAGGTTTTACTGTGTCACATGTTTAAATAAATGACCAAACTTCATGAGTATGCCTGTAATGGGGCATTAAACAATCAAAGAAAATTTAAAATACCTTGAAAAACATAATTTCTTATGGAAAAATATAAATGTGGCTATTACTTAATGGCTGAATACCCCCATGAGCATAAATTCCACTGCAGGCCCCCAGTTTTATCCTTTTCAATCAAATTGACTGTATCCCTACCCTCAAGCAACCTAGAATGCCTCAATATTTGCAACTGTAACACACTTTACTTTTAATGTTTTCCAGCAAAAAGCACTTTAGGTTACAATACACAAAATAAATTATTTCTTTGTTTCCATGTAAATCGATAAGTTTAAGTCCTCAATTGTCGCATTTTCAAAGCGTTTCTTATGTAGAACATCATATATCATTGCAAAGAGTTACTTCTAAGATTCAAAACAATCCAAAGAAAATGGGGGGGGGGGGGGGGGGGGGGTCATGCATTAGGCAAGAAATAATTCACCAGGTGAAAATGGGTAACATAATTTTGGACCAAATTGGGCCCGGACAAAACCGGTGTTAGGCATTCTCTACTTTCACTTTCAAACAAGGACAGAATACTAAAAGTGATCAAATCAATAATTTCCAGTGCATCCTATACATATCATCCTCGGTACCCAAGCTATTCATAAAATATATGATATCATATCGGGGATGATACACCTTTTCAATGATGTAAACTCAATGTCATATATGCAATGCATTCTGGTGATGGTATACACTTATTTCTACGCAAACAAAGGGTTTTAAAGGGACTATTTGGGTATAGATCATTATGACCGCGGATGTATTTGGCTTGATTTGACAATTAACATACCTGTGATTTTCAGAAAGTTTCATGGGTTATTGAAAAACCCCATTTTCATATTATGTACTATTTTTAGATTTTGGAAATCCACTTTTCTAACGGCAGTCATTTTCTAAATTTGTTGTAAATCTTAAATGTCTTTTTTGTCATCTAAGAAATGGATCAAACTTGTGTTTTAATCAGTTTTATTTTGTGTCTGATGAACCAGATTCCAGATCAACATCTTAGTAAGATTAAAACTTGTTCCTAAATTAATTTACATTTCTAAATGGTGAATTCTAGTTTCGTTTTAGGAAGCATTAATTTTTAGTGGAATTTAGGACAAGTCTGGAGTAAACCTCCCACTGAGCATCTGTTATTGACGATGTTTATTGAATCCCTTAACCATGATTTAATGAAGCCAGCGTGATTTAGTTTCACAAACAGACGCATGGTAAATTTGTCTCAAGTTCATATAAACATGTATTTTATCAGTAAATTCAGTTGTATGGATACCGTGGCCTTTCCCACTTGCATACGATTTTAAAACACATTGTGTAAAATGGAGAAATTGCTCATTATCACCAATTTCTGCCTTTGCTACAATGTTTTCAAATCGTTTCAATGATATAATACTTTTATTTATTGAGATTTCACAAATTTTGACCAATATTTATTCAAAGTTGTCTGCTGAGAATTTGATAGATGTGGCAGAGACCTAAAATAACACTGTATGTGGGAACGGGTTCAGATGTTGGTAGACTCATGTATAAAACCATGCTGTTCTATATATATTCCAATTATATACATCTTTAACCCTTTCCCTCATATAGAAGCTTTCGGACGCTTCTGCAGCAGACGGCTTTTTGAAAACTTGTTGACGAAGGGAGAAATTGCTCAAAACATGCCATTTCTCCTTTTGACACAATGTTTTCAGCTCTATTCAATTATTATACTTTCATTTAGGGGGATTTACAGAAAAATTCCCTTTCAATGTCGTCTGCTGCAGATTTGTTGTATGCGGGAAAGGTTTTTAAAAAAGGGAAAACAAAATACCTTTAAATCTTAGTCACATTGCACACAGCTGTAGTTAACCCTTTCCGAATTACATCAAATCTTCTGCAGACGACTTTGAAAACATCTTGGCAAAAATGTGAATAAACCTCTATAAATAATGGTATAATAATTGAATAAAGTTGAAAACACTGTGGCAAAAGGAGAAATTGCTTGATGTGAGTAATATCTCCTTTTGTCACAATGTTTTCAAAAGTCATCTGCTGCAGAGGTTTATTGTGGGAAAAACACCAGTCCACTCTTTTCTATCTGGACCTCAGCATGATGACCGTAGAGAATGGATGGATTCAGTTCAAGGTCTAGTCTCTCAGTCCTATATCAAATCTGTAGCAGAAGTATTTAAAAAGATATTGGAAAATGTGGAAAATTTCAATAAATGAAAAAGCATTATGTTTGAATGGGAATGATGAGCAGTTTCTTCTTTTTTCATAATGTGTTCAAGTGGGAAGGTTAAATGTATTCTAATTTCTTTATTTCATGTTGGCTTGTATTTGACCATTAACATAGATGTGATTTTCAGAAAGTTCCATGGGGTATTGCAAAGAAAAACATTTTTATATTATGCTACTATTTTTAAATTTGGAAATCCACCTTTCTAACGGCAGCCATTTTCTAAATTTCTTGTCAATCTTAAATGTCTCATTTTTTATCTCAGAAAAGGATCAAACTTGTGTTTTAATCAGTTTATGTTGTGTCTGATGCCCTGCATGTTCCAGATCAACCTCTTAGTACGATTAAAACTTGTTGCTAAATTAATTTACATTTCTAAATGGTGAATTCTAGTTTCGCTTTAGGAAGCATTCATTTTTAGTGGAAATTTAATGGAAATTTATCTGGTGTAAACCTCACATTAAGCATCTGTTATTGACGATGTTTATTGAATCCCTTAACCATGATTTATTTAAGCCAGCGTGATTTAGTTTCAAAACAGACTCAAGGTAATTTTGTCTAAGGTTCATATAGACATGTATTCTATCAGTAAATTCAGCCTTTCCCACTTGCATACGATTTTAAAAACATTGTGTTAAATGGAGAAATTGCTCATTATGACCAATTTCTGCACTTTCATTTGTTGAGATTTCCGATATTTTGACCAATATGTTTTCAAAGTTATCTGCTCAGAATTCGTTATCTACACCTTTAACCCTTTCCCTCTTATAGACGCTTTCTGACGCCTCTGTAGGAGACGACTTTTGAAAACTTGACAAAAGGAGAAATTGCTCAAAACGAGCAATTTCTCCTTTTGACACCATGTTTTCAGCTCTATTAAATTATTGTACTTTCATTTAAGGGGTTTCCAAAAAAGATCGTTCGAAATCGTCTGCTGCAGATTTGTTGTATTAGGGAAAGATTTAAAAGAAGGGAAGACATATTACCTTAGATAATTGCAAAGTATAGGGTTTAAACCTCATCGATCAAGATAACCGCCTCGTTGGTGTAGTTATTAGAGCATTCACATCCCGCCCCGACTGTAAGGTTTTTGTTAAACTTTTTCCCACATAATGACGCTTTCTGCCGCCCTTGCATCAAATTTCTGTTGAGAACATTGTGGCAAAATGATAAATGGCTCATAGTGTGCCATTTCTCCTTTTGTAAGAATGCTTTGGGTGTTTCATTGGTTGACGTATTATAAAGCTACATTTTAAGATTGTTTGGACTTCGATTTTTTTCCGAAATTGCATTTTCGCGAGTCCTGGTCGGGTCATACGAAAGATTTTTAAAATAGTAGTAATGGCTGCCCACCTTAGCGCTTAATTATGACTGATTGACTGGTGTCGAAATAAATGAATCAGTAGTACTGGTAACTAACCAATGAAACGCCGTAATATAACTGAAACATTGTTGAAAGCGGCGTTCAACACCAAACAATCAATCAATCATTACAACATCGATAAACAATGACAGTCAATATTTTATAAGATCACTTTTCTGTAAGAGATCGGCATTGTTCGAGAACTTGTCGGTCGTTTCAGGACAGACTGTCGATCTCTTAAGGCTTCGGACGTAAATTGCCGAGCCTAGAATATCATACTTATATCGACGTCATACGGTAAACAGTACTTAAGGTTCAGTCAGCGACACTGTATTACAATATAGTGTCCCTGGTTCAGTTTATTTGTTAAAAAATACATAATTCACAATATAATATTTTGTGTTCCGAGGTCAGAATCAGGTTAATATATTCAAGTAGATAAATTAATGATACCATATGTAGGTAATACTTTATCTCCTTTGATTATCAATATACAAATAGTACATTATCTGAATTTCCAAACCTATTTATAGTTAGCGGGAAAAAAAATCTCAAAAATTAGTAAAAGTGACTAAAAGTTAACGTATTTGTTTTACTGAACGAAAGAAAAAAAAAGTGGAATCAACATTTAGTTCCGATCACCAGGATTAGAATATTCCATTAAATTTATCGTACATGAACGCCCCTGTTTTCAAGACAAGCTGTGGTTGAACATGACTAATGTTACTATTTTTAGATTTTGGAAATCCAATTTCTAACGTCAGCTTGAGGGTTTGAGTTTACTATTTTTAGATTTTGGAAATCCACTTTGCTGACGTTAGCCTTACGGTTTTAGTTTGCTGATCTTTGTCTCATTTTTCATCTAAGACAGAGATCAAATTTGTGTTTTAATCAGTTTTATGTTGTGTCCGATGTCCTGCATATTCCGGATCAACCTCCAAGTAAGATTAAAACTTATTGATTAATTAAATTACGTTTACGAATCTTGGAATTCTAGTTTCGCTTTAGTCCAAATAATTTAGACTTTCGGTTTCTAGTTTTATCTTCAGTCATTTATTGGTCAGCGTATGAGGATAATAACGATACAAAATGAACATACGCGATGTCTTCGTTGTAGGACTAGTTACGCGTAAGGAGCATAAATCAGCGTAAATTTCGATAGAAAAGTCTGGGGTAAACCTCCCTCCGATCATCTGTTATTTTCGATGTTTATTGAATCCCTTAACCGTGATTTAATGAAGCCAGAGTGATGTAGTTTTAAACCGGACTCAAGGTATTTTTTTTATCTCGGGTTCATAAAGACATGTATTTGATCAGTAAATTCAGCTGTAACATGGAGAGATAGCTCATTATAAGCAATGTCTGCTTTTGCCACAATGTTTTCAAATCAATTCAATAATAATACTATCATTTATTGAGATTTCCCATATCATTGCCAACTTTTTGGAATTCCGGTGTGTCGAAAGCTCCTAAACAGTTATATGGGGAAAATAGTTGCAAATTAGTGAATGAATGGATTATTTCATTTCAAATGAATATTTAAGGCATAACATTTGCTCTTTCATATGATTCTATGATTTTTACATTTAAATTAATGTTTTAGGTTTTTCTTGGTCGCCCAAATAATAAAATTGAAATAAGAAGAAACTAACAATTATACTGCTTTATTGAGGTATTTTAAACTATTCGTTCGCTTCATTTCGGTTCAAAATGCAGATATTTTGGTCCTTTTTTAATATTTATATAAATTCGATGTCTCAGAAAGGTGAAATGCCTGTGTATTGGTATGTGCGGTATTGTGTCATCAGCGGGGTATCAATATCCATCAGCTTATCCCAGCGTTTATGACTTAATAACGGATGTTGAGTGACCATATTGATTTTTGTACAATTTTAGAGATTTTATGAATTACAGTATTTGATTGTCTACAGGCAAACTTTAATAGCAGAGACAAATACATGTATTTAAACATTTAGAAAGAATAAACAAAGAAAACTGAATGGATAAATTTAAATCTGTCTTTGAAAATGGCTAATTTAGATATAAAAATAATACTACAAAATTTGTTTTCCTTTTGAAATTTAAGAAAATACAGCAGTTCTAATTTTCGTCAAAGCCTTAAATAAACAAATATCAAAGTTTTCACCATTTTTCTTTCAACCTTTTTCTGACCAACATAATGATAAATTACTCTAGCTTAACAAGCCACAGCGACAGATGATTGGTAAACTAGCTCATACATAAACTACAGTATTGCTCGGATATAAAGATCGTTCGATAGCCTGATAAGCCCCAAAGTTGGCAAGGTTTGACCAAGATGTTTCCAAAGTTGTCCGCTGAAAATGTGTTGTAGATCTAGGTTGCAGATACCTAATATAACTCTGTATGTGGGTAAGGGTTGTTGGTACTCTAAATAATTGTCTGGATGAGAGCCAACAACACCAGTTTATTGTGGGAGACTGGATCCAAACATTTTTGCAGATGACACAAAATTGGCCTATCATCTTTTGGCTTCTGAAGATTTTTCAGACGCTTTCTTAGCCCTCAGATATATGTTGTTTGTATACATTTACAGAGTATGATATAAAATAAAAGCAAAACAGAAATGCCTGTGTATTGGTGTGTGCGGAATTGTATCATATCAGTGGGGTATCAATACCCCATCAGCTTATCCCATCGTTTATGACCTGATAATGGAAGTTGGCTGTCCATATTGATTTTTGTAAAATTTCAGATATTTTATGAATTACAGTATTTGATTGTTTTACAAGCAAACTTTAATAGCAGAGACAAAAACTTATATATAAACATTTAGAAAGTATAAACAAAGAAAGATAAATGTATAAATTGAAATCTGTCTTTTAAAATGACTAATTTAGATATGAATATAATCTTCAATCACTACAAAATATGTTTTCTCTTTGTATACGCGCATTGATAGTTTAGAAAATACAGCAGTTCTTATTTTCATCAAGGCCTTAAACAAACAAATATCAAAGTTTTCCCTCTTTTTCTTTCAAACTTTGTATGACTCCCATAATGATAAATTACTCTAGCTTATCAAGCCAAGCGGACAGCGACAGATGACGGGTACACGAGCTTATGTAAACTACAGTATTGCTCGGATATAGAGATCGCTCAATAGCCTGAAAAATCCTAAAGTTGGCAATGTTTGACCAAGATGTTGTTAAAGTTGTCTACTGAGAATTTGTTATATGTGGCATTTATGGTATTTTTAAATTAATTCCAATTATCGTTTTTTTTCTAAATGTCTCCGAGAGCAAAAACAGAAACATATATCATTTTAAGGTTTTACTGTGTCACATGTTTAAATAAATGACAAAACTTCATGTTTATGACTGTATTGAGCCATTAAACAATCAAAGAAAAAATAAAATTAAATAACATGAAAAACATTATTTTTTTATGGAAAAATATAAATGTGGCTATTACCTTATGGCTGAATACCCCAAAGAGCATAAATTCCACTCCAGGCACCCAGTATCATCTTTTTTCAAGCAATTTGACTGTATCCCGTACCTAAAGCACCATAGAATGCCTCAATATTTGCAACTGACACAACATTTACTTTTAATATTTTCCAGCAAAAAGCACTTTAGGTTACAATACACCAAATAAATTCCTTCTTTGTTTCCATGTAAATCACCAATTTCAGTCCTCAATTGTCACACTTTCTAAGCGTTTCTCATGTAGAACATCAATATCATTGAAATTAGTTACCCCCTAGCTTTAAAACAATCCAAAGAGAATGTGGGGTCATGCAATATGCAAGAAAGAACTCACCAGGCGAAAATGGTTACCATCATTTCGGACCAAATTTGGCCCGGACAAAACCGGTGTTAAGCATTTTCTACTTTCACACAATGACAAAATACTTAAGGTTTTCCAGTGCATCCTATACACATTTACAATGATGTAAACTCAATGTCATATATACCATTAACATACCTGTTATTTTCAGAACGTTTCATGGGTTATTGAAAAAAAAACGATTTTCATATTAGGTTACTATTTTAAGATTTTGGAAATCCGCTTTTCTAACGGCAGCTATTTTATAATAAAAAACGATTTTCATATTAGGTTACTATTTTAAGATTTTGGAAATCCGCTTTTCTAACGGCAGCTATTTTATAATTTTGTTGTCAATCTTAAATGTCTCATTTTTCATCTAAAAAAGAGATCAAACTTGAGTTTTAATCAATTTTATTTTGTGTATGATGCCCTGCATATTCCAGATCAATCTCTAAGTAAGATTAAAACTTTTTGCTAAATTAATTTACATTTCTAAATGGTGAATTCTAGTTTCGCTTTAGGAAGCATTCATTTTAAGTGGAAATTTAGTGGAAATTTAAGATAAGTGTGGAGTACACCTCATCTGTTCTATATATAATTATCTACACCTTTAACCCTTTTCCCCTCATGTAGATCAACATAGAGAGACTTACCCTTTCCAATTTAAGACAATTTTATAGCAGGTTATTTCTTAAAACATCTATGCAGAACTATCGAAAATCTCTATAAATGAAAGTACAAGAGAAAGTTGATGCAAGGCAAAGACTGCATTAATTTATTTTTTAACACACATACATTCTTGACTTTCATTAGACTAAACATTCACATAATGTTTTCCTCAAGAACTAATTCAAGGATTTTTGAAATTCCACATATAAATTTCAGGATTTCTTTTGGTCAGAATATTGGATTTTTTGTAGTTGTCAATAAAACCACATACAAATACAGTTTTGGATTTAAATCTACATGCAGTACAAAGCTCTTTAACCCTTTCCATGTTTAAAGCAACATTAAAAATCTTTAAATCTTTAAACGTTTAAAACATTGAGAAAACAGTTACATTACTGAACACATAAACTAACTCCTTTTTAATCATAGGATAATTATAATACCTATTTCACAGATGTTTAAATTTATCTTCATATGTTTAAAAAGTAGACCACGCTTGAAAAACCATATCAGCTAGATTGCTTATTTAAATAATTGATGCATACAATATATGAATGACGCAAGAGAAATGCCAGTTATGAGTCTCATTACAATTTAAATGGTGGCAAGTATAACATTAATTGGGTGCGAACGATCTGATTTTCTTTAAATCTAGAGTTTGTTCTTTTCTTAATTTGTTTCAAGCCAAATAAACATTTAATACCACCTATATCTAATCATTTTAGTATGTAATATAAGAACTTTCGACATCTCTCGAAATGTTCACCTCGTGTCAAGGTCGTTTCATTGTGACATCGAAGAAAGTGAATATAAAATCAGACAAAGCTCTAGTGCATGTTTTATTCCACTGCATTCGAGAAAAAAGAAGCATTCTATATTATCTGTTATGTGAATAATATATTTTGTGCAGGTTGCTACCACACCCTTTTTTGTGTAGGTGACACAACAGGAATGTAGGAAATGTAAATCAAAAAATAAAATAACTTAATAAATATGATTAATTTCTGATTGGTTTTTGATATATTATTAAAATAAATGAAGTAAATATTATATATATCAATCAGATGATAGTCATATTTAATAAGTGATTTCATTTTTGAATTTACATTCCTGTTACGACAGGAATGTTTTTACATTTTCTATATTCCTGTATCATCACGTATGCCTGTTTAGCTCATTTATGCATGAAGTGCAAGGTGAGCTATTGTGATCACATTTTGCCCGGCGTCTGTCCGTCGAGCGTCGTCCGTCTTGCGTCGTCAACATTTGGAGCTTGTTAACCATCTACAGGTTACATTTTGTATCTAATCTTCATGAAAGTTTATCAGAACATTCATCTTTATCAAATCTTGAACAAGTTCAAAACTGGGCCATATGAGGTCAAAAACGAGGTCACTAGGTCAAATTGAAGGGAAATCTTGTTAACATTCTGGAATACACATTTTCACCTTTAGCATGTTGAAACTTTATCAGAATGTTTGTCTTAATGATATGTAAGTCAAGTTCGAACATGGGTCATGTCGGGTCAAAAAATATGTCACACGGTCAAATTGAAGGAAAATCTTGAAAATTGAAATTTGGTCAGAATGTTTGTCTTAAAAATGTCTAGGTCAAGTTCATATGGGTCATATTGAGTCAGAAACAAGGTCACTAGGCCAAATTGAAGGGAAGTATTGTTAACAATGTACAGCAGCAATGTTTGCTTCTGCAGCTTGAAAGTTGGTCAGAATATTGAACTGACTAATATTTATGCCAAGTTCGAATATGGGTTATGCCGGGACAAAATCTAGGTCAATAGGTAAAATTGAAGGATAATCTTGTTAACACTCTAGAGGTCACAACTTGAGCATGTTGACATTTGGTCAGAATGTTTGTCTTAGAGATATCTAGGTCAAGCTCAAATATGGGTCATATTGGGTCAGAATATAGGTCACTAGGCGAAATTGAAGGAAAATCTTGTTAACGAAAATGCGAGTTTACGGAAACTGCAAATACGTAAAGCATTGGAATATTTATTTCAATTTAGATGTGTCATAACTTAGTGTTTTTAAACAAACGCAATTGTAATATGTTTAAGACATTTAAAAAAAAAAAATTAATAACTCCCATGTCATTTCCGAAAAGCTATTAACAATATAAGTCGCGGGATTCTGCCCGGTGACTAATAATTATTGAATATTATCGAGGGAGAAATGGCAGAAAGATAAATGGACAATTCTGGCTAATATCTACTCTTGACGCATTTCTTTCAAAATTCGTCCACTGCAGAAACACCAAAATATGTCTGTGTGTAATGAGGGGGCGGGGGGGGGGGGGGTTAGTGTTGGAAGTGCTACTTTTGATACAAACACAAATACGTAAATATATATATATTAATAATTAAATCTTAATTTGTAAAATGGACAACTTTTCCGTTTCAATTAATTGACACGCAGATGATAGGAATGAGGATAGAAGCTACGAGTAAACGGCCATTTAGTCATGCCCTGTATTAACAGTGTACCGCTCTCTGAACTTTTCGAGCGAGATTCAGTTATTTAATCGAGATACTATAACTGGAGACGATTACCTCATAACCGTTTATCTGATCTGATAGTGTTACAGTCTAACTGTGCGGAAAATGGTATAATAATAGCTGTAGAACAGTGTGTGATATCTAGAATATTGAAATAATCTTCATGCTAGAGGGTTGACACATTGTGTAAAATGGAGGAATACGTAGTTTTGAGTAGTCTAGAAAAGTTTTCTTTATTCACCCGCTTCATTTGTGTCGTATTCTATCACGTAAAGGGTTAAGCAAAGAGAGTTCATTCATGAAAACGTACGAACCTGCCATGTCAAAGCGATCTTATGAGTGTATCTGTTTTCTGTGTATATCAATAATGATATTATAAAACTTTGTTTAAACTGACTGGGTGACTTGTCATCAGTGGGATAATATTAAATGAAGTCAAAAGTATTCGTACATGTTGACCACTGTATGAATCTAGTTCTCAGTGGAATTACATTTTGAACTTATTCATGGAAAAGGCGGATGTATCTGTGTGAACTTGTGCAATAAGGCGAGTCGAAAATAGTGCGATGCGAATGAAAGCCAATCAATTGCAGTATTCCCAAATCCTTCCGCGCTGAAGTCCTGCTATGAGCTTCGCAACCCTTCGCTCAATACACCGTCCGAGTTATCTATAGATATTGTGATATTTGCAAATTTTAAAGTACGTTCGAATTCCTGGCAGGAATACTATTCGAAAGATAAGTATTGTCAATGATAGTCACAAAACATAGGTAATATTAAAAAAGCGTTTTCAAATTTCGATATATTATCTTCGAAATGTATTTTGACGTTACACAAACATGCACTAACGTGCGCAAAAACATAGAGTCGGGTTTTGGCCAAATATCTGGAGATACTTCTGAGTTTGTTATAGGAATAAATAGTGATGAGAGAACAGGGAAACTCCAGATCAGACTACACGAAGGTACACACCAATCTGGTTATCCACTGTTTTCTAAGTAAGTCCCGAATGAAAGGATGTATTCAGATTGTCATATCACTACGCGTGTCAGTTAAAAGCTGTAATTTTGATGGGGTGATTTGGCAAGCACATGGCGTATAACCAATCAGAAGAGCAGGTACGCTGTTTGTCAAAAGACATATCTGTTATAGTAAAAGGACCCAGTTAAACTATATGTTCGATAAAGAATCTTCACACATTTGATTTAAATGATATATATTCGAATTTCCACACGTTTGAGCTGATTGATATATTTGAATGTCAACACGTTCAAGTTAAATGATATTTTCTAATTTTCACACATTCGATTTAAATGATATATTCGAATTTTCACTCCTTCAAGTTAAAAAGTATATTACACATTCGAGTTAAATGATTTATTTTTCACACGTTCGAGTTAAACGATATATATTCGAATTTCCACAAATTCGAGTTAAATTATTTACTCGAATTCTCGAACGATAGAGTGAAATGATATATTCGAATTTCCACACGCTGGAGCTATAGCGAATCCACTGTTATATGTGACAAAGCTGCAATTTTGATCAGTCACATTTAGTCTTGAGATTATTATATACAGAAACTCTATGTATTAACTTATCTACAGTCTCTGATAAATAAAAAGACTGAGAGGTTGAATTCTTTCTTATAAAGACGAATTTGACGCGAATGAAGTAGACGACATTCCAGTTATGTCTTGGGTAAGTTACCAGTTTGTATGGTCCATTCATCCTGACACCAGCCAGTCGGTCGTAATGCTAACCCCGCTATGGAGTGGTAATAAACATAGACGTCTTACTAAGAGGATTTGTATGGATATCTGTTTCATAGGGACTGGGTTTGGTAATATGATATTGTTAGAAATATATCAATTTACTTCCCATTATCTAGCCCCCTGTTTACAATAACTGCCAACGTTGTGTAGGGGTAGAGTGTCCATCTCGGATGTTGAAGCTTGTGGGTTCGATTCGCGGCTGAGATATACCCAAAGACTTAAAAAATTGTAGTAATGGCTTTCCCTCCTTGGTGTTATGGTTGTGGTGTTAGCATTACAACTGAGTTGCTTTTGTCAAGATAAAGGGACCAGAAGTACTAGTAACTTACCTAGGAGACGCAGTGATATAACTGAAAAGCGTAAACTGTAACAACGATGCATGTCAATCCAGGAGTAATTAGTTCAAACCCAAGCTCGTCCATTATTCTTTCTGACATTTGACAAAAATCATCTCTTCAATTGTTCTTCCACCAATGGGCTATCAGTCTATGTGTAAAACCAGCCATTTACTTGGAAAGACTATTATTGGGAGTTATGGTTTGAGAAAGCCAGGAAACACATGGGTATGTAAACTGGCCACCATGATATGACGGAAAGTTTACAAAGCTGCATAAAACAATTAACAACAAACAAACAAAAAAATACTAATTCCAGAATTTGACCCGAATGAAGTAGACTACATTTGAAAACAGTGTTGCAAAAGAAGAAATTGATCATATACATTTATTTATAGAGACTTTTCATAGTTAGCATGTCGTCAGCTTCACGGTGGGAAAAGGTTAAATAGCTCATTTTTACAAATCGTATTTATATTAGAGATATTTCTACAGCACCTACAGCACCTTTTTTTACTTGTCAGAATCAACTCTAGTTCCTGTTGTCAAGTAATATTTCAAGCAAGAAACGGAATTGAAGTTTTATTTATTTATTTAAAAAAAGAGAGATGTTAATGGTGGATAGTTGAGCTGTTTAGCCATGGCAACTCAGGACGTTTCTAAGTATGGTGTGTTTCTAGTGCACAGCAGTGAGGACGAACAAAAAGCTCGCAATATCGATGTTGCACTGATAGAGAATGGACTGAAAACATATGCACACTATAGATCAGCAGAGGACGGATTTTCTGTGGGAAAATTTGTGACGGATAATATAAGATACGCTGTGAAGAACTCAAGACTCGTTCTGATACTGGTGACCTCCAATGCCGTCAAGTCAGGCTGGGTGAACTTTGAGATTCTTCTATCCATTGAGAAATCTTTTGTGGAAGATTCTATGTGTGTCAGACTTGTATTCCAGGGAATGAGTGACGAAGAGATCAAACAATTCAGAACGGGTGACATTGAATATATACCATACTATGTCCTTGACTTTGATAATGAGGCATGGAAAACAGAATTGGTGGAAAAAATAAACAGTAAGTCTTACAAGTCTAAATCATTTTCATGTGATGACAATATAAGTGCTACACCAGAGCTCTAGATAAGGGTAGTTTTTCATGTTCTAAAATCTTTATTTGACACTCACACCCTATGTTGTGGGTACTCAAAATATTGTGAGGAAAGACAAGTTTATCTAGTTCTCTGCTACACCATATAAAAACCGACCTTCATGACGTTTGAGTAGTCTTGACAACGTTATGCCCTGTTCACCATCTGGTTGTGAAAGCATTCTGTAAGAAACGAATGAACAAGTTTGCAATTTGATTATTATTAACATTTGAAACTTGGATATTAACCTTTTCCATTTGCATTCTGATGATCTTGTTAATCAAAAATTTACTATGAACTCTTTCAAAATCAAAGTTTGATAAATCCATTTTAAAAATTCAGTATTTATTTCAAACATTTTAGAACCCAATCCGAAGCTGGGTGATGTTCTGCCAGTTGGTAATGTAGCCCATGGTTTGGTTTTCAACTATTTTGCTGGATTCTTGAGAAACGTTCTGCCAAGTAAGTAATATATATTATGAATAGTTTTACATTCACCTAAATTAGGAGATGAAGATGATAATAGTGTTTGAATAACACACACATAATATTACGTGTTGCAAATGTTTCTAAAATATGCCCATTACCGATTACAGATGCATTTTGATGCATATATGCAGCATACGACTTTTAAAATATTTTGACAATACGGGAAATTGGTCGACAGCAATTCTTTCTTTTGACACAAGTTTTCAACTCTTAACCCTTTCCCGCATATAGATGCTTTCTGACGCCTCTGAAGCAGACGAACTTTGAAAACATTGTGACAAAAGAAAAATTGTTCAATAGCAATGTATCCTTTTGCCACAATGTTTTTAACTCTTTTCAATAATTATGCTTTCATTTATAGACATTTTCAAAATGTGTGCGTAGAAGATTTCAAAGTCATCTGCTTCAGATTTGCTGTATGTGGGAAAGGGTTAATAATACTTTTGTTTGTAGAGAATTTTATTATATTTGTCTCTATGATTTTTGCTGCATATTTGTTTAATATAGGAAAGGATTGAAAGAGATACATGTACATGTATATGCTGTTTCATTTATTTTGAAGATCATAAGCAAAAAGAGAACCTTTTGGAAGTGCAAATGGACACATATTGAATTGCATAAATGAGCTATAGACACAATATCTATTGATTCATATGCTGAGAATTACTTCTGAATATTATTGCCGGTTATCAGTTTAGCAATATTATAATTGACAGTAAAAACCACAGACCATTAATTGGACCTTAATGGATTACATGTTTTAAAACAATTTGAAAAAGAAAAAATTACCCAGTAATCTATTTTGTTTCCAACAATGGTTATAAGTTATTTGCTACAGTTGTGACTAATTGTCCAATTGAGTAACCTATTCTCTGAAAGACAACTGCTGAAGCCTTGCAGTAGATCTCTTTTAAAAATATTAATAAGAAGAAATTATTCACAACAAGTTACTTCTCCATTTTATATCATGTTTTCAATTCTGTATCAAATATTTACGTGAGATTCTACCAATGTTCCAATTTTTTTTTTAAACAAAAAGACAAAAACCGTGTTTACATTATGAGTTTTTCGTACACTCAGAGCTCTTTGTTTTATTTCCCTCAGGATTGATAGAAACTATACAAGGTACTTCATACCACAGAGAACATGAAATGTTACAGAAGTGTGTTGTAGTCACCCCCGCGTCGTGTCATGTCATGCCCATCGAAGGGGAATACGGGGACATTGTGATTAAAAAGATGAAAGAAAGTCTTGAGATTGAAGCTGCACATGGGGACAAGTTCAGGCCCTTCAACCTCTCTGTGTACTCTATTAGTAAAGGGAACCAGGTAGGACCGGGAAAACAATAATATGTTCTTGTTTAGTTTACCCTTTCCCTCATATGGACGTTTTCTAATGCCTAGTATGCAGCAGAAGGATTTTGAAAATATTGTGACAAATGGAGAAATTCCTCAACATCCATATTATAAATTTATTCTCTCATTTATATTGGTTTTTGTTTTTGTTTGCATTTGGGAACAGATTAATGTATTGTAGTAGGTCAAAATTGGTTGACATAAGCCTTTTCGAGCTTGATATTTTGCTTTAATCCTTTCCCACTTATAAGAAACTTTCAAAATATCAAGACAAATATTTGGAAGATCACTATTAATGATAGAATAATACTCTTTTGATGAAGTTGAATACATTGGAAACACATCAAAATTTGCCAACCGATTACAACGCCGGCGTTCATTTATTTTGGATTTTTTTTTCTGTAATGGAAATTCGGACGCCTGTGGTTAGATACATTTTATCATGGTAATTCCAAAACAACATTTTTTTAGGTAAAAGGTTTATTTGTATGTAGACAAAGCACTGAAATTGTTTTGGTACACACAACTGTACAAAGACATAGCAAAGATATACATGTATTTCTTCTGTGAATACCTATGCATCGTTAAAAAAAGTGTATAGATCATTACAAGTTAGGGTAAAAGAACAAACGACACTAGAAAAAAACCTAGTTAAAATCAAATGCCAATTAGACAATTATTCTGACAAAGACTTAAAATTCAACCTCCCGAGTGTTAACAAGATTTTCCATCATTTGGCCTAGAGACATATATTTTGTTTACCTGATATGACCAATATCGAATATGGACTAGATATCATCAAGTCAATCATTCTGACAAAGTTTCAAATTGCTCAAAGTAAAAAGGCAACCTCCGGAGTTTTAACAATATATCCTTCAATTTGGCCTAGTGACCTAGTTTTAGACACAACATAACCTATATTTTAACTTGGTTTAGAAATCATTATGACAAACATTCTGACCATATTTGAAGATGCTGAAGCTAATAATACGGCTGCTACAGTGTTCAGAAGATTTCCATTCAAGATGGTCTAGTGACCTAGTTTCTGACTCAATATTACCCATATTCAAACTTAACCTATAAATCATCAAGACAAACATTCTGATAAGATTTCAAAATGCGCAAGTTAAAAATGCAGCATCTAGAGAGTTAACAAGATTTCCCTAGTGACATAATTTCTGTCCCAATATGATCCATATTCAAACTAAACCTAGATATCAATAATCATTCATACAAACATTCTAACAACATAAAAAGCTGCTGAAGCAAAAAATACGGCCTCCAGCTGTTAACAATATTTTCCTTCAATTTGGCATAGTGACCATGCTTTCTAATGCTTTCTAATGCAGAACACATCAAGACAATTATTCCATCAAAGATTCAAAATGATATCATAAAGACAAACATTCCAAAAAAGTTTCAACTTGCTCAAAGACAAAATGCGGACTCCGA
The DNA here is from genome assembly GCA_031761405.1 of Serripes groenlandicus. Classification (NCBI taxonomy): domain Eukaryota; kingdom Metazoa; phylum Mollusca; class Bivalvia; order Cardiida; family Cardiidae; genus Serripes; species Serripes groenlandicus. The sequence continues at coordinate 34,392,748 of JASEVX010000004.1, forward strand.
AATTGGTACAATATTTTCCATCAATTTGGCCTCAAGACCTTGTGTCTGACCCAATATGACCCATATTCGAACTTGACCTAGATATCATTAAGACAAACATATGGTTACAGTGAAAACTTAAAATTCTTCCTTCAAGCCATGTTGATTGGTCAAAAACTCAGGTGAGTAATTCCAGGGTCATCATTGCCCTCTTGTTTTATACCACCTGGTTGCTGTGCTTAGGGAACCATTTCATATGGATTGAACAGAGTATGTAGAGGCCCACTGAAGGAACATTTCTGTTAAACTATCTTGAAATCCCAAAAGTATTATCATTTGTCATTTTATTTATTTTTTGATGTCATCCTGCAGCTATGTTTTTCAAGAAATCAATATAATTTGAACAAATTGTTGAAACAGCCTCTAAAGGAACGTTTTATCTTAGAATTAGACAAGCTAATTCACAGGAAATTATATTTTTTCTGATACCATAGCAACCAAAGTTCAGCTTTGAATTTTACATCTTAAAACAATTCCAAAAGAGGACTACAAAAGGGACATTTCCGTTAAGATTGGTTGAAAGTTGTCCTTTCGTTTACAAAGAGATTTCCATTGAAGGTGAATTTTGACAACAGTCAGAGAGTGATTATAATAAATCAACTTGAGCCTTATGCTACGGTGATTTAAAAATATTTTACAGCAAAAGCATACAAATGATGATATACATTTATTAGAAATAAAACACCTTATGCACAATAGTGGAGTAAACATATATTCTTCGAAACAATTATTAAAGCAGAAATATAGTGACTGGTGAAACAGATAATTCCTCTAATAAGGCCAAGTCATTTTGAAGCAAGTTTGACCTTGACTTCACAAGATTTATCAATTATAATTTTGACTTGATATTATATTCATAGATTGCTATTATTCAGTTCATATGAAAGCCGCAAATACCCATCAACATGTGTTACTTTGTTGTCCCGCACCAGTACTCAACATACAACTATTTATCTTACTACAAAAATGTTAAGGCATCTGCATTGTCTTTTCATATAAATTCGATTTCTTCTATTATAATAACCATAGAATAATGAGAGTATCTTAAGAAGCACCATCTTTGGAAAAATGCAACAGCTATCAAAATGAATGAGTAATTGAAATCATGTAGATAACATTGTGGAAAAGGGAAAACTTATATTTATATGAGCACTTTCTCCTTTTTATCTGATTTATAAAATCACCTGCTCGCTGCCTGCTACAGTGGCATTCAAAGTCATTTTCATACGATAACTGTTTAAATGCTTCAGAAAGACATGAACATCAATTTTAAACTGTAACTTAGGAATATTTTAAAGTCATATGGTTCAAAACATCATGGAAACAAATGTGAACTCTCTCAAGAAGGAGTTTTCATGATAAAAGAGAAAATAAAGGGTTTATTTCTCCATTAAATTATAAGTTAATGTGTACTGCACAATACTTTATTCTATCGTTTTACAATTTTCCCTACAAAGACATGTATACAAGTAAATAAATATGTCATATATGTGATACAATTTATTCCTTATATATATATATGTTCATTATAAGCAATGTCTCTTTTTACCACAATATTTTCAAAGATATTTTCAATGGTTATTTAATAAGGGAGATGTTTAACGATATTTTAATTTACAGTACAAGTGTTCTTAAATCCATTAAATCTAGTTGAGAAGGCTGATAGTGATATTTTCCTGTCTGTTGCTTGTCCATTTCTTTACATCATGTTTGTGTTGGTAATCATCTATTCACCATCTTCTTTGGATTTTATATCCATAAAAAACAATTGTTAGTTTTCAATAAAGCTTTATAAAAACGTTCCCTGTCCAATACTCTATACGTCTTAAACATCAATATTTACATTTAAATCACAATTGATGCCAAAACATATCAAGCACTTTTTCATAGAGCCTATTTTTCTTTAAGATCCTTATCAAAAGATTCTTGCTCAGACCTAACACTTGTTTATGGCAAGTATGTATTGCTGTGCTTGAGTGCCAGGCAAACTTCTTAAGAATTGTGTCACTCAACATTTGACATACCGGTACATGTTTCCTGAAAAGAAAACAAGAGAGCCAAATAAGAAGAAAATATCATAAAATACACCAGTGAGGGAAGCATAACTTTGGAACGTCTAAAACTATTTGTCTACTTTTTGTTGCAAATGAGGTTTTATTGCCTATAAACATTCACAATAAACAGTCGCTGTTTCAATAATGTTTCGGTCATAATCACTCCTATCACGGCGGACAGTTCACCTACTCATGCATTTCCTAGCTTTCTCTCAACGGTACTCCACACAACATACTTTCCTTTAAGCAACTGGCTGCTTTTCCACATAGACTTTAAGGCCATTAGTGAAAGAAGAATGACGCTTGTCACAGTGATTGTTGTCAAACGTCGGAAAGAATGATGATCGAGCTGGGATTCAAACTCACAACCCCTAGATTGACAGCCCGTGTGTCGCGGCATCGCTACAGACAGAGCTGCCGGAGCTCGGCTTGGAGTAATTGTACATGAATTATAACAAATAATTGTTTTTAACTTTTTACCATATACTTCCTGTAGGTTATCGAAAATCTCTATAAATGAAGGTTCTGAAAACAGTTGTAAATAGTGTGCCAAAAGAAGACATTGCTTGTTTTGAACATTTTGTCCTTTTTCACAATGCTTTCAAAATCCTCCCTGCAGAAGTGTCAGCAAGTGTCCATATTAGGGAAAGGGTTAATAATATGCATTTGAGTTTACAACTTTTTTGAAGAGAAGACAGACTGAATCTAAAAAAAATATATATATATTTTGTGTTTACTAAAAATATAAGATAATATTGCTGCAGTAATTTATGAATCATTGTATTCTCTTATAACAAGAGCTGTCTGTAAGACAGTGCGCTCGACCTTTTAGTGCTTGACAATAAAACAAAACTTTGTTCAGTAATAGGCAAAACGGAAAACCTGACAAGAGTTACCTTCTCTTGTCTACAAATAGGGGTTAACAAGTATTCCAAGTTTCATAGCAATATTTTAAAGGGTTAAGTCTATACTTGGATTAAGCCCACATTTTATGTATTTTCTGAATTGAAAAATGACAATAATTCCGACAAAAACCTTGACAGAGTTATGTACTCTGATGCAAGTTATGATGGTGAACACGTTTTGTAAGTTTCAAAGCAATATCTCTAAAAGTATTGAAAAAATTGAGGTGGTACAAAAAACTTAACCAAGGTGTGATGCAAAGCCAACGCCGAGGTGGGTAGGAAAGCTTGCCTTTTATTCGAAAAGTCAAGCTGAAAATGAAATACTGTCAGACAGGACAATGTCTGATCACACACACTGTGAAACATAAATTAACTAAAAAAAATCATATTTGAAATGATTATCAAAACAATGTGTTGTTTACAACTGCAATATATTTTTTGCAAAACCCAGAATAAAGGGATCTTAAATTAAACAAATTAGTGACATACAACTACAATGTCATGTTTCTGAATATTATAAAATTACAAGAAAAATAAATTAAATCAAGAGACAATGTTAACTTATAAAAGCAACAGCTCACATTCCTTCCAGGTCCATTCTTGTAAAGAGTATGGTTGGTTTACAGCTTCACCAATGTTCACATCACACCCAAGTTGGTTTATATCAGGAAAGATCAAGCCAAGCTTAGATGAAAGGTTTTATTATATGTCCTGTTAAACAAAATTAAAAAAATGTCAGCATTTAAGTGAAAAATGCATGGACAAATAAAGGTTAATTCAGGGACAAATGGGAAATTTCACTTTTCATGTGTCAATTTTATTTTTTATAATTGACGTAAAAAGTTTATTTTGAGGCATGTTTGAATCTTTGTTTACAAAAGCAATTTCATCAAATAGTATGCAAATACATCCATAACTTACCATGCATGTAACAATAGAAAACATAAATAGGCCTAAGTATTAGGAATATGACCTCTTAGCTTTAACTAGGTCTAATGTTAACACTACAGTTGAAACATTGGGAGTAAAATCGTCTACTACAGATGCGTCTGCGTCTGCAAACTTCAGGTTTCCGGAATAATTCATTAGTAGGACGATGAAATAAAAATCAAATAGTGTGCATTTGATAAATCACACAGACGTGTGGTATTTTAGTATATATGAGAGAAACGTAGCGAAGTATACTTGAGACGAAAAGACAACATGCCATTTCATCATACATAAAGTAGGTTCTACGAATATCGTGTTATCACGAATACCAAGGTAAACACAAAACCGGTGTGTTCTTTGTTGCGCGCGCACAACGGGATGCCGTTTGATTATATAATGAAACATCGTTATCTGGACTTTCAAATGCTACTATTTTTTTTCCAAAAAATTAATATTCTCAGAAATTACGACACAGCATGAAGGTTACCCATAATAAAAAGAAAATCCTACATGACCTGACCCCTCAACACCAAAAACGGCACTTTTTTAGTAGAAAAGCTGTTGTTTATTTTTTCCTTTACATTTGAACATGTTGTTATTAACTGCTTATGACATCATAGGAATTAAAAGTCACGTGATTACTTTAGTACACCGAAAATAGGGATTCCCATCCTACCTTTAATAGGTCATAATCAAATACGGGAGATCCACTGTCTATTCTGTTTCATTTAATATGAAAAACTTGAATAAAGAACCAGGTTTTATTAGGTTGTGAGACGGCATTTTGTGTCATTGGAAAAAAAGGTCAAATCCGTCCAAATGATGCAATCATTCTTAACAGCCGGTGGTGCTATGGCAAATTCTACCACGGTGAATAGGGCCTACTCGACGATCACGGTTTCTCTGCAAATGCGCCATTTTAATTTTTATTTTTTTGTCATCTAACGACGCACAGAAACTGACTTTTAATCGTTATTCTGGATTTTTATGCGTGATACGACATACAAAATATTTTCAATTCGGGGTCTTTTCTCTGCATTTCAATGCGTGATCAAGAATTCGGTTCACGGCGTATGAAATGTTATCTTTACTGGTTATACCATTCCTGCAAAGGAACACATTATTAGCCTGATTAGATAAAAAATTGTACTTGAAATATTTATTATTCCATAATAAAGTTGAAATTTCCTTTTCATCAGATTTGATTTACATTATACAGGTTTGTAAATGTGGTACTATATTTAGGGGTACGTTTATAAAGGTATAAATTGGTCAGAAATATATCCTGTTGGTAAATTTACAGATCTTGACTGATCTATTACATTTTTTTTAAATACACAATTACATTTCATTACCAAATTCTTTTTGAATAACAGAACCAAATAAGACAACACAGACGATATAAATATATAATTATTTCAAAGATCTTGATACATTTGAAAAGTAAGAGCAAGTAATGAGTACTATTTACTTATTTCATCCGGACCGATTGTGGATTTCAAAATTTCCGGAGCCCTAATTGCCACAAAATGAGCAATTTCTTACTTTGCCAAAATGTTTTCGTAAGTCATCTGCTGTGACTGGTCAAAACATGTCTGTAGATTGAAAAGGGTTAAAATATCTTGTATCCTATCTTGCCTGACCAAATAAAACACATGTTTCAATTACTGGTACATTTGTTATGTAAGAATTATATTGGCCGACATATAACTAAAGTTTGATTCCCACTTGTTTTTTCCCCCCAGAGTTTCTTCTTCACTGCGGATTGTCCATTTATCATAGAGACAATGTACAAGATTACAAAGTTTGCAAAAGTTGGGCCAGAGTTTCTAAAACTCCAGGTTGAACGCTTCAGAAAAACACTGACGGAGTTAGTGAACCATCGCAGCAATCTGGCCTGCAAGAACACTGTGTGTTTTGTCGATTTTGAAGGTAAATAAGATTTTTGACTTTCGTAACAAATTTGCTTCATCAGAACTACTGTGCTTGCTACTATTGGTGCATACTTTATTTAACCCTTGCACTATTAAACAAATCTGAAGAAGAAAAGTTTTAAACATCAATGCAAAAATAAAAGACCTCTAAAACTGTTAGTATCATTATTTAATCCAGTTGAAATCATTGCTTAGTATGATAAATTTTCACTTTTTGCTACAATCAAGTTAATAGCTTTTTGCTACAGATGTATCAATGTGTCTGCAAGTGGGAAACAGATAAAACCGTATGTGATGGTAATTGATTTATTTTTTTGTGTTTAACGCCGCTTTCAACAATCTTCCAGTTATGTTACGGTATTTCGTGGGTAAGTTACCAGTTCTTAATGCTAACCCCTCTATGTCGTGGTAATAAACATAGACGTCTTACTAAGTGGTTTGTATTGATATCTGTTTTATAGGGACTGGGTTTGGTAATATGATATTATTAGAAAAATATCAAATTACTTCCCATTATCTAGCCCCCTGTTTACAATAACTAACACAGTTGTGTAGGTGTAGAGTGCCCGTCTCGGATGTTGAAGGTTGTAGGTTCGATCCGCGGCTTAGATATACCCAAATACTTAAACAAAATGGTAGTAATGGCTTTCCCTCCTTGGTGTTATGGTTGTGGTGTTAGCATTACAACTGAGTTGCTTTTGTCAAGATAAAAGGAACAGAAGTACTGGTAACTTACATAGGAGACGCAGTGATATAACTGAAAAGCGTAAACTGTAACAACGCTGCATGTCAACCCAGCAGTTGTGAGTTAAAACCCCAGCTCGTCCATTATTCTTTCTGACATTTGACAAAATTCATGTCTTCAATTGGTCTTCCACCAATGGGCTATCAGTCTATGTGTAAAAACAGCCATTTGCTTAGAAAGACTAGAAAACACATGGGTAGGTTCACTGGCCACCATGATATGACGGGAAGTTTATAAAGCTGCATAACACACTAACCAATCAATTAAACAAAGAATTACTAATTCCAGACACTTCCTCAACAAATGGTGTAACACTGGGTGCCAAACTGTGGACGGCTGTTGAAAAAGCTGTAGCAGGAGAGAAACAAGTAGATGAGGTAAAAGCTGTACTTGTTCTTTTTATTTCTAACTCAATTTTGACACACACCTGACGCTGAAGACTTCTTAATAAGAAAAGTATGAACAATATTTCGATTTAAAACGTTTTCAAATTATAATCGTCCTTTAAAAAGAATACTGCGAAGGGGCAGAGCTTGTTTAGCTTATATGCCGAGCCCCGGTAGCTCAGTCGGTAGCGACATAGGTTGTCAATCTAGGGGTTGTGAGTTAGAACCCCAGCTCAGCCAACATTCTTTCCAACGTTTTCAAAAGTCACTGTGACAAGCGTCATTCGTCTTTCACCAATGGGCTAACAATTACTCCTTGATTGATTACTCACTATACAGCGTTGGTGTTGTCAGTCCATTCATCTTTTTCTTCAAAGAACCTCACTTTTTAAACAATGGACCAATTTCAAAATAATTTCACAGGGATGTTCTGCTGCACAAGATTAAATAACACTTTCTCCAAACCTATTGGCCCTATTTTAAAATAAATTCATACAAATTTTCCATTATTTGTCATCTAAACAAAATCTAACTTTTCTGCTTCGCTGTACGATATGGATTGCAAATATAAAAATAGAAAAATCATTAAAACCATCTCCTCCTAAACCACTGGCCTTCCAATTCCAAAATGTTTTCGTACACATATTCCATATGTTATCATCTAGCAAAGTGTTCAAACCATTCCACCCCTAATGCACAGTGACCATCATAACTTAAAAACGAAATATCTTTAACAACATCGCCTCACCACCGGCCAATTTAAAAATTAATTCACACATATATTCCGTTAGTGGTAATACGGGACCAGCATGGTCATCTATCCAGTAATTGTATAGCCCTTTACCACATACAATACATCTGCAGCAGACGAATTTGAAAACAATCATGCAAACACATGAAAAATCTCTATAAATGAAAGCATAATTACTGAAAAAAAATGAAAACATTGTGGTAAATGGTGAAATTGCTCATTTTAAGCAATTCTTCTTTTGTCAAAGTGTTTTCAAAAGTCGTCTGCTGCAGATGCGTGAGAAAGCGTCTACAAGTGGGAAAGGGTTAAAGTATAATATTTACCATTTCAGAAAGAAGGTACTAAAACAGTCATAAAAGTAGGACAATTGGAGGCACAGACGGATAAGGTATGGTAACAAAATGTATTTTAATAATGCACAAAATGCTCCCCGAATATCCTTAAAGGCGTATGCTACAGTTATTTATCAAAAAATGTCCCAATCATATAATTTCTTTTTTCTTTGTTTTTTGTTAGTTCATACAATAACTAGTTGAAATAAGAAAAAAAAAATGTTATCGATTTAAAAAAAAAATATTCGTCTGTCAATGACATGACCAATTTCATCAAAGGCACAAATATAGGCATTTTGGCCGAAAAAACACACACAAAAAAAAATGAAAACTATAAATCATATTAAAGTTCATAGAATTTAAATCAATATGAAAAGAGAATTTTTGAGAAAGATATGAAAAAATATATATTAAGCTGTTTTTCAAGGTCGAAATGGTGTCACATTTTACCCCTGAAAAAGTTAAAATCATACAATTGTTTAAGAAATTTTCTATTCTTCATAATAGAATTTTCTGTAATTATCCATAAACACTGAACATGGTTCACTTTAATAAAAAATTGGAGCACGGCCTGTTTTTTAAGCAAAACTGCTGCATTTCTAAGAAAGCGCAAGAAAAAGCAAGGAAAAAGTCCCTTTACTCTAAAAGGAGTACGGTGATCTATATTTTTGTTTGCATTTTTTATTAAAGTGAACGATGTTTAGTGTTAATGTATAATTACAGAAAATTCTATTATGTAGAATAGAACATTTCTATGATTTTAACTTTTTCGGGGGTAAAATGTGACACCATTTCGAACTTGAAAAACAGCTTAATATTTTCTTTCTCCTTTTTTTCTCAAAAAACCCTTTTTCATGTTGATTAACATTCTATATATAAAGTTATTTATCTACTTTAATATGATTTGTAGTTTTCATTTTATATTTTTTGTGTGTTTTAGGTTTTCGGCCAAAATGACTATATTTGTGCATTTGATGAAATTGGTCATGTCATTGAAAGGCCAATATTTTTTTTTAGATCGATTATTAATATTTTTTTTTCTTATTTCAACCAGTTATTGTATGTACTAATAAAATACAAAGAATAAACAAATTCTATGATTGGGAATTTTTTTGTGAAAAAACTGTAGCATACGCCTTTAAACTACAGTAGAGATTATAATTGGAAAAGGAGAATTCTGCTTATTTTGATTTTTTCAAATCTTTATTCATACATGTATATTAAAGAATTGTGTGACAAATGATAGTTTTTGGCACTTATCTGTGGATGTACACATACAACAAATTCTCTGCGGGAAATTTTGTTAACTTTGAGGCAAAACTACGTAGAATCTAGATAAATATTAGCATAAATACTTAAAAGAAATGAAAGAAATGGGGCAAACGTCATGTGGAATAGAGCTCAACCACTTTTAACATATATCTTTTTATAAGTCTTTTTACATAATTAAAACCATTCTTATTTCACTCTAATCACATTTCATTATATAATGACATTATAAACCATAACCTCTTCCCATGTATACAACAAATCTGCAGCAGATGACTTTGAAATGATTGAAAATGTCAATAAATGAAGGTTTATGATTAAATAAAGTTGAACATATTAAACAATTTCTCTTTTGGCCACAATATTAACAAAATTGGTCTGCTGCATTGGCTTCAAAACCGTCTGTTTATGGTAAAGGGTTAAAGGAGACAGTTTGATCATATTAAAAACCGGTAAAGTGTTATCAATTGTCATAGGTATTTATTTTTTCCAGAAATTTTTCGCAACAATCACTCACTCAGAAGAAAGAGAAAGTGAAACAGACAAAAATACTGCTTCTGCAATTGATAAATTTTTGACTGATAAAGGCGTGGAGTTTACCCATGGCAATGGTGGCCAGAGCGCAATTTCCATTCTGGGTAAAGCTAAGTGGAACATATTTGTATTGTCTGAAACTTCATGTGACTCCCAGACGAATCCCTTCTTCAGAAGACAGCTCAACTCAGCCTATCAGGAGAGTGTGAATAATAATTTGATACAGGTACTGTTGATGTATTTTTATTGATTTTCTGGGGGATAACACTTTCCCACATATAGACACAATCTGGTGCATTTGCAGCAGACGACTTTTGAAAACAAAGAAGAGAGGAGACACGTTGATAGAGATATTCAATATTTGTATCTAGATATTTACAAAGTCGTCTGCTTCCAGATGTGTTGTATGTGGGAAAGGGTTAACCCTCTCTCAAATACAGAAACATATATCTATGTTTGCACAATGTTTTCATCTCTATTCAATAATTCTACTTTTTTTTAATAGACAATTGACATATTTTTTGTCTAGATGTTTTCAAAGTTGTCTGTTGCATATTTGTTCCATGTTAAACCCTTTATGTTGTAAAACAGTATCCAATAAATTCTTTCCCACAAACAGACGCTTTCTGACGCCTCTGCAGCTGACAACTTTTGGAAACAATGTGGCAAAAGGTACAATTTCTTTTTTGGAGCATAGAGGTTCATTTCTGAGCACAGGGTACATTTTCAGAGTTTTATAGTTTCGAGGTCAGGTGGTCCCAAATTCCCAACCATATCCACTTGACCAAAGCTGATTTAAGGAAGTACATGTACATGCCATTTTAAAGATGGATTATTTTAATTATATTATAGGTGATACCTATTGTTTCCAAGGAAAGCGATATAAAGGACATTCCAGAAGAATGGAAATGTATGACCATGTTGGAGGAAAAAGAGGACAAATCACACTTAGACCAAATGTGGGACATGATGCAAGGTAACAATGGAAATATTTCAAAACTTGTCCATAGGTTATCTGAAGTAGATACAGATCAATTGTTTGTCTTTTGTGTGTTAGATCCGAATATATATTTACTGAGCTAACCCTTTCGACCTTTCCCACAAAAGTCGTTTGCTGCAGTGATGTCAAAATACGCCTGTATGAAGAAAAAGATTGAAAGTGAAATTATCAAGAGTGACTATGCCACAAGTGGAAATGGCTCTTGTGGTGTTTTAAAATTGAATGATGATAATGTGATCTTACATTTAAAAAAAAGAAATCTGTGTATATCTTATCTAGTGTTTTTTTCTGCATGCTTTTACTAGATAATGATATATAGAATAAAGACAAAATAAACTGTGAAAATATCTCTTGATTATCTTTCTGAGGAAAAACAGTGTATATTATATCTTCCAAGATTGGTAATAAAGGCATGTAATAAAACACTTTAACTGTTAATGATATATGAAACTTTTAGAGTCGTCTGCTCTTAATCATTTAAGTCATAAAACAAATCAGCAGACAACTTTGAATAACAATTAGCAAAAATTATATCTTCCAAACAATGATTTTTATCAAGACTTGTAAATAAAGGCATGTAATAAAACATTTTTACTGTTAATGTAATATGATACTTTTAGAGTTGTCTGCTTTTAATCCTTTCAAACATATGAAAAGTCAGCAGACATCTTAGCCAATATTATGGAAAAATCTCTATAAGAGAAAATTTGATAATTGGAAAGAGCTGAAAACATTGTTGCAAAATGAGAAATTGCTCATTGTAAGAAATGATTCCTTTGCCACAATGTTTTCAAAATTCATCTGCTACGGAGACAAGACAAAACGTCTGAACGTGCCTCAATGTTTTGGAAATTTTTCACATTTTTGTCAATTTTAAAGTAGTCTGGTGCAGATTTGTTTCAAGTGGATACAAATTTATAATAGTAATACCAGCATATTTACTTAAACTATTGATCACTTCAAAATAAGTACATTTAATTTGTTTTAAACAAAGAATCACTCAAACACGGAATATTTCCCTTAAGTTAAAGCTTTATGTTCTTACAATTTGATAGCTACTAGACCACGAACCAAACGGTACCTGCACATCGATCATCGCCTTAGAACAAAAAAGGTCATGCTGAGGTACCCTTGCCGTCGTCGTATTCTGTTTCGACACAAAACTTTAACCTAACCTCATAACTAAAAAAACCGTTTAATATTTTCTAATGAAACTTGGTACACATGATTCTAATAATAATCCCTGATATTTTTAAGAACAGCGAAAAATGCAGACGAGAATCGAACTCATGCCTACCGTATAAACACCTAGCTTGTTGTCTCTTTAAACATTGTACCTCTAGAAAATGTTGCGGGGGGAAAGAAGCCTTTGCTTTTAACAACAATACGTTTCAATCAGATTGATGAGATTTGATCGTAATATCTTTTTTTTCAATTTGGAAGTGTTTATTTTCCCGCTTGACGCGTAAAACATATCAAAAAATAAAAATCTGATCTTGTACATTTAACATAATGCTAATCAAAGGAAAAACAATTCTTTTTTCTTTTTTCGGCGAGTAGCTGACTAACGTGGTTTTTGACCTAGATGTTAAACAAATGATCTAGATTGTAGACCAATCAAATGTTGTATTTAATGAATAATGTCGAAGGAATAAAGGAAATGAAACGTTTTGATTGGTTCATAGTTAAGTTGGTGATCCTTCGAGAGGCACCAATAAGGTGGAGTTTTAAAATGAAATGTTCTGCATACTAACCTTTAATTGTTTTCCTTAAGTGTAATGGATGTTGACATGGATTGTCAAGTGAAAGGTCTGTGGTTTGCTTCCCGGCAGGGGCAAGTTTCTTTTTTTCTCTCTCTCATTCATATCAAAACCAAAGTATATATATATGAACTAAAACATTTATTAACCAAATAATACATATTTAACGTTATTGTTTTCTGTCATTCTAATATCAAATCTTATGCGAATTTTCCATTTCTTAATGTTTTCTCATATTGATCGCCGTTTATCTTTTTAAAGATATTTCTTGTTTTAGATGCTTTCAAAGTTGTTTGCTTCAAATTTGTTGTATGTGGGAAAATTGTTTATGTAAATGAAAGAATCGTCTTTTATGAAATATCCGAAATTGGTGTGATATGTCATGACCTTTGTGAAATAAGTTACGATTAGGAATATTTTTATTATAGGCACACCAAGGACAATGATGGAGTCTATGCCATCTGGTCCAGTCTATCAAGGCCTCGCTTATAGTTACATGGTCAACTATCTCGCCATTGCTCTGGATGGTCAAACGGCACAGGGTAGAAGTGAGTTACCTGTTTTAACCTTTCACACCTGCAGACGACTTTTGAAAACATTGTGACAAAAGAATAAATTGCTCATAATACACAACTAAACTTTCATTTGTATACTTTTTTCTACATTTTTGCTTAGATGGTTTCAAAGTCATCTGCCGCTGATTTGCTCTATCTGGGTAAGGGTTAAACCTTTCCCAGATATTTCAAATCTTCAGATGTCTTTAAATTCATCTTGGCAAAAATATGGAAAACCTCCGTTAATGAAAGTAAAATGATTAAATACAGTTGAAAACATTGTGGCAAAAGGAGTAATTGGTCAGTATGAGCCATTTTTCTGTCTGTTTCAACAATCTGTTCAAAAGTCGTCTGCTACAGAGTTGTCAGAAAGCATCTGTATGTGGTTAAGTGTTTAAGACATCTGTGAAAAATATGAAACTAAAGAGAAATGACCAATTATGACTAATTATTCATTCTGCCATACAATTTTCATAGTCGTCTGCTGCTGTCTAAACGAGTCTGTTTGTGGAAAGGAATAAAGAATGAATTAGACAAATGTTGTAATACCTCTTATATTGGAAGTATTGTTTAGATACAGAGCTGAAAAACATTGGAGGGGAAATAGAAGAAATTGCTTAATTGAGCAATTTCACATTTTTCCTTCAGTGCATTCAAAAGCCTTCTGCTAGGAAGGCATACAACCCTTTCCAATCTGCAGACACATTTGACGCAATAGCAGCAAACGACTATTGAAAACCTTGTGGCCAAATGTGAAATGATGGGCAATTTCACCTTTGGCCACAACGTTTTCAACTTTATTTAACAATTAAGCTATATTTTATGGAGATTTTTTATTTTGTTATCACAATGTTTTAAAAGTGTCTTCCGCAGAATTGATGTATGTGGAAAGGGTTAACCCTTTGCCTCATAGAAAAAATATACACCAGATGACTGTGAAAACATCTGGTTAAAAATATGGTTAACGTCTATAGATAAAAGTTTAATTGATTGATTGATTGATTGGGGTTTAACGCCATTTCAACAATTATTCAGTCATATCATGGCAGCCAGCTCACCTAGGATACTGATGTGTTTCTTGGCTTTCTCACACCAGTACTCCACACACCATACTTTCCAAGCATATGGCTGCTTTACCACATAGACTGTTAGCTCATTGGTGAAAGACGAATGACGTTTGTTGCAGTGACTTTTTGTCAAACATCGGAAAGCTGAGCTGTGATTCGAAACCCCCTGGTTTGACATCCTGCGTCACTACCGACAGAGCTAACGGGGCTCATTTTATTCATTGAGTTAAATACATTGTGGCTCATCCTAAGTCATTTCTCCTTTTTCCACAATGTACAATGTATTCAAAGTGCTGCAAAGGCATCATAAAGCATCTGCATGTGTGATCAAAATGAGCAATTCCTTCTTTTGCTACATTGTTTTAAACTCTTTTTGATTATCTTACTTTCATTTACAGATAATTTTCAGTTGTTTGCTTAGATGTTTTCAAAGTAGACTGATGCAGTTTTGTTGTATGTGGGAAAGGGTTACTCCCCTTTGACATCTTTTATTGGAGTAAAAATGGTGGGGCTTGACTAACATTTTTTTTGTCAGAAAATGCATATAGGTATAAGGTGGCATAACACAGTTGAAAGCTGATTTTCTGTTTCCTGGGAAACCACAACTTTTATTCTCTCAGTAAATCTTAAATATCCATATTGGCTCGATGAAAAGGGTTTTCCTGTACCAAGGAATGCCAGGATTGTAGGAAAATGACTGGAAGTCACACTCTCAGTCCATATCATGGAAAGAACTGGCCACAAACGTGGTCTGAAACAGGGTGAAAAAAGTAGGTCAGAAAGATCAATTTGACCCTTTATTCCAAAAATCACCCAACAAAAACGCAAGGGGTTAGTGTAAAATTGAAGAGCTGCTAATTCTCTCAAAACAATAGACAATCTGTGGATGCAGTCAGAAACACCACGTTTCCAGCTCCTTTTCAAGCAATTTTGGACGCGAAAACTGGTATTCATATTTACCTCTAAATTCACGCCTAGCCCTGCAACCAGTGTTGTCAAACCGGAAGGAGAAGTGGGTTCAACTGAAAAATTCAATCCCATGCTTAGAGCTTATTTTTCACATTTATAAACATCAAAATCATCCATTTACCCAAAAATGTACCGAAAACTATTTGTCATTATTTCTAATTTTGACCCTGGCCAAAAATCCGAATATTCCGAAAGCTAGTGTTATGTGTCACCATACATTGGAACCTGTGTTTAAAGACCACCCATGGGAAGGCAACATTACGTACGGTCTTTGTTTACAGGTGGTCTTTAATTGCAGGGTCATTTATGCAGAAATTGAGTAATTGTAAAACTAAATGTGTGGTTGTTATAGACAGGGGATTGCTATTCAAAGGCAGTCTTTAGCTTTAGGTTTAACTGTATGTAACATATATTATGCAGACGGTGAAGACTGATGAGACAGGGGCAAAGGTTTGTCTGAGACATCACTGTATGCTGATGCATTAAGACCCCAACTGGCTAGTCGAGCTCATTTGTATTTCTTCTCTTTTATGTCAGTATTTCGGGAAAGGTTTGAGGATGCTGTACAGAAATACAAAGTAACCTGTCAATGCGTACCGAGGGTTTTCCTAATCACACCCAAGTCATGTAAATTTCCTCCCCCTGGTACCCAGTTTCAGAATGAGAAACATATTGGAGAAGTGGAACCAGTTGTCATTGGATTCAGAAAATACTGCCTACAACTATATGAACTTACAATGAAAAATGGGGACGTAAGTGAGTTTGTTTAACCCAATTTCCACTTGCAGACGCATTTTTAAGCGTCTGCATCAGACCACCCTTGAAAACATTGCGGCAAAGGAACAAGTTGCTTTTTTTGAGCAATTTGTCCTTCTTTTCCACGATATTTTCAACTCTATTCAATTGTTATACTTATATTAAAGGAGATTTGAATTTTTGCATAGAGGTTTTCAAAGTAATCTACTGCAGAGTTGTTGTTTATAGGAATAGATTAAAACTATCTTCCTCCATAAAAGGTCTGTTAAACTACCCTGAAGTATTCAAATTGCTAGGTTGACTAGATGACAATGAGAAAAGATGCCTATCAGACTATCTGGAGGCACAGGCTGGCTGATCTAGACTTGCTTATCACACAGTCCAGAAAGATTAGTTCTACATAAGTATAAAAGGTTGATTCTAGATAAATCCAAAAGGTTGGACAAGATAAGTCCAAAAGGTTGGTTCTAGATAAGTCCAAAAGGTAGGTTTTATATAAGTTCAGAAAGATTGGTTCTATATAAGTATAAAAGGTTGGTTCTTTATAAGTATAAAAGGTTGGTGCTATATAAGTATAAACGGTTGGTTCTATATAGGTATAAAAGGTTGTTTCTATATAAGTATAAAAGGTTGGTTCTATATAAGTATAAAAGGTTGGTTCTATATAAGTATAAAAGGTTGGTTCTATATAAGTATAAAAGGTTGGTTCTATATAAGTATAAAAGGTTGGTTCTATATAAGTCCAAAAGGTTGGTTATAGATAAGTCCAAAAGGTAGGTTTTATATAAGTTCAGAAAGATTGGTTCTATATAAGTATAAAAGGTTGGTTCTTTATAAGTATAAAAGGTTAGTTCTATATAAGTATAAAAGGTTGGTTCTATATAAGTATAAAAGGTTG
This sequence comes from Serripes groenlandicus, assembly GCA_031761405.1. Classification (NCBI taxonomy): domain Eukaryota; kingdom Metazoa; phylum Mollusca; class Bivalvia; order Cardiida; family Cardiidae; genus Serripes; species Serripes groenlandicus. The sequence continues at coordinate 34,409,631 of JASEVX010000004.1, forward strand.
TTTCTAGATAAGTCCCGAAGGTTGGACTATATAAAGAGGAGAAAACTGGTCTTTCTCATCAAAATCTATTTTATGACTCAACTAAACCCTATGTTGTTGGTACTCAAAAGAATAATCTCACCGAGATAATTCTTTTGAGTACCCACAACATAGGGCTTGAGTTTCAAATGAGGATTTTGGAATGTGGAATATACACATTATCTAGAGCTCTGTTGGTTACATCGGCCATTTTTGTGAATTGTAAACCATTGAGGAATTTATATCCACTTGACCCAAAATTTATAAACACCTTGGGAAAAAAAGCGAAAGAAACACTGGACAATGAATATGCAGTTTTGAGAAAGATTAGCAAACAGCGGTGATAGGAGAGAAAAGTCAATAAAGAACAATTTAACAATTCTGCAGCAGACGACTTTGAAAACATCTAAGCAAAAATACGGAATAGCTTTAAAAATGTTGGTATTATTACTAAAACCAGTTGAAAACATTGTGACAAAAGAAGGAATTGCTCGTTTTGAACAATTTCTACTATTGTCATGATGTTTTCAAAAGTCCTCTGCTACAGAGGCGTCAGAAAGCGTCTATATGTGGGAAAGGGTTAGCTGCAGAATCCTCAAAGGTTTACCTTTTACTACAGCCGAGCCCCGGTAGCTCAGTCGGTAGCGACGCGGGCTGTCAATCAAGGGGTTGTGAGTTCGAATCCCGGCTCGGCCAACTTTCTTTCCGACGATTGACAAAAGTCAAAGCGACATGCGTCATTCGTCTTCCACAAATGGACTAAGTCTATGTGGAAAAGCAGCCAGTTGCTTGGGAAGATTGTTGTGGGGAGTACTGGTGTTAGAAAACCAGGAAATGCATGAGTAGGTGAACTGGCCGCCGTGATATAACTGAGAAATTGTTAACAACGGCGTTAAACCCCATTCAATCAATCAATCAACCTTTTACTACAAGCAGACGAATTTTGAAAATATTGAGCCAAAAGGAGGTATTGCTCATGTTTCAACTGTAGCTAATGCTTATGTTTTCATTGTAGACGTTTTCCATATTTTGATTAGATTTTTTACAAAGTTGCCTTTTGCAGATTAGTTTCTATGTGGGAAATGGAAAAAACTAATTAGATAAAGGGTCACTATCCATGCATATCATTTAACAGTATGCTGATTTCTAATTATTTTTATAGAAAATCTGTTATGCACGAGAATATGCGACCCCCGCCATTGCATTGCACGAGATGGCACATAAATATCCATTTGCTGGAATGAACACGGATGATATGAAGATACAAGCACGAGCTTTTGTAACTTTGTGCAAGAAAATCATCAAAGATGAAAAATTCAAAACACACATTGGGGACATCAAGGATAAATGCGTTCTCGTTTATTTTGATGGTAAGTTGGTCTGTGAAGTTGTTCTTTGGTGAAATAATGTCATTTGGAAAACCTTGGGTAATTTGTTTGGCTAAAGAATTCTGGTTGAGGGATAAACCTGTCTTACTTGTATATGCATCTGAAGCAGACGCCGTGTGAAAATGTAAAAAAGTGCACATTATTACAAGTTTGTCCTTTTATTACAATATGTTCAACTCTATTCATGAAGCATACATTCATTTATAGATTTCAATATTTCTGCCTAGATGTTTTAACCGTTTCCCATATATAGACGCTTTTTTATGCCTCTGCAGCAGGAAACTATTGAAAACATAGTGATAAAAGAAATTGCTCAAACAAAGCAATTTCTCCTTTTGTCACAATGTTTTCAACTTTCTTCAATAAATGTTCTTTCGTTTATCTCGAGTTTCCATAGTTTTGTCTTAATGTCATTAATGTCGTCTGCTGCATATTTACTGTATGTTGGAAAGGGGGTGTTAAAAGCTGTCTGCTGCAAATTTGCTGCATGTTGATAAGGGGGGTTAAAAGCTGTCTACTGCATATTTGCTGTATGATGGAAAGGGGGGTTAAAAGCTGTCTACTGCATATTTGCTGTATGTTGGAAAGGGGGGTTAAAAGCTGTCTACTGCATAGTTGCTGTATGTTGATAAGGGGGGTTAAAAGCTGTCTACTGCATATTTGCTGTATGTTGGAAAGGGGGGTTAAAAGCTGTCTACTGCATATTTGCTGTATGTTGATAAGGGGGGTTAAAAGCTGTCTACTGCATATTTGCTGTATGTTGGAAAGGGGGGTTAAAAGCTGTCTGCTGCATATTTGCTGTATGTTGGAAAGGGGGGTTAAAAGCTGTCTGCTGCATATTTGCTGTATGTTGGAAAGGGGGGTTAAAAGCTGTCTACTGCATATTTGCTGTATGTTGGAAAGGGGGGTTAAAAGCTGTCTGCTGCAGATTTGCTGTATGTTTAAAAGGGGGGTTAAAAGCTGTCTACTGCAGATTTGCTGTATGTGGGAAGGGGTTAAAAGCTGTCTACTGCAAATTTGCTGCATGTTGATAAGGGGGGTTAAAAGCTGTCTGCTGCAAATTTGCTGTATGTTGGAAAGGGGGGTTAAAAGCTGTCTGCTGCATATTTGCTGTATGTTGGAAAGGGGGGTTAAAAGCTGTCTGCTGCATATTTGCTGTATGTTGGAAAGGGGGGTTAAAAGCTGTCTGCTGCATATTTGCTGTATGTTGGAAAGGGGGGTTAAAAGCTAAAAGCTGTCTACTGCATATTTGCTGTATGTTGGAAAGGGGGGTTAAAAGCTGTCTACTGCATATTTGCTGTATGTTGGAAAGGGGGGTTAAAAGCTGTCTACTGCATATTTGCTGTATGTTTGAAAGGGGGGTTAAAAGCTGTCTACTGCATATTTGCTGTATGTTTGAAAGGGGGGTTAAAAGCTGTCTACTGCATATTTGCTGTATGTTGGAAAGGGGGGTTAAAAGCTGTCTACTGCATATTTGCTGTATGTTGGAAAGGGGGGTTAAAAGCTGTCTACTGCATATTTGCTGTATGTTGGAAAGGGGGGTTAAAAGCTGTCTGCTGCATATTTGCTGTATGTTGGAAAGGGGGGTTAAAAGCTGTCTACTGCATATTTGCTGTATGTTGGAAAGGGGGGTTAAAAGCTGTCTGCTGCATATTTGCTGTATGTTTGAAAGGGGGGTTAAAAGCTGTCTTCTGCATATTTGCTGTATGTTGGAAAGGGGGGTTAAAAGCTGTCTATTGCAGATTTTTCTGTATGTCGGAAAGGGTTAAAAGCTGTCTACTGCAGATTTGCTGTATGTGGGAAAGAGTTAAAAACTGTCTGCTACATAATAGTTGTATGTAGGAAAGGGTTAAAGGCTGTCTGCTGCATATTTGCTGTATGTGGGAAAGGGTAAAAGGCTGTCTGCTGCATATTTGCTGTATGTGAGAAAGGGTTAAAAGCTGTCTACTGCAGATTTGCTGTATGCGGGAAAGGGTTAAAAGCTGTCTACTGCATATTTGCTGTATGTGGGAAAGGGTTAAAAACTCTCTACTGCATATTTGCTGTATGTGAGAAAGGGTTAAAAGCTGTCTGCTACAGATTTGTTGAACAATCATTTATTTCATTCGGAAAAACGAAAACATGGATACCAGAAAGAGTTGGAATGCCACCATGTTTTAATCATGTCCTATTTAATATTAATTTATCATTTCTTTAATCATGTGCTAGTTAATATTAATTTACCCTTTATTTAACCATGTGCTAGTTAACATTAATTTATCCTTTACCATCTTTAATCATTTACCTGATTTGATACTGTGAGTATCATCTACTTTAACCCTTTCCCACTTACAGACGCATTCTGACACATCTGCAGCAGACGACTTATTAGTCGCCGGGCAGAAGCCCGAGATTTACATTTTTAATAGCTTTTAGGAAATAACATGGGAGGACGAGTTAACAAATTTAAATGTGTTGCACATATTGCAATTGTCTTTGTTTAAACACACTAAGTTATGACACATCTAAAATGAAAATAAATAGTCCGATGTTGTAAGTATTTGCAGTTTCTTTATAATGACTCGCATTTATGTTTTTGTTGTCTTATTTACTGAGACAAAAGTGTACCTGTTAGACTTGCTGCAGATTGTTATGTGTCAATAGCATGATGACATTCACGTCGACATCTCCCTTTAATAGCAATTTTAACTTACTGAATGTTATTTTCATGTTCAAAGAGATGTCTTGGTTTGTGAAGAATTCATTTAATAGTGTTTATCCATGTATATCTAAATTATGAACTGTTTCTAAGCTAAAACTGTTGATCACGTGACAAGCGAATACCAACTGCGCAGATCAATCTCCTTTGCAGAGAGACGTTCTTTACACTCACTTACAAATAGTCAATTATTGGTGATTTAAGATGTTTATTTGTTCGAAACAAATGAATAAAAGAACTTACTGAGATAAAACTGGTTTTCATAGAAATATGATTGTTAATGAACATTCTCTACCTATAACGAGAGTGCGTCGAAATTAAGTTTGAAATTATACAAGAATTTCAATGAAATTTAACTGTTTAGCTGATATTATTTCGAGGGTGGTCTACTTTGTAAATATATTGGACTACATTTTAACATTTGTCAAAGTATGATATAATTAGGATGCCAAGTTAATATCATTTTAAGAAAAAGAGAAAACTCATGTCTTCAGCAATTTAACCCTTTTCTCATTGTTTTAAAAGTAGATTGCTGCAAATGTGTCCAATGTTGACTTTAACAGGGGAATGGTAAAATGATGTGCTATTGCAAAGCGTCTGTTTTGTGGTTTTATTGACAAATAGTAAAATTCAAATATTCTGACAAACATCTTGAAAAGTGTATGTGGAATTCACAAATCTTATAATTATGCCTTAATGAAAGCACTGTATACATACTAAGACTAATGATTGGCAAGATTACTAATTTCCATAACTGTTTATGATCAATAATTAGTTGGCTGTGTGTATAGTCAACCTACCTTAGAATGGAGATTGGTCATAAACAATGAAAGGCATCAATTATATTTCAATGAAGGGCATTCACTTCGTTGACAAAAATATGCAAGTAATGATACATTTTCACTTGACCCAACCCCTGATGTTCCAATATGCCCCGCAGTTTATAACTGTTTTTTCAACTGCTATGCATAACTGCAGTATGGATTTCCGGCGACATTGATGCGTTGCATCAACTTTCTCTTGTAAATAAATATGTGTGGTAAAAAGATAAATTGATCATAATGAATATTTTCTTCTTTTGCAACAATGTTTTCAACTTTATTCGATGCCTATAATTACATGATGGAGCATAATGTGATACCTTAACAACAGAAGACTTGATTGATTGATTGATTGGGTTTAACGCCGTTTTTAACAATTTCTCAGTCATATTACGGCGGCCAGTTCACCTAAACATGTATTTCCTGGTTTTCTCACACCAGTACTCCACACAATAATCTTCCCAAGCAACTTGCTGCTTTTCCACATAGACTTAGCCCATTGGTGGAAGACGAATGACGCATGTCGCATTGACTTGTGTCAAACGTCGGAAAGAAAGTTGGCCGAACCGGGATTCGAACTCACAACCCCTGGATTCAGAAGACTTGAAAACATGATGAGACATATTTCACTATTTCAACAGTGCTTGAACTCTTTTTAACCCTTTCCTACAAGTAACAAATCTGCACGCAAATTTGAAATCATCTGGGCAAAATTGTGGAAAATATCTATCAATGAAAGTATCATGATTGAATAGACTTGAAAACATTGTAACAAAAGGAAAAATTGCTCATTATGTTTTCAATAGTCATCACAAAATGCCATGCGACAAAGGGTTAATATTAAACCTACACATTTTCCAGTCTTTATTTCTCAAGTGTTTTAACCCTTTCCCTCGACATCAAATCTGCAACAAATGATTTGAAAACATCTTAACATAAACATGAAATTATTGAAAAGAGCTGAAAACAATACAAATAATGGAAAATTGCTAATAATGAGCATTTTCTCCTTTTACCACACTGTTTGCAAATATGACCTACATGTGGGATAAAGGTAACAAACATTTTTTTTCCCTTACAGATTCCGATGAAGAAATGCCGGATGCAGTAGAACGAGAGATACAAAATATCCCGGATACAGAATACATAAAGCCTCCAGAACTCTATGAAATTCTGAGGGAAACAGGACTATAACAATTAGCCATTCCACACTAAAACCAACCCTTAAAAGGTTTAGAAATAAATGCTGCAATAGTGATCTAATTGAATGCTTGTGTAGGTGCCTTAAGGTCATCATCAGTCTCAAAAGACTTCTTGGATATTTGTACCATTATAAAAAGAGCATTGACCTTTATCAGGCTGCTCAATAGTGGTCATCTTTTCTTCATACAACAAATCTGCAGCAGACAACTTTAATCCTTTCGGTTTCCATCATACAACGCTTCCTGATACCTCTGCAGCAGACAACTTTAACCCTTTCCCACATACAGACGCTTTCTGTCTTTTGAAACATTGTGTCAAAAGGAGATTTTGCTCATATTAAGCAATTTTTATTTTTGCTACAATGTTTTTAACTCTATGCAATCATTATAATTTCACTTACAGAGAGCTTTCATAGTTTTGCCTAGATGATTTCAAAGTCGTCTGCTAGAGATTTGTTCTATGTGGGAATGGGGGAAACATCTAGGCAAAAATGAGATCATTATGGGCAATTGCTCATTTTGCCACAATGTTTCAAAAAACGGATGTGTCAATAAGTAGGAAAGGTTTAAAGTGCCGAAGGTATTTTCGTGTGTATTTGTGTGATGCTCATAATATATATGAGCCGTTCCACGAGAAAATCAGCATCGGTCCGCGTGGGCTAATTCGGGCCAACACATCCCGTCTCAGGGGGATACAGATAGAGTAATGATTATTGAAACAGAAAATCCATAGAGGAGGCGAAACGTGTCTGTCCTGGTTAGCCTGCGTTGCATGCTTAGGCTGAAATGGGTAGATACTTTACGCAGTGTCCACAATGTTGGTTTTCTTGTGGAACGACTCATATACATATATATACATGTATATATATATATATATATATATATATATATGTGTGTGTGTGTGTGTGATAAGTGTGGTAATGGCAACACAGAGTTATATAGTGCAATGAAATTTATTATGATGTTTTTTGTAGGCCTTGTTTGATACAGATGTAACTACATACTGTACACTATTTAACTACAACAGTTCAGCATAGAACAAAGACAGCTTTACTGAGCCATTGCACTTGAAAGACAACCTTTGGTTTTTCCCTTTCCCAAAAACAACAATTTGCAATAGACCATTTTAAAATCATCTACGCAAAAATAGGAAAATCACTTTAGATAAAGTATAATTATGGAACCAATTTGAAATTATTGTAATAAAATGGAAACTGCTCAGAATTTTTTTGAAAACATTGTTGCAAAAGGAGAAATTGCTCATCATGCGTAACTTCTCCTTTTGCTGCAATGTTTTCAACAATCTATTCGATAATTATACTTCTTTTATAGAGATACTCATATTTTCTTTTATAGAGATACTCATATTTAGATACTCATATTTTCTTTTATAGAGATACTCATATTTTACTTGCATGTGTTTTAAGTCTTCTGCTGAATTCCCTGTTATTGTTATACATACATAGCAAACACAATAAGAAATCAATGTAGGATAAGGGTCAATTGTTAACAAGTTTACAATGTTTTCTATGCTGTTTCAAAATTTGATTTTTGAAACACATATATCCTGTTTTCCTTGGTTTACCATGAGGTGTAACAAATCGAAAGATGGTCTGAAGGATTATTCCATATTGTGTAGTTATAGCTTTATTAATAAATCTAATCTATGAGGAATGTTTCATTGATTATTTTCACTACCCCTGTCTGTGTGACCCTATGGTATAACTTCTCCATCCTGTTTTAGCTCAACTGATTTGTTTGTTTGTTTGTTTGTTTGGAGTTTAACGCCGCTTTCAACAGCTTTGGTCATATCACGGCGGTCAGTGCACCTACCCATGTTTTCCTGGCTTTCCCACACCAGTACTTACACAACATTCTTTCGAAGCCACTGACTACTTTCTCACATAGATCAGAGGTGAGAGGCAATGGAAAAAATCGCCCGAAAGAATGTCGCCGCAACCAGGTATCGAACTAGCTCAACTGAGCTTATGCCATGGCGAATTTACGTCATGCGTCAACCTTTTCCTTCAAACTCCCTTACCACTTGGCCAATTGGGATGAAACTTCATAGGAAGCATCCTTTCAATTTTTTATGGATCCATGCAATTTTCTGGTTTTCATGGCAACCGAAAGAAAAACATAATGAACAGTTAAAAAATCTTCTCCTCCGAAAATTTTATCCCGATTTTTAAAATATTTTGTAGAAATGTTCCTTTGGTGACCTTCTACATGATTCCGTCAAGCCAAGTTGATTAGTCGAAAAACATTGCCACCAGAGGGCGGGGCTATTTTGCTTTATATGGCTGTAGTGAAAACTTAAAAATTCTTCTCCTCCGAAAGTGTTAGGCCGTTTTTCAAATAATTTTGTAGAAATATTCATTGGGTGACCTTCTATTAAATTCTGTCAAGCCATTTTGATTGGTCGACAAACATGGACACCAGGGGCGGGGCTATTTTGCCTTATATGGCTATAGTGAAAACTTAAAAAATCATCTCCTCCAAAAGTGTCTAGCTGATTTTCAAATAATTTTCTAGACGTGTTCCTTGGGCGACCCTCTAACCTTCAAGCCATATGGATTGGTCGAAAAACATGGCCGCCAGGAGGCGGGGCTATTTTGCCTTATATGGCTATAGTGAAAACTTAAAAAACCTTCTCCTCCAATTGTGTAGAAATGTTCCTTTGGCCTGTATTGCACAGAGGCATTTATATACCGATATATATACCAATATTAACCTTGGTAATGATTACTTTAGTTTCACTTGATTATGACTATTAGAAATCTTGAATGATGAAACACGTCTTTTTATCTATGTAATGCCTTTTGTATTTATCTAGTTTTGGGAAAAGCATGTTCTATTGCACAGTCATGAGTGTTAGTCCATGCATCCACATATGGGTAATGAGATGTTGAGTGTATGATGCTTTTCTGTGGATAAATTGTATTGATTATTATCTACTCTGATTTTTATGTTGTCTGCCTATAAGGTAAAGAGACATTTAGGGATCACTTATTTTCATAAGTCAACGTTAAGGAACTATATTGGTAATCTTGTTCATTTTTTAGCTCGTCGTTTCAAATAAAAAAAGTCGGGTTTTGTGATACCCTTGGCATCGTCATCATCGTTATCTGCGTCGTCACAAAAATATTAACCTTACCTCATAATTCAGAAATATTTCAACATTTGCAAATGAAACTTGGTACACATGTTCCTAGCAACAACATGCATGTCTATACCAAGTCACATAACTTAATAATTTTTAAGTAATGTCTATGTTTTTACTTAAAAAAACAGACCAGCATTGGCGTTCTTGTTTAGTTCACCCACTATCTGTGTTTCTGTTTGACGGATTCATCACGAAGTTGCAACAAAAAACCATGTGATATGGAGAATGTAACATAACTCTAGCTGTGTTTTAGTTATCTCTCTCTTTAGCTCCACTGGCTGAAAGCCTGTCGAGATTATGTCATGGCGAATTGTCCGTCGTGTGTGCGTGTGTGCGTCCGCAAATGTTTTACTTCAAACGATTTCTCCTCCCTAACCACTTGGACAATTGGGATGAAATTTCATAGGAAGCACCCTCTCAATGTTCTCTCATTAATTCCTTCAAATGTTTTGGATTCATACAAAATTCTGGTTTCCATGGCAACCGAAAGAAAAATATAGTGAAAACTTAAAAAATCTTCTCCTCCGAAAGTGTCTGGCCGATTTTCAAATAATTTTGTAAAATGATCCTTAGGTGATCATCTATCAGATTCCTCCGAGCCAAGTTGATTGGTCGAAAAACATGGCCGCCAGGGGACGGGGCTATTTTGCCTTATATGGCTATATTGAAAACTTGCATCAATAATTGCCTCTATTCAGTACAGGCCTAACTTGTCTGATATAGCATCTACAAAATTCGATGCACATATATAAAGCTTTTCCCCACCTGCTGAAGCTTTCTGATGCCTTTGTAGCAGACAACTTTTTAAAAAACATTGTGGCAAAATGATAAATTCCTCAAAACATGTAATCTTTACTTTTCAGTTTTGCCACAATGTTTCCAACTTTTTTCAGTAGTTATCCATTCATTTATAGTTATTTCATATATTTACTTAACTGTTTTCAAAGTTGTCTGCTGTAGATTTCTTGTATGTGGGTAAGGATTAATCCTTGTTCAGATACAGATAATTCGAAATGTTCATGTATGGGAGAAATTGCTAATGGTAACCAATTTGTTTATTTTCCCACATTATTTACATTCATTTGGAGCAATTTATCTGACCCACAATGTTTACAAAAACCATCAGCTGAAAAGTCATCTAATGCTGTCTACGTTTCCGGTAATATGTTAAATTTGATAATACATTACAAGCATTTTATCATCGGCAGCAACCGCTAATTCTAGTCTATGCATTCAGACAGCATTTATCTTGCAAATACTGCTTATCAAAGGTGCATGCAAAAGGGATGCAACTAAATCTTTAATCGAGATATAACTATAACAGTTTTGCTAGTAAACTTATGTATAGCCTCATTCAAGATTTCACTGTTTAAGGATCTGTACTTGCTTTGAGAGAGATTTGAAGTCGTAATTCTTTTTAATACAAGTTCTCAATTGTGACCTAATAAATATGATCTTTTTCAAGTCATCTGCTTTAACCCCTTCCCACATAAAGACGCTTACTAACGCATCTGAAGCAGACGCCTTTTGAAAACATTTTAACAAATGGAGAAATTGCTTAAATTGAGTGAGACGCTGCAAAGGCTTCAACAATCTTATGTATCAGGATTCAACACAGAACATCTAGTATATATTTCACAAGACAGCACAGAGATTTTGCACAACCCAGTTGTGGAATTTCCCGGAGATATCCATACACATGGCAAACTAAGAACAGATTGCATGAAAAGGTAGTCTGATCTAGGTATACACAAGGATCACAGCAACCGTACAGCAGAAAGTCTGGTGTTCATTACTTCACTCTCATTATAATCTCTTAATAGATCAGCATTGAACACCATGTTCAACCAATTGCCCGATCTGATCATTTCAGACTATTCCAAATTGAAATACACAGAAAATTGAATAATCTGAAAGTAATATTTATAACCCTTTCCCACCGGTAGATGCATTTTGACAATATGTCGCTGACGACTTTTGTAAACATTGTGGTAAAAGGAAAACTCCTTTTATCACAAAGTTTTCAACTGTATTCAACAAGTTTGCTTTCATTTATTAAGATTTTCCATATTTCGGTCTAGATGTTTTGAAATTCGTCTGCTGCAGATTTGTTGTATGTAGTTAAGGGTTCAACTGCAAATTCAACCAGTAATCTGGTAAATTCATTTAAAATTATTCCAAATAGAAACACATAATCTTTTGTCATCACATTGTAATGTTTTCAAAAGAAAGAAAATAAAGTAGACATAGTAGGAAACAGAAAAATACACAATTATAAGCATTTTTTCTTTTCTCATATGGTTTTAACACTTTCCCACATATTGATGCTTCCACGGGTTTACCAAAGGTTCCACCACTTTATAACTTTTCAACTAAAGGTTTCATGACTTTTACGAAAGGTTTCATCACTTTTACGAAATGTTTCATCACTCTCTTTTCCGTTTCCTATCTTTTTATATAAAGGACCTCTTACTAGATGTTGTCTTTGACTCCATTAAAGAAAGGTCTTTTAAATCACCCTAGGCAAAAATGGAATGCAGTGGTATATTATACACTTAAACTCCTGGCACAAGTATAATGCTTACCTGTAGAAAAAACCTTGAGGAAATGAAAACTGATGATCACAGCACGCAGTTGGTATATAATTATTTGTGCCGACTGCGAAACTAAAAGTCCCCCTTCATCAAATGATAACGATTTAACATGATGTACATTTACCAGCCGTTTCTGATAACATGATTCTAGAAAAATATACGGATTTTATGACCAATTTATCTCGGTGGCATTTAAGACTATTCTGAAAATGGGGAAATGACATCGTTATATCGGCTGAGATGTTCTAGTGTTACAGGACTGGCATAACCACCTTTGACAGACAGTAGTTTTTAATTATTGTTAAAATAACTGATTGTAAATGACATGAAGATGAGGATAAGCATTTTGTTTTAAAAAATAACTATTTTCACACATTTATAAACATTACGTTTTATTTAAAAAATGTACATCATTTTTAATTAGTGAATTAGAATGAAACGCGCCTCCTAATGACGGGATCTAAATACTCAACTAAATGCTTTTCACATGCATTTCTACACACTTTCCTGACTCTATGCCAACGTTGGTAGTTATGGGTTCACTATACATCCTGGGATATAGGGAAAGTGGTGAAACTAGTTTGGTTGTGAAACCTCTGGAAAATATATGTAGCTGACATTTTTTTAAGACGTTGTGGTAAAAAGTGAAATTACTCATGATTAAAAATTATTTTGCTGCAATGTTTTCATCTCTATTACATAATTATACTTTCATTATTTATACACATTATACACACTGTTGACCACACGTTTTACGTCGTCTGTTGCAGATTTTTAAAAAATAATTATGTCAGAAGGTGAATTTACTCATGATTAAATTCTTATTTTGCTGCAATGTTTTCAACTTAATTATATAATTATACTTTCATTTATAGCCATTCAACACATTTTTGACTACATGTTTTAAGTTTGTCTAATGCAGATTTTTTGAAAATTGTGGCAGAAGGTGAAATTACTCATGATTAAATCCTTTTTTGTTGCAATATTTTCAACTCCATTACATAAATATACTTTTATTTAAAGACATTATACACATTTTGACTTGATTTCCAGTCGTCTGCTGCAGATTTGGTGAATGTTGGTGAATGTTTGAACAACTAATAATTATAAAATATTTTCAACACCTCAATTAATTATACTTCCTATTGTCCATTATTTTCCTTATAACCCTTTCCCGCATAAAACAAATTTACAGCAGACAACTTTGATAACATGTTGGCCAAAAAATGAAAAATCTCAATAAATGAGAGTTTACTTACCAGAAATAGTTGAAAACATTGTGACAAAAAGAGAAATGGCTCATTATGAGCAAATTCTCATTTTACCACAATGTTTTTAAAAATTGTCTGTTGCAGAGGCGTTAAAAAGAGTGTCTATGTGTGTGGCACGGGTAAATATTTAAAAATAAAAAGACATCTTGCAAATTGTAAACAGCTAAGATGTGTATTCAACTGTTGTGAATTAAGAGCATTTAAGATACAGGTTTTTCACTGAGAAGAGCAAACTCTGATGTTTGATCGGTCCATGAAGAATTCTTTAATAAGAAGATTTTAAGCTTTTTCCTTCATAACACAGCAGTATGCGACCTGCCTTTTGGTTGGTCAGAAATGAACACATTTTCTAACAATCGGATGAGAAGTGTTTTAAAATGAAACCTATACTATTATCGCTGGGACCAGAAAACAGAAAATAATTGTGTTTGATTGCTCAAGAAGTGAGCTGATTTTCGAAATTATCCATTCAAAAGTTTCATAACAAAAAGATAGTTGTTGTCAAGCGTGACTACAAACATATACAAAAAACTCAATAAATATCGTGAAATACTGTATTTTATATAACAACATAAATGCAGAGAGAAAATGTCTACCATGAAAATGAATAGAAATAATTTGCAATTTCCATCTAAAATGATATGACTAAAGTATTAAAATAACTAAACATGCGAAATCAATCAATCAACTCTAATATCTCTCGAAACATCTAAATGTTATTGGCCAGGCAGGCTTATTTATCCCATGGCCTTGTCAAGCTATGATATAATCATTCGCCCCAGAGTAAGGCAATTTAACCCTTTTCCACATACAGATGCATGCTTGCACCTCTATTGAAGATGACCCTTGCTTATATGAGCAATTTCTCCTTTAGACATATTGATTTCTAAAATATTAAAAAATTATATATACCTTCATTTATTGAGATTTTCAAAAATATTTTCTACATGTTTTCAAAGTCTGTCACCTTGAAATAAAATTTGCTTAAGTTGTTCAATTCTATTTCAAAACACTAATCGTCCATAGCTTAAGTTCAGCTGGAAGCTCATTTCTTATTTATTTCAACATTTCCCAATATTCAATAAATACATCAAACATATTCAGTCACAAATCCTACCTTTGGATTTTATTGTAAGACAAATTCACCAAACAATCAAAAACAAATGCACACAAAAGGAACTTGCAAAATGATCCATTTCAATGACACAATATTTCACAAACTTATTAAATTCACCTTTTCCCCAATAAACACAACATTTGTGCACGTGCAGCAATTAACTTTTTAAAAACATTGAGAAGTTTTTTCTTTCCCACCAAGAAACAAAGGAAACGCCAAAATACCATTTTATCATAAAATGAATGAACAATGAACGAAGTTAAATATTGCATATCCACAAACAGCGGTTACATATATATTCAAGAACATTTAATCCATCCCCATATGTAGACACAAATACAACACGTCTGCAGCAGTCCGCTTTTGTAAACATAGCGCAAAATGGGCAATTGCTATTTTATTCCAAAACAATGCATTCATTCATTCATTCATAGACATTTTACATATCTTTCTTTGAACAATTACAAAGTGATATACTGCAGATTGTTTCTGTCAGGGAAAGGGTTTACCCGAGGTCAAACAGTCAGTCAAAGGTTCATATACAGTTATAAATAATTATGAACAAGTCCTGACTTTTGCAGTTCCCTAATTAGGCCTAAAACCCTTTTGCCTGATATGATATTGTTAGTCATTTGGTTAATTTCTTTCAAAATATAGACACCTAACCCAAAATATTTTGAAAACATTGTGACAAAAGGAGCACAACTCTATTGAGTAATTGTTCTTTTCATTGTAGATAGTTTCCGTATTTTTAACTTAATACTTTCAAAGTTGTCTGCTGCTGATTTGAGGAATGTGGGAAAGGGTTTTCAAAAAGAACTGAGGACAATAGTGTATCTATAGAACTAGAAGTGAAAGTTTGATTCACTTTGGAAATGAAGTAACTGCTAGTTTTGAGACATTTTGCCTATTTTTCCAAAATGCTTACAAGTCGTCTGCTGTAAAGGCTCCAATAGATATCTATATATACATTATTATGAGCCGGGAAAGTTTCCCTTATCCATCTCCACGTCCTGCACTTTCAATTGCTTACTTTGCATATCCGTTACCAGGGCCGTAATGTATAGTCACGTATCAGTTTAATTTTATAAACCCAATTCAAGGTCAACATCCATTACCGCATTATCAATATTTATGCTAGAGACACAAATATCAAACCAACAGGTTATTTTTAAATGCATTACTCTTCTTTCTGAACAAAAATAATGACGAACCCCATCCGTCTTTTTGAATGAAAGCACCGAAGTGCTGATGGCCTGGGGCTGCAGGAAGGTTGGAGAAGTAGGGAATAACAATTGCAGCTTATGTTTATGTATTTATTGTTAAGAAGTCGAAAGATCATATAAAAAATAGTAAATATTATGAAACTTCCAATTTTGAAACAGGAGAACCTTGTTGGCACTATATTGCTCACCTGAGTGCAAGAGCTCACAAGTATATATGCACTTTTAAGATATGAAGAATCAAAGGAAAATTTGACAGCAGGTTTAGACAGAATATTTTGAAGCTTCTGCCTAATCATATTGAGAAATATGCCAATGTTAAATCAACTTCCATCAAGTAGAAATAATTCTCTAAACCATGTACTAGACTTGGAGAAAGTGAACATTCGAACATGAACTAGATATCATCAATACAAACATTTCAATTTGGCCTAGTGACCTAGTTTTTAAACCAACATGACCAATATTCAAACTTGGCTTACATATTATCAAGACAAACATTCTGATTCAGTTTCATCATGCTCAAATTAAAAATGCAGTCTCCAGAGTGTTAACAAATTTTTCCTTCATTCAATTGTATTAGAAACGTATCTGCATTATTGGTTTTAAATATAGTAGCAAAAAATAAATTTCTTATTCCTGTGCTTAACTCTTTCCCGCATGTAAACGCATGCAGACGCATCTACAGCAGATTAGGTTTTTAAAACATTCTGACAAAAGCAAGAATTCCTCATGATGAGCAATTCTTCCTTTTGCCAAAACGTTTCTAACTCTATTCAATAATCAAACTTTCATTTATAGATACTTTTCATGTTTTTGCTTTCCAAATCGTCTGCTACATATTCAGTGTATGCGGAAAAAGAATAAAGAATCTACTTCTTTCCCAAATAACAAATCACAGCAGAGGACTCTGAAAATATCTCAGCAAAAATATGGATAACGCTTTAAATGAAAGTATAATCATTGAATCAACTTGTAACATTCTGACAACATTAGAAATTGCTCATAATGAACAATTTATCATTTTGTCACAATATTTTCAAATGCTTTCTGGTGCAAACCTGTTAAATTGCAGGTGGCAACAGGTTAATGTAAGACGTAACATTAATCTAGTTTACCTAATATGTTATTGTTAGAATCGTCTGCTATAAAAACATGAGGCAAAACCTGAACAATTTACAATATCATACCTACGTTCCCTATTCATTATTCCTTATTTCTTATTCAAATGTGAAGTTGTTAACTTGTTTCTTGTTCCTTGTTCCTTATTCAAATGTGAAGTTGGTTAATTGTTTCTTGTTCCTTATTACTTATTCAAATGTGAATCTGGTTACGTATTCCTTGTTCCTTATTCAAATGAGAAGTTGGTTACTTTTTCCATGTTCCTTATTCATTACCTTTTCAGATCTGAACTTAGTTACTGCGTGTGTTGATGTTGCCAACAACAGACGTGATGTTGTTGATGTTGTAGAAGCTGACAGGGACCTATTAAATATGCTTGGACATCTCAAGATGTTGGAAACATTGATCACTTTATACGTTTATTTAAACAAAGAATTTTAGATGGTTCCTTCCAATATTTACAAGACATGATTACTCCACGTTGTGATCTCTATAATCATATCGCTTATTTCAGCTGAATAAAAACAAACGCATCTGGTCATAACATCTCGGCAACGTTACATACTCAGCCGGATCATGCAATTCACCCTGGCGTATTGATCTATAGTTGGTTACTTTTTCCATGTTCCTTATTCATTACATTTTCAGATCTGAACTTAGTTACTGCGTGTGTTGATGTTGCCAACAACAAATGTGATGTTGTTGATGTTGTAGAAGCTGACAGGGACCTATTAAATATGCTTGGACATCTCAAGATGTTGGAAACATTGATCACTTTATACGTTTATTTAAACAAAGAATTTTAGATGGTTCCTTTCAATATTTACAAGAAATGATTACTCCACGTTGTGATCTCTATAATCATATCGCTTATTTCAGCCGAATAAAAACAGACGCATCTGGTCATAACATCTCGGCAACGTTACATACTCAGCCGGATCATGCAATTCACCCTGGCGTATTGATCTTGAAGTATGAAAATGGCATTAATTTTTCTATGTGTTATTTCTTTATTCAATACCCTTTGTGCAATTATCATTTTGACGTCGTCACAATGGGTTAAGTGCTTTTCCTGCCATATTAGGAGTTGCACTACATGACCATCAGGTTAATGATGTAGACTTTATCATCAGAGCAAGCACGGGACATTTCACGAAGTGAGGTATTATGGGAAACAGAAAGTATTCATAAATCGACTATAAAGACCATGTTTGAAACTCGTTTTATTGAAATTGCATGTAAAATATACACACTTATATATAAAGGGCACACACCTATGACACCAATAGTTTATAAAATGTATCTGTTATCTTGTGCAGTTACAGTTGTGCACTAGTGGCAGCTACTAACCTGAAGCAGCCAAACGAAAGTTGTGTGAGACTGCAGACCAGACACGTGTTCCCAGCGTACATTTGAACCACTTTGATTCGTGGTTTCTATATTTAGTGTTATAGCGTAGTTACTAATAAAGAGAAGGCCAAGTATAATATACCAGTTGACTTATTAAAAGGCTAAGTCTTACTTAGCATAATTTGAAATATAAAGATTTTACAAATGCTGACAAGCGTTAGAATTATGAAGAAAAATTTACAGTAATATCCCAACTGTTTATTGTTCTTGAGAAAAATCGCAATCAAGTGCCCGATAAATTATGTATTATATTGAATTTGTTTTCTAAACAATTTACGACACACTATTTGTTACTTAAGGTTGTGTTACTGACAATTTTTATTATTTCCAAAAAGGTGGCTATATGGGAAAACAATCATTTTGTTCGGCAGCCGATTCAACAACTGCATGCTTGCCGGGCCTTTTTCATTGTTAAACCATACCATTCCATTCGTGTTTTCATACATTCGTCAACATTTAAAGAATACACAAAGTCACTCTATAAAAGGGACGTTTTTGTATGATCTTTATAGTTAGTGGTTTGTTATCTAATTGCATCCCAGGATGGACACTCATGCAGTGTTAGTCCCAGTTAATAACAAAAGCTGATCTTAAAATATTCAGTGCCCTGCTGTGAAGTGATAGACTATACACTTAACAGTCATTTAAAACCCAGAGCCAAACAAATATCTTTAAACTATCTTTCTTAGAATTTCATAGACATTTTTATTCTGTCTTAAATGATTGCCCAAAACAGTACTCCAAAGCGCACGTAACTGCCCCAAGGGATAAATGGTATCACTTCTCCTAGAACACTTTCCTGATTAATTCAATTTAGTATCCTAAAACATTTATATTCTACATGTTTATATATATATAGGGTCTAGGACACACTAAATTTAAACAATTCACGTATCAAACCCTTTGCTTCATACCAAGTGTCTTTGGATTGAACTGTCCTTTACAGTATACTCCAGTACCAGCTGTTACATATTACATGTTACTACAGCATCTGATTATTGTATTACAATGCATTCGAAGTGACGTAGTGTACACGCTGTCCGTTCGGATAGTGAAGTGCAAGACCCAACTGTCAGGGTCTAATACCTAAAATTAAAACGATTCTACAAGGACCCATATCTACAATCTTAAGACAGGTTTTCAAATCGATACAAACATATCTGTGAATCTGTTCGATATTCGTGAAAGAAAAGGTTTTTTATCTGGTAAAGAGGATTTTCTCAAGCAAATAATGATTTTCAAGACCCGATATGTAAAATTCAATGGAGATATTTTTATGTGTTGGTTGTTTCTGTTTTATTTTAAGAAAAACGTACACAGCTTAAAAAATAAACGCAAATAATGCTGTTCAAATAAATATATTCCGTGCATAAGTCTTATTTCTATGGTAACCAAATGAAATTTGCCCAAAACTAGAGTTAAGATCAATCATTTGTATGCAGCATTTAAATAGGCACTCTAATATTTTGTTCTAATAATGAAGGTCACAATTGACCCAGTCAGGTGTCACCTGATTTTAACAACTTAGATACAACAAATTAAAAATCACCTCTGAAACTATTGACCCTCCTTTCAAAATAGTGTTATAGTGTTTTCAAATTGTCTGTCTCTCAAAAAATCTTAATTCAACTATAAAGAGAAATTTACCTTTTTGTATTCGCTGGAAGTCACATTTGCAATGTCTAGTATTTCTGATTGAATATGCATTGCACAGGAGTGTTAGGCGCAAATCTATGAAGCAGCATTTTTGAAATTGTAATTAATTAACAATTAAAACCACACAAATCTTTGCAGATCGACTGTTATTTGAATGCAAGGAAACTTTAAAAATATTATGATGAATGAAATATAATATTAAAACCATGATAATAATAAAAAATCCTTTAAATGTACTGTAAGAATGTCATACTTTGTAAGTCTAGAAAAAAAAAAGAACTTACAGTTATAAGTTCTTATACTTATCAAAGTACTGAAAGTGCTGAGGTAGAATTGCGATCGTTTAAGAGGAAGTTTAATTTAGTTTATACTAATTTATTTTACATCGATTGCGAAACAAGCTTTCAGCATATATTACGCACGCTCGATGTCTGCTTCCTGGAGACTTAACAAATTGTGTGGGAAAGTCAGAACCCGCTCATCACGGGACTTGTACCCAGAAGCGTTGGTACAAGAGGCCGACGCTCTGCATCACTGTTATCCACATGAAGTGCTTCTATACATATTTATCGAAAGAAAGCCCCACCATTACAGACAAGTAATGATACATCATGCCAGAATGAAAAGTTTCGAAGATCATAATGTTTTTTTGGTATGGCTAAGATTAATTGACCCCAACCCCGAATATATCATTCGGTCCACAAGGTTATTTTTTTAATGATCATATCATCCAATAGCTCTTTGGAAATCCCAACATGATCATTCATTACAGTACAGTGTCGTCCTATTTATTGACTGTACTGGATCAATTGATGCATTCAAAGTGTGCAATCTATTAATGTTTACAATGATAACAGTCAACTTAGAAGTGTAATCTACCAAAACAGATGTGTATTACAGTTTAGCATTTTACTCCCTTCCTGCTGCCGTAGCGACACAATTCATTTACATTACGTGACTTTAAAACTTCACCTGAAACTATAATAGCCTTGCTATCGCAATTATACCAAAAGTGTAGTTTCTACTGTTTTTTTTATAAATTTTTCTTTTAAGAACAATTACGATTTATATTTATTATGGTTTCCAGTCTTTCACGTCTTGCACGTATATATATTTACAAACACAAAATGGAGCAAAAGGAGGTTACAAGAAGGTTTTTGGAACATGTGGTGTAAACAACATATATCTGCTGGTCGGCATGAAAGAATACCCCAATTCGTTTAAGCTGACACTTCAGATGTAGTAATAGAAAAATGTTTGTATTAAAATCACATGCAGTGGATATTTTAACGACTGAACATCAAAAAAAGATATTGCATGACAATGGCTTTTAAAGTTGCAGATCTCCAGGAGTAGATCAACATTTTGGAATGTTGAAACTTCTGCAAATATTGCGTATTGTGACAAATAAGTAAGAAATAAATAGTTCAAAACTATTTTGGAAGTAATTTTTATTATAAAGTCAATTGAAAGCCATGAAAATGTACAACATTTAGCCTAAAGGGTATGTCTTGGCGGTAAAAATGAAGCATAAAATATCAATATTTAAATGTTTATTGTACTGGATAGGGAAATGATTAATCTAATTTTATCCCAGAATTATGATTCAAATATTTCAAGACAACTTTTTAACAGTTTTAAAACTTTGATTATACTATTTATAATCTGAAGTTCAGCACCTTTAAACTCGAACAAAAAAATGGCACGGTACATGAAAAGGGACTACATTTGACCGTGTAGGAACAGCGGCGATTTACAGTATTTATACAAAGATGATAGATCTAAATAATTTTTCATTATTTAAAAAACTATGTGGACAACTACATTTTAATCAGCTTAATTATAGAAGGGGTGTCTTTAAAAGAGGTTTCATTGTTAGAACCTTACAAATATTTAACAGAAACTATCAGACTTATCTTGTCTGTCAAAAACAATTCTGACATTTTTAAAGAAAAATTGTAATCGAGCGAGACCTTCATCCTGTATGCCATATGGCTTACCCGTTGACTCGCTAACACTAGATTACAATTACAATTATATTACAATCGCATTTATAATTATGGTATTGTTCTCCTGCTATGTTGGCATCAACACCAATTGCTGTCCTTCCCGGGCTCTCTAAATACGGACTGTGGTACCAGTCTCGATTCAAAATGAAGAAGATCAGATTAAGTAGAGAAATACTGGTAAAATGAGTAAACCAACCCTTAAAGTTATATAAAAAAAATACTCATAAAGCCTACATTACAGGCTGTTCATACCGTTTTTTAATGGCGTACATATATTTATTTTTTTAACGTTTGCAAATGGCAAATGATGAGTATATACTACACAAACATGGCTAATAATAAAAGCTGTTTATATTATATTATGAAGACCACCCAACATTTAGATTGCCCTCGATAATTATATCAGAAATTTTAGAATCAAATGCTCCATTTCATAGTAAAAAGGTTTATCTATTCAGATAGAAAGAAAATAATAAGCCCACTTGTTTTCGTCCGTTGAGTGGTCGCGAATGGAACTTCACTGTAATTCTAAACCTTTTAATAATATTTTTGAGGTCCGATACCATAGACAGTTTGATATTTTTTTAACATGAAGTTGAACTATGTTCTATCATTATTTATTGTTTAAAGTCTTAAAGACTGTCTTCTGCATTAGTTACTTATAACCATTCAAGTGTTTTTAACTGTATGACTAAAATTCTTTTTGCGTAATGGCAGACGATTCGACGTCACAAAAATAGGTGATGCGTTTATAGAACACAAAAGCATTGGTTGACACAGATGTTGTTTTACGGAATATTTTAAAATGCTTTAGAATGCTTAATTTTACTTTAAAGTTTAGATTTAGAGATGATCCACATTGTTGTCTATAATGTTTTTTAATTCATCTTCCACCGATTTGTTTGTGAGGCAAAGTATAAAACCGTTAAATGCGACCATTAAAAGACTCAGGAAGAGTCCACGAATCCATTGAAAAATCACGATTGAGGAAAAATGGGAACAAAATGTTATTTTAAACTCGTTTTGCTCAAATTTGAGATGGATAAAGACTAACCTCACTCATCTGTAACGACAAAGGCGATTCTGTTATGCTCTCTACTTAAAATGAAGGACACTTTCAGATGGTTAATTTCGGGTCTCCTTACTGTTTACACATTTTCTACAGTGACCCCCCTTATATCGGGTGTTAAGGGAAATAACTATAAGTTTATTTTAAGTTTCATAGCGATTATTTCCCTTTAATCGTGTCAACCCTGTCCGACATAAGCATACCTGCATCAGACGATTTTGCAAACGTCTAGGCAAAATATGGATACACTTTGTATATCATAATGATTTAATCGACCCGCAAACATTGTGTCAGAAAGGGAAATTGCTCACGATGTCCATTTTTTCCTTTTGACATAATGTTTTCAAATCATGTCGATGCGTCAATACGCGCCTGTATGATCGGGAAGGGTTAACATTTTAACTGTTCATACTGCCCCAGCTTCATTCTGATTTTAATATTTACCAAGACATAGGTGCAGTGGTAGATCGTCCTAATGTCCCTCGTTCGAATTCCGTGATGTTTGGGTTTTGCCTTTGGGTTTTTCTCACTCAAACAGCGCGAGTAATGGTTGAGACTTCAGGAAGCAAACATCGAGCCTGATTTAGATAAAACGCACCATATTATACATCGTGATCAGAGGGCAAAACAAAGCGTAGATTCTAATAATGAAAACAATATCAGAAAGAAATTGATAATTAGAGAAAAGAGAAGAAATATATAGAGAAAGAAAGAGATAAGGTACATAATGGAATACTACATTTGATCCGTTCCACGAGAAAACCAAGAGTATGGACTCTGTAATGTATCGACACGGATCAGCCTAAACATGCTATACAGGATAACCCGGACAGACACTTTTGGCCTCATGGGGAATTTCTGTTTCAGGAATCATTAAGCTATACATCTATCCCCCTGGTATAGTATGTGTTGGCCAGGATAAGCCCGCGCGGGCTGATCTGAGTCAATACATTGCGCAAAGTCCACAATGTTTGTTTTCTCGTGGAACGGCTCATTGCATTTGTTTTTCAGACTTCACATGGAAGGACAAGTTGTTATTAGGATAAATTAAATGTAAATGCCTCGAAAATAATAAGATTGTGATTATTAAAAAGACCAGTGACGTAGATAATGTCCCTGAAAACACTTAACTATAATACAATTGAAAAGAAATTCCTGTGTCCAATGGTTTAAGTTTGTGTTTTCAATAATAAATAACGTCATTTTTCTTTTGAGTAGAAGCTTCACATTACTGAAAG
Source organism: Serripes groenlandicus (assembly GCA_031761405.1). Lineage (NCBI taxonomy): Eukaryota > Metazoa > Mollusca > Bivalvia > Cardiida > Cardiidae > Serripes > Serripes groenlandicus. The sequence goes on from JASEVX010000004.1 coordinate 34,433,633, forward strand.
TTATTTTCAAGTTCAAAGAGATGTCCTGATTTGTGTATATTTCATCAAATGTAAATGCATGTGTCTATAAATAGTAAAATGAATGGACTGTCACTCTAGACCTAGTCGATATAGCGGACTGCTCTCTTATTGGCTATTTAGTTAACAAAGAAAGCCTTTTGTTAACCACAACGTCTTAAATCATTTTATTTAACACAGAATATATTATTTACATGAAAGAAAACGTATTGTGCTGTTTTTCTCAACAATGCAATGCAATACGTTGTCCCTTAATCTTGTCCCGAGTTGAAAACTTCCAAAGATGCTAAAGAACATTTAATATACCCTAATATGATGAAATATGGTGCTTTTATATGTTTTTTTGACTTGAAACAAAATTAACAAAATACGATTTATTTTTCTTCCAGTGCTTATTGAGCATTATTGCATACTTTCATATTGTCTCGTTTACTTTGCATTGAAGAAAGAGATTTTGCGATCATGAGCGCTGTCAATGAGTGATCATGACCGTAGATAAGAACGTGAGAAAATTCCCCATAATTAACATGCTAGGGACTACTTGTTTATGTAAACAAACAAAGCTGACCTAAATTTCATAAATCCTAACTTAATTAGTCTTTATTTATATGGAATGTTTTCTAGTGATTTAATAATGTTTGTGGTTCTTCTTTGCACGTTTCAAGTAGTATTGTCTCCTTTTTGGTTTATAACCGACCAGAATGTACTTCCGTATTCTAATGCTGCTCTCACACTGTGGCGAATATGCTAGCGAATATGCTTACGAATGGAAATATTTGACAATCGCTCGAACTTCGCAACATTCGCCGTGTCTTCGTAAGCGTTGGTAACAAATTCGGAACGTTCACAAGTCATTCTCCAGCCCCTTACGAAGATCGGTCAATTTAGGAAGCGCTTCCTAAACTTCAGCGAATGTTGTGAAGACGGTCATTCGCCGTCGATTTTCGTAAGCATTGGTAAGCCATTGGTAACGTTAGTAAAGCGTGCGTAAGCGTTGGCAACGTTCGTAAAGGCATTTGTAAGGCGTTTGTAACTTTCGCCGGGTCCCCTTCCTTACGAATGTCTTACCACTGTTGCCAATGTTACAAATGCTTTACCAATGCTTTGCCAACGTTACGAATGTCTTACGAATGGCTTACCAATACTTTACCAATATCTTAGAGAATTTGTTGCGAACACTTGCCAATGTTTACGAACGCTTCCCAATGGATTTCCAATGCTTACGAACGCGTGTTATTTTCAAAGTGCCATTAAGAATATAATGCAAATGTCTTGCCAATATTTAGACAAATATTGCGAATATAAATGGCATTCGCCCCAGGGAGGTGTCCAGAGAGTATAAAAGGCCCAATTTTCAATTCAATTTCATCATTTCACTTTGGCACTCTGAGTGAGACAGGTGGCTGCTCTTAGACTTCTAGTTTCTGAATAAACTGTAGCTGCACATGCTGCTCTTGTTGCTCTAGAGCGTGAGGAGGAGGAAGAAAGTCACCAATACGTAGAAGAGGAGAATGAAGAAGAAGATCATGTTGGGTGAGGTACTGACTATCACAAGAACAGATGTTGCATCAGTCTCAATACTACAACCTGATGGAGACTCTCAGGGAGATGGACCCTGAGAGGTTCAAGAACTATACCAGATTGCAGCCTGAATTGTTTGATGAACGTTTAGAACGCATCAGGCCCCGCATCGTGAACCAAGATACCGCGACTCCTTAAAACCGGGCCTGAAGTAAGCTGTGACACTGAGACATTTGGCAACTGGAAATTCATATGTGGACTTGGCTTATAACTTCGTGTAGCCAATAACAGCATCAGCATCTTTGTACATTTGCTGAAGACTGTTCTACAGCTTTTGAACAAAAGCATGAGTTTTGAACCATCCAAGTCTGGGTCCTCCGTTCTGCGTGCCTGCTCACCAAAGAGTTGTTGGCGTTTCTTGTAGTCCTCGTGACTCGTATCGTAGATAGCTTGGGTGGCTTCAAGCCACTCAAACATCTGGTCCTGCTGGTCATCCGTGAGACGGGCACTCTTCCTGTCACCCTTCTAAGCAGGGGGAGGTGTCGCAGACCTTGGTGCATCATCCCCAGTGTCCCCAGGCTTATCTTCTGCAATATCTGCCAATACTACCGTTTCTGGGGGTGGTGTGGGTGGTCTGGCTGCTGCTGTTGCTGGTGTGGGTGGTCTGGCTGGTGGTGGTGGCTCCCGGGTCTAGGAATCTGTCTCAGGGGGCCTTGATCCCCGGACACGGTCACGGCCTCTTCCTCTAACACGTTTGGGTCTTCCCAATGTAGGCATAATAGTGAAAAAATGAAAGTCTTGATGAAATGTGGTGTTGCTGTTTTTTTTACAAAGTCAAACGAACAATGAGCCAGAGGCAGATTCGCTCTGCTATTTATACCAATCGCGGCCGCGTCATCAAATATTCGTAACATTCGTATTTGAAATTTTTCGTAAGCTCATTCGCAACATTCGCAACGTTCGTTAGCTATTCGTAAGGCATTGGCAAGCATTGGCAAGCGTTGGTAAGCATTCGTAATATATTCGTAAGATATTGGTAAGGAGAGGTCGAGGGACGACCGAGGACGACCGATGGGTGACCGAGATGAAAATATTCACTATCCAATCGCAATTTTTGGGCGAATTCATGGCGAAATTCAAATATTAATATTCGTAAAAGGATATTCGCCACAGTGTGAGAGCAGCATAAGTGCGGTCTAACTATGCTTTTGTATATTGTAGTGAAATATTCTAAATCAAATTGGTTGAAAGATCCTCTAGCTAAGAAGGCCTATGTTCTTATTTCCTTTCATGACTTGTAGGTTGATATGTTCTTTGAATTGTAAATATTTATATATTTATACTGTATCTTATTTGTCTGTATCAAGAGAATAAATGTTTTTGCTTCAGGTCCTAAATGTAGATGTTTGCATCTTGTTTTGTTGAAATTAAATTACCAATCACTTGACTAATCAAGTAAACTATCTAGGTATTTTCGTAGACACATTTGGTCTCTTTCGTTATTGACTAACGCATATATTTTGGTATCGTCTGCAAACTAGTTTAATCATGTTTTGGATCATGTTCGGGAGATCAGATATAGATTACCAAAAGATATATGCCCCAGTACACACAGGCGACAGGCTCTCTGAGACAACGGTACAACACGGGACTATTTCAAATAATAGCCTATAAACATAATCCCGAGGTATTTTCAAATGGAAAGATAACATCGCTGTAACGAAAGTATGGTCTATTCAAACGTGAACAGGTGGTCGAACAAAGCTTTTCTTGAAAGGCCTGTTGTAATGTTTAAGTTTTTCGTTACGACAATGGTCTATGCAATAGACAAAGTCAATCCCTTTAACATATATTGAAATATCTCGAAACAACCTATGCGATGAACCTACTGAACAGAATTCACACATGCGTTAAAACAGCCATACCTTTTTTAGTTCTGGACCGATTTTAATGACTAGTATCAAATGAAATGTCTGGGCAAAGCCTTTAAGATGAGCCTTCAAACAGGATGTGTGTACTTGAAACCGGAAAGTCCGTCATTTAAATAAATGTTACTTTCTCCATTAATTTTGACTCAGGGCTTTTGATTTCTTTTCGTAACCGTGAAAACATTAGAATTATACATAAGATAAACGATTCACGTGATTTTTAATCCTTAAAGTAAAAATTGGTTAAAAAAGTTACTTATGTGCATGTTTAAACTAATATATTGCACTTTATTATGTGACGTTAACTATCCATCATAACTAACAATGATGATATTTTTGTCATATGTTTTCGAGTACCCATCCAGTTTTTTCCGGAAACGCGACAGTTTTTGTGAAATCCAGCAAAAAGGCATTTGTGAACAGTGTTAAGCCGGAGCATTCTGCGTAGTCTGATCTGGCTCGGCAGTGTTCCCAATTAATCTTAAATGCGTCAAGAAAGTCTGTAAAGTAGTGTCTAATTGGATCCTCTGGCAGGTCTTTTGCAAGACTTGTGTTGTAATTTCGCTAAGATTTGTTTTCGTGAAGCCCATATCATTTTATATTATGCATTGGAAATATAATATCGTTAGTCATATATTCCCACCCTTTACCACGTGAAACAGATCTACAGCAGACAACTTTGAAAACATTTCAAGATAGGAAATATATCTGTATTATCGAAAGGTTGAAAACATTCCTATTACCACAATGTTTTCAAAAGTCGTCTGCTGCGTCGTCTGCTGCGTTTGTACGTGGGAAAGGTTTAAAGATAAAGCCGTTAACTTGTCGCGTAGTTCAAACTCTCTCCTTAATGCTCTTTTAACACTCTTCCTGCTTTACGCAACTTTAAGCAATATTTCTAACCTACTTAAGACGTATTCGTTTTTTTTTTTTCAAGAAAATGTGATTAACCATGAAATAAAATAAGAAGGATGGTATTCATCTTTCATGTTGGTATTATTGTACGGGTTACCTATACATTGGCTGTGGCTTGAATAAAAAAAATCATAATGACCCAATATGGGATACCTAAAACTTTCCATGCAAAATAGTTGCAAGTCACTACGATACAGAAGCAAGTCTATGAATACAAGGTCCAATTGTTTCCCGAATTGGTCTACAGCGGCAACTTACGGAACAAGCGAAGTTTTCATAGAGTTCACTGCTTAAGCCGAAGAGTTTCTTAATTCCATTGTTAAACGCTGCCGTTTACAACAGATAATCAGTTATATCAAGGCGGCAAGCTCACATAAAACTTTGATTTCCGGCTTTCTCGCACCAGTACTACTCACAACATTACTCCCAGGATAACCGGCTACGTTTCTACATTGAAGATTTGAATCTCATTTGGGGAAGACGAATGATGCTAGTCAAAATTACGTATATCAAGTTTGTTAAGAATAAATGGCCGATTGGTCCGATTTCACGATCCCTGGAATTAACCCACGTCGTGAATGGCTGAGCTATCGTTACTCGCTTAAAACTTCATATCAGCTTCACGTTGAGTCAGCTGCGAGAAAAGCATTTTGGTTGTAACATCAAGAAATGCCGCATTGCGACAAATTGAATGACAGAATAACTTCAGCCTGTTTCCATTTTAGGAACAGTTACATACCATGTTTAGTTATAATATGTCAACCGTAACTAAAGAATTGAGTTTCAACCGTTATTCTATTTCTAGTAACAGTAACCATGACCTTGAGACCAGGCGCCCCAAACGCAAGCCCATGAAAGGTCTCAATAAATTATTTTTACAAACCAACTTTGGTTACAATTTGTTAACCGTAACTGTAGATATTCAGTTTCGATCGTTTTACTACTTTTAGTAACATCGACCGTGACCTTGACACTAGGGGCTCCAAACGCAAGTCCATAAAAGGTCTTGATAAATTCTTTCTATAAACCAAGTTTGGTAACAATATGTCAACCGTAACTAAAGATATTAAGTTTCATCCGTTTTTCTACTTTAAGTAACAGCGACCGTTACCTTGACCCTAGGGGCTCCAAACGCAAGTCCATAAAAGGTCTCCATAAACTCGTTCTAAATACAAACTTTGGTTACAATTTTTCAACCGTAACTAAAGACATTCCGTTTCTTAGACCGAAAGCCCGTTTGCCCGCCCGCCTGCCCGTCTGCCCGAACAACGACATGTGAACCAGGTTTCAACTGGTTAAAAAGGTTGAATGCGTCAAGTTAATTAATATGTGTGACCCTCCTTTAACAGAGGCGAAACATTTCTACGACTTGACAGGTTCTTTAATTACGTGTTCTTGTCTATGTATGTCTGCCAAGATCTCACTTTGTTTTTGATTATCGTTTTATTGGCGTCAAATGCAAAAGGTGTAAACTCCGTGAAAGGTATAAATTTAAAGTTGTAATTAGCTTTTCTGTTTTATATCTTTAAATCAATATGGTTTTGAAACAGTTTAGTTTAAATGATGCTTTACTCTGCTTCCAATTTAGCTGTAGCACGGCATTTCGTAGATAAATCACCCGTTTACCAGTCGTAATGCTATCACAACAGCCAAAGCCCGGTAGCTCAGTCGGTAGCGACGCAGGCTGTCAATGCAGGGATTGTGAGTTCTAACCCCAACCCGGCCAATACTCTTTCCGACGTTTGACAAAAGTCACTGCGACAAGCGTCATTCATCTTACACAAATGGGCTAGCATTCTATGTGTTAAAACAGCCTGTAAAGATTGCTGTGTGGAGTAATGGTATGAGAAAGCAAGAAAACACACGAGTAGGTGAACCGGCCGCCGTCATATGAAAAATGGTTGAAAATGGCGTTAAACCTCAATAAATCAATCAAAGCTATCCCAACAATCAGGACACCGAAGCAAGTGTTACCATATGTATTGTATTTTTCGAGGAGGACGCTAAACCGCCTAGGTTGTTTCCTTTAGAATCATGCTCAACTGCATTCATAGTTGAGCCGTCTCACGGAAAAATCTACATTATAGACTCACAGTTTGAGACAACAATGTAATCATTCTTTAATACTAATCAGTTCAATGATTTACAGAAAATTATACTTATTGTTGATGGTGAACTATGTATAGATACACGATACAATATACACAGTTTTATTTGATTAGAGGCCACCGGCCCATTACAACAAAATATAATATTACAAAAAATGTTGAAGACCTTAATCGAAGTATTGATAGAATGTAAACATTGGTAACATTATTCATGCACATAATTCATTCTGTTTAATCACAATGGTTTAGTTGAAATTTAATATGTAACCTAAACTAAAGATACATGCTATTTATTCAAATTATCTTGTTTATATAACTGACTAAGTTTGCATGAAAATAAGTACGTACACCAATAAACGCCCCACATACATATTCACATACACATATGTACATATATACATATACACGCGCACGCACGCACATTCATACGGCATATCCGATTATACAATGATCAAAATTATATGAGAGCTCAATAACTACAAGAAAATCAATCTAAATGAAGGTATAACTTAGTTTTTGCTGCTAGTTAATATCAGCTCGTACTTTGAAGGCAAATTATATAAACGACGCCACTCCGTAAAGGAATTATTTCTGGCGAGCATATCAAATAGTCAATAACACTGTTACCACTGTGGCCGATATATGTGAAGTTCCCAATATGCCTGTCCGATCCGATTCTACCATTACAAATGTAGAGGTTATAGACTGAACAAAATGATATTAAGTCTCTTCCGAATCTATTGTTATGACTGTCACAGGAATAACGAGTGCCTAAGTCATCGTCGGAAATATGATGTGTGTCCATATCCACGAATGAGTCATCATTTTCGTTCGTGTTTCATCCACCATTGAGCCCGGTTTTTGCATTTAGATCGCCAGAAAGTATCAGGGTTCACCATTTGCGATAATTGCATTTTCTTGAAGACTTTCCTCCAAAAGTTGAATACCACTTTTTTGATATTGGGTGTAATATGGTGACTTCTCTGGTGGTAAATACACAAATAAGATAATGGCATTATTTTCTGTTCCAATACACTGTTTCTTTATGCGGATAACTCTGCGTTATGTATCGACCCAGATCCGGGCCGACACTGTCCGTTACAGGGGGAAGAGGTATAGAGTAATGCGTCCTGAAACCTAACATTCACAGGAGACGAACAGTGTCTGTCCGGGTTAGCCTGCGCTGCATGCTTAGGCTGATCACGCAGAGTCCACAACGTTGGATTTTTCGCAGGATGGCTCATTCGTGAAATCTGACTCTAGATGATATCATTATAGTCGAATAATGACTTTCTAACCGATGTTCAGTCATGCGTTCAGTGTAGCAGATTGCCAGCTCACGGTACGTACCAGACATGGAAAATCTGTAAGTTTATTGGTGGGTTGGCTAACGTTTGCTTTCGTATAATGTAATGAACACATGGCGGTACTAAAACTAGGACACAATTTGTCCTGATCGATTGTCGATTTTTAACAAACAGAAGATTTCTGACACCTGTGTAGCAGACCACTTTTAAAAACATTTTGGCAAAAGGAGAAACTCCTCGGAAAAGCAGCTTCTCATTTAGCCACAATGTTTTCAACTTTATTCTATATATTAACTAATTGTTTTCAACTTTATTCTATATATTAACTAATTGTTTTCAACTTTATTCTATATATTAACTTATCGTTTTCAAAGTCATCTGCATTCCTCCCCGTTATCACAAGTATGCATACGTACTAACGTTTTGTATACGTATTGTGTTTTGACCGTGTTTTATATACATTTGTATCTGGTCGATTGTTGTGTGTATGGATTAGAATAACCATATCGTATACATTCCTTTTGTTTTGTTTACAAAGTGTGGATACAGAAACGTGTTTAGAAGTAATCCAAGTCACTTGAACCTTTAACTTCGACATTTTTACGTTAATTTTACTTGCACCATATTCGAAACGAAACGTAATAACCGTTGTATTTTGACGCATCTGCAGCACAATGAAAATATTCTGGCAAAAGCAGGCATTTATCAAACAATGTAAATATAAATTTCTCCTTTTGCCAAACTGTTGACGACTCCATTGCATAATTAAACATTCAATCTTAGATATTATCTTCCATATTAATTCATAGAAGTTTTCAAAGATGTCTGCTGCATATTTGTTGTATGTTAGAAAAGATTAAAATTAATGGCATAATTGTTCAAATTGCATTTTAGAATTTCCTGATTTACTCAGACCTAATTTTACAAACGCACCAGTATGCTTATCCGCGACTAGGCTAATCCTGAATAAAGGTATTGACAGCTGGTTTTGCGTGACGTAACACACTTGTTGAATGGGAAAGAGAAACTTGTAATATAACATATGAACACTTTCCCACATACGACGCACATGAAGCAGAAGTTTTTGAAGCGTGCAGACCTTTTCGAGTGCATCTAAATATAAATAGGGACACATAACTTTTAATTTAAGTAAAATCATCGAACACAGTAGAAATTAATGCGGTTACAGAAGTTATTGCTCAGCATGCGCGATATAACCATTTGCTTCAGTGTTTTCGATGCTACAGATGCGTCAAGATGCGCCTTTCTGCACGTTTGACGTGTTAACAATCACAGTTTGCATTCATTTGTACGTTTAAATGTCGAGCCATGGTAGTTAGTTTCGTTGGTAACGACGAGGGCTATCAATCAAGGGTTACGAACCCCGACTCGACCATTCCTTCTTTGCAATGATTGACAAAGTCATTGTGATAAGCGTCAATCTTCTTCCACAAATGGGCGTAATGGCCTATACAGAAACGTAGCCAGTTGCGTTGATAGAATGTTGTCTGGAGAAATGGTGTAATAAAATCAGAAACATAAATGATACGTGAATAGCTCACCGAGATAAAATACAGTTGAAAACGGCGTAAAAAGCCAATCCATCAATCAATTTGTACATTTGAAAACTATATCTCTATCGCATTTTCGCATACAAGGGTAAATCATACCACTGAACGTGCTGGTGGGACGGCTGTGTTGGAGTTCGTAACAAGATATGTTTGTTAAATACGAATGCTTTCACTCAACAATGAGATTAGTCACTTGGTTAATCCAGTTTCATTATAATCTGCCCATGTTTTTTTTAAATTGGAAATGACAGCAACATCAAGATATTCTTTATTATAGGTAACTATGGAAACAAAATACTACTTGTAAAGTCATACTATCAAAATAAACAGTTACTATTATAGAGAAATATGAGCCTGTGAAACACAGTTCTGCTAATTAGGCCAAGGTATATAATCAATTATAATATGTGAGCCTCCGCTATAACTGTAATTTGCTTAACAAGATTGTGACTGATGCGTCAAAACACCTGTAAGTTGGAAAATGTTAAATTTGTGACATTGACTGGCTAGATAGATATTCTGTTATTTCCATATAAATATGTAGAGCATTTATTGCCACATAATTCTGTCTAATAAGGATATCATTTAAACAACTCGCACGACTACTTGCTTTTTTAAAACAGTATAAACACTTTCAACATTAAATTCGCCCATGGTTATTACAGTACCCATTTGCCTGTATGTATTTATAGTATTGTCTAGAAAGTATATGTACTCATAATATACTGGCAACGAATGATTTGTACAATGGAGATAAACTTAAATATAAAAAAAACATAGTTGGTTTGGCGAAGCATAATTTGAATTCCAAGAATACTATCATCATCTATAATTATTGGCGAAACAAAATTGACAAATTTTGTATGCCATAAGAGACAGACGCCTCCCTTTCCAACCTTTTTTCTACAAGAAACACGTAAATCAGAATCGAATATAGCAACACTATTGTACATGTCGGTTTGCTGGACTCATGGTCACGATACAGTTCAGCCCTTTTCCCTATATATGGTTTCTGTCGTGTATACTGGTAGGCATTTCGTTACATGTACCTCCTGTTATACTCAACTTGTGATACCCAGGGTCTGCATATAATTTCCTCAGGCCAAACCTATGGAGTACTAAGCATTAATGTCTTTTCATCGTCAAGTACATTCAAACTAACAAAATCTGACCCGTTTCTCTTATTCTGAAACATTTTAACATGTCATACTTTTGGGCCTCTTTTTGAAATGTATTCAGAAATTCTGTTTTCAATAATAGAGGACTTAAATCCTTCGAGATAAACCTTTTAGTTCGCCATTTGACATATCTCAAAGATGCATCATCATCACGACTGTAATGCTGTAAATTATCATAACTCGTGACCTTCCGCACCAGAGGAGAGCACTTTAAACCACCAAGGCGGTCACGGCCTACATGTAATACCATTTTAAGTTAATGATGCTTTCTCGCTGCAATGAGAAGGGACTATGCACGAAAGAATATTAACGTGCAAAAACACAACTTTGATACCTTTCTTCATGTTGGTAAAACATAAAACAGAGGAGCTTTATATACATATTCACAACAGCGTTGAGACATTCAAGTTGCTTGGGGAAACTCTTGTTACCCATTCCCTAATGCTAATGTGTATCTTCTTGCTAAATCGGAATGCCACTTGCTTATGCTGCAGGTAAGAGGTTCGGGCGAACTCAGCTTGTCCTGTCAGACGGACAAGAGACATCTCGATACCGGGCTTATTATGATCAATTTTGAAAGGGATCGTTTATCCATTTTTCCATTTCAAACACAACTGCAGCAGACGCCTTTGAAAATATTGAGGTAAAGATATGGATAATTCAAGTAAATGAAAGTCGACATATTTAATATAGTTGGAAAACGTCATTATGGTCAATTTCTCTTTATGCCACAATTATTTCAGAAGAGTTATGCTGTAGATGCGTCCGCAGGTGGGAAACATTGAATAAACATCAATAAATGATATTTTCTTCTGTTTGTATATAAACACTTTCATGGTTTGGTTTTCACGATAAATGGTCAAGAACAGCGTTATGTTTTTCAAAACAAGACACCTTTTTAGGTGTGTGAAGTTAGAGGGTAGATCGTAGATCGTAGCTCAACCAAAAAATGTAGTTGGCTAATCTGGGTCGAGTGGATGAGCTACGATCTATAACCCAGGTTAGCCAATTTGCAATGTATTTTCAGTGGCTTAGCTACGGTCTACAACCCAGATCAACCAATTCAAAATATGTTTTCGGTGGTTGAGCTTCGATCTGCGACCCAGGTCAACCAATTCCCAATGTTTTTTCAGTGTCTTAGGTACGATCTACGACTTAGGTCTTTCGCATTTCTATGTTTGTTCAGTGGCTGAGCTACGATCTACGACCCAGATCAACCAATACGCAAAGTTTTTTCATTGGAAGAACTACGATTTACGACACAGATCTAAAAATTTGCAATGTTTTTTACAGTGGCTGAGCTACGATCTACGACCCAGGTCAGCCAATTTGGAATGTTTTTGTAATGAATGAGCTACCATGTACGACCCAGCTCAGCCAATTTGCAATGTTTTTTCAATGGCTGAGCTACGATCTACGTCGCAGGTCAGCTAATTTGGAATTTTTCGTAATTGCTGAGCTATGATCTTCGACCCAGGTCAGCCAATTTGCAATGTTTTTTCAAAGGCTGAGCTACGATCTACGACCCAGGTCAGCCAATTTGCAATGTTTTTACAATGAATGAGCTACGATCTACAACCCAGATCAACCAATTTGCAATGTTTTTTCAATGGCTGAGCTACGATCTACGACCCAGGTCAGCCAATTTGCAATGTTTTGAAATGGTTGAGCTACGATCTACGACCCATGTCAGCCAATTTGTATTGTTTTTCCAATGGCTGAGCTACGATATACCACCCGGATCAACCAACTTGCAATGTTTTTTCAGTGGCTTAGCTAGGATCTACGACACAACTCAGCCATCTTTCTATGTTTCTAAGTGGCTGGGCTACCATATACGTTTTGTCAATGGCTGAGCTACGATCTATGACCCAGGTCAGCCAATTTGCAATGTTTTTCCGTGCTGACCTACGATCTACGACACAGGTAAGCCAACTTTCAATGGTTTTTTCAATGGCTGAGCTATGATCTACGATCCAGATCAACAAATCCTGAATTCTTGTCATTGGCTGTGCTACGATCTTCGACCCAGGTCAGCCACTTCTCTATGTTTTCCCATTGGCTGAACTATGATTAACGACCCAGATCAACTTATTCGAAATGTTTTTTAAGTGGCTAAGCTACGATCTACGACCGAGGACAGCCAATTGGCAATGTTTTCTAAGTGACTGAGCTACGATCTACGACCCAGATCAACACATTCGCAATGTTTTTCAGTGGCTGAGCTACAGTATACGACCCATGTCAGCCAATTTGCAATGGTTTTTCAGTGAATGAGCTACGATCTACGACCCAGATCAACCAATTCGCAATGTTGTTTTCATTGGATGAGCTACAATCTACGACCCAGGTCAGCCAATTCGAAATGTTTTTTTCAATGGCTGAGCTACGATCTACGACCCATATCAACTAATTCGCAATGTTTTTTAAGTGGCTGAGCTACGATCTACGACCCAGGTCAGCCAATTTGAAATGCTTTTATAATGAATGAGCTACAATCTACGACCCAGATCAACCAATTTGCAATGTTTTTTCAATGGCTGAGCTATGATCTAAGACCCAGGTCAACCAATCTGCCATGTTTTTGTAATGGCTGAGCTACAATATACGACTCAGGTCAGCCAATTTGCAATGTTTTTTCAATGGCTGAGCTACGATCTACGACCAGGATCAACCAATCTGCAATGTTTTTTCAGTGGCTTAGCTACTATCTACGACCAAGGTCAGCCATCTTTCTATGTTTCTCAGTGGCTCAGCTACCATCTACGACGCAGATCAGCCAATATCCAATGACTTTTCAATGGCTGAGCTACGATTTACGACCTAGGTCAGCCAATTTGGATTTTTTCGTATTTGCTGAGCTACGATCTTCGACCCAGGTCAGTCAATTTGCAATGTTTTTACAATGAATGAGCTACGATCTAAGACCCAGATCAACAAATTTGCAATGTTTTTTCAATGGCTAAGCTACGATCTACGACCCAGGTCAGCTAATTTGCAATGTTTTAATATTGGCTGAGCTACGCGCTACGACCCAGGTCAGCCAATTTGCAATGTTTTTTCAATGGCTGAGCTACGATCTACGACTCGGATCAACCAATTTGTAATGTTTTTTCAGTGCTTTAGCTACGATCTACGACCCAGGTCAGCCATCTTTCTATGTTTCTCAGTGGCTGAGCTACCATCTACGACCCAGATAAGCCCATTTTCAATGTTTTTTCAATGGCTTAGCTATGATCTACGACCCAGATCAACAAATTCGGAATTATTTTCATTGGCTGTGCTACGATCTTCGACCCTCTATGTTTTCTCATTGGCTGAGCTATGATTTACGACCCAGATCAACTTAAATTTGCAATGTTTTCTAAGTGGCTAAGCTTCGACCTACGACCCAGATATACACATTCGCAATGTTTTTTCAGTGACTGAGCTACAGTCTACGACCAATGTCAGCCAATTTGCAATGTTTTTTCAGTGGCTGAGCTAAGATCTTCGACCCAGATCAACCAATTCGCAATGTTTTTTCAATGGATGAGCTACGATCTGCGACCCGGGTCAGCCAATTCGAAATGTTTTTTAAGTGGCTGATCTACGATCTACGACCCAGGTAAGCCAATTTGAAATGTTTTTGTAGTGGCTGAACTACGATCTACGACCCAGGTCAGCCAATTTGCAATGTTTTTTTCAATTGCTGAGCTACGATCTACGACCCAGGTTAGACAATTTGGAATGTGTTTATAATAAATGAGCTACGATCTACGACCCAGATCAACCAATTTGCAATGTTTCTTAATGGCTGAGCTACGATCTACGACACAGGTCAGCCAATTTACAATGTCTTTTAAATAGCTGAGCTACGATCTACAACCCAGATCAACCATTTCACAATGTCTTATTAGTGGCTGAGCTACGATCTAAAACCCAGATCAACCAATTCGCAATGTTTTTCAATTGTTGAGCTACGATCTACGACCCAGGTCAGCCAATTTACAATGTCTTTTAAATAGCTGAGCTACGATCCACGACCCACATCAACCATTTCGCAATGTCTTTTTAGTGGCTGAGCCACGACCTACGACCAAGTTCAGCCACTTTTCTATATTTTCTTAGTGGCTGAGCTATGATCTAAAACCCAGATCAACCAATTCGCAATTTCTTTTCAGTGGCTGAGCTATGATCTACGACCCAGATCAGCCAATTTGCAATGTTTTTGTCAATGGCTGAGCTAAGATATACGATCAAAATCAACCAATTCGATTTTTGTTTCGGCTGAGTTACGATCTTCAACCCAGGTCAGCGAATTCGCAATGTTTCTTCAGTGACTGAGCTACGATCTACTACCAATATCAACTAATTTGTAATGATTTTCAGTGGCTGAGCTACAATCTACGACCCAGGTCAGCCAATTTGCATTTTTTTTCAGTGTCTGAGATTCGATCGAGGACAAAGATCAGCCATTTATTGTTAGTGGCTGAGCTAAGATTTATGATCCAGGTTAACCAATTTGCATTTTTTTTAATAGCTGATCTACGATCTACGACCAAGGTCAGCCAATTTGCAATGATTTTTCAATGGCTGAGCTACGATCTACGACCCAGTTCAGCCAATTTGCAATGTTTTTTCAATGGCTGAGCTACGATCTACGACCCAGGTCAGCCAATTTGCAATGTTTTTTTAATGACTAAGCTACGATCTACGACCCAGATCAACCAATTTGCTATTTTATTTTATAATTGCTGAGTTACGATCTACGATCAAGGTCAGCTAGTTTACAATGTTTTTTCAATGGTTTACTTACAATCTACGACCTAGGTCAGCCAATCTGGAATATTTTTGTAATGGCTGAGCTCCGATCTACGACCCAGGTCAGCTAATTTGGAATGTTTTTTTTATTGGCTAAGCTACGATCTACGACCCAGGTCAACCAATTCGTAATATTTTTTCAATGGCTGAGCCACGACCTACGACCAAGTTCAGCCACTTTTCTATATTTTCTTAGTAGCTGAGCTATGATCTAAAACCCAGATCAACCATTTCACAATGTCTTTTTAGTGGCTGAGCTACGATCTAAAACCCAGATCAACCAATTCGCAATGTTTTTTCAATTGTTAAGCTACGATCTACGACCCAGGTCAGCCAATTTACAATGTCTTTTAAATAGCTGAGCTACGATCCACGACCCAGATCAACCATTTCGCAATGTCTTTTTAGTGGCTGAGCGACGACCTACGACCAAGTTCAGCCACTTTTCTATGTTTTCTTAGTGGCTGAACTATGATCTAAAACGCAGATCAACCAATTCGCAATCTTTTTTCAGTGGCTGAGCTACGATCTACGACCCAGATCAGCCAATTTGCAATGTTTTTGTCAATGGCTGAGCTAAGATATAAGATCAAAATCAACCAATTCGATTTTTGTTTCGGCTGAGTTACGATCTTCATCCCAGGTCAGCGAAATCGCAATGTTTTTTCAGTGACTGAGCAACGATCTACTACCCATATCAACTAATTTGTAATGATTTTCAGTGGCTGAGCTACAATCTACGACCCAGGTCAGCCAATTTGCATTTTGTTTCAGTGTCTGAGATACGATCGAGGACAAAGATCAGCCATTTATTGTTAGTGTAACAATGTTTACTTCAGTATACGAGCTACGATCTTTGACCAAGATCAGCCAATTCGCAATGTTTTTAAGTGTTTGGGTTACGATCTACGACTCAGATCAACCAATTTACAATGTTTTTTCAGTGACTTAGCTACGATTTACATCCCAGGTCAGCCATTTTGCTATGTTTTGTCAGTGGCTGAGCTACGATTTACGACTCAGGTCAGCCAATTTGTAATGTTTTTTTCAATGGCTGAGATACGATCTACGACCCAGATATACCAATTTATTTTGTGTTTTGAGTGGTTGAGCTACGATCTACGACCAAGATCAACAAACTTACCATGTTTTGGTTTGTGGCTGATCTACGACCCAGGTCAGCCAATTTGCTATGTTTTCCCAATGGCTGAGCTACGATCTACGACAAACGTCAGCCAATTTGCAATATATTTTCAATGGCTGAGCTACAATATACGACCCAGGTAAGCCAACTACATTTTCTGGATAGGCTACGATCTACGCGCTAACTTCACACACCTTACTGTTTTACCTTTTTCTTCATATCACAAATACCTCTAGCGACCCTGCAACAATAGCGTTTTGTAAGCGAAATGACGATATTCCCTTTCTTCTCTTTTTCATGCGCATTTTCACATATTGTAAAAAAGTCATTTATTCGTCTCTATCAAAATCATATCTTAATTTTCGAGGAGTCTCCAATCGTACTTACAAACATAGAACGACACTGAAGCCACTACCTTAAAATAATCAGGCAATTGTTAAACCCTTTCCCACATAAAACACATCTAAAGCAGACGACTTTGAAAAAATGGAACTTCTCTATTTATTGAAGTATTGAATAGAGCTTAAAACAGTGTGACAAACTGAAAACAATGCTCATTATAAGCAATTTCACCTTTTGCCACAATGTTTTCAAAAATTGTCTGTTACAGAGGTATCAGAAAACGTCTGTATTTGGGAAAGGATTAATCTTTTATATCGAAATAAGGGATTGTTTCTTTTAAGACATTTTAATACAATCACATAATGGGTGTAGTATTGTCTGTTTGTATTTTGTTACTTGTTGAGGTAATTTACATTATCTTAAGTTACACTTGGCTTGTTAGAATTAAAAAAAAAAAGACTACAATGTAGATGAGATAGCAACGACAAACCCATTATACGATCTTCTGGTCGCAGGTCGAATTTCTCCGTCGAATTTGATAAATGTAAGCAAAACCTGCGTGATTTTTGTGAGCGGTAACTTAATATTGTCAACCATGATGTGCAGATATGAACAAACGGGACCTATCGAATCGGTCGATTTAACCGAAAAAAAACGCGTCCACTGATAATTGTCAAATTTAAAGACACAAAATCAAAATTGACTATAAAAAATGTACTAAAATCAATCGATCTCCGAAAAATAGTTGATAATGTCACTGATCAGTATCCACAGAAAGTCATAGATCGACGTCGCTAACTTATCCCGATCATGGAAGCTGAACGCGGCAAATGGAAAAGAGGTTGTACATGAACGAAATAAACTTTACATTAACTATAAGCTAATGCCACACAAACAAACACTACAGCATAGGTGTCTGGAGGAAAGTGTAGTGATTCCATTCTATCATGGAATGTCGAGGGCCTTAATAACTGTGTCACTGACAAAGATTTGTTAATTTTGTATCGAAATATGTTATTTTTTCAGAAACTTTGCAAAAGCAAAATGATATCCATAAAATACCTATGACTTGCTGAATTTTCCTCATAAATTACTTCGGAACGAAAGAGCAAAATGTGGTTCTGGGGGATAAGCCTATCTTATAAAACGTATTTAAATGATGGTTTTGCTGTACAAGAAATGAATCCAGATGGTATTTCATGGATAAAATTGTGCAGACGCTTTTTTCAATGTTGATAAGAATGCTTATGTTTGTTTTGTATATATACCATCACACACATCACCCTTTTATCACAAAAGTGAAGAAGTGATTTTTCAAAATCATAGATAGAGTAGTCGTGAAATATGCACATTGAAGCTATACATGAATAAATGACCAGGTGTGGTCAGTTAAATCGACTATGCGATATGCTCAATCGATATGCTTTGTTTAATTGGGAATTGTGTTGTCAACGACTTCCAGTCCGTTACATCTCATGCACATAGTGAACTTAATCTAATAACTAATTATAGATTATTGAATGAGGAAAATGTGAACACATTCCATACTATTGTGTGGTGTGGGAGCAGTCAAGATCAGATGACTACGTAGAACAGATCAACTATAATATCTCTGCACTTAACAATTGAACTGATATTATAATTTATAAACTTTAAATATAGTTTAAATACTGGTATTGAAGATATTTCAAAATGCATGTACAGTGCGGTGTTTGCATTATTCGGCTTAACAGAAATAAAAAAAAGTAGTAGTAAGTTTAAGAGTCCGTGGTTTATACAGATTTACCTTACTGTCCGTAAAGATTATAGATTATCACATAGAACAAATCGCAAACTTTTGAGGTGCAAAAAAGTAAGAAAACAAGTATGAGAAAATTCGACTTTCATTACATGTTAAATTTAAACCATTACTATGTTTAACATAAAACGTTACAATAAATCCTAGCAACGATATCATCTGCCTTAACATTTAATAAAAAACTCCTTGGTATGAACCATGTCTTAACCGTTACATTAGTTGAATATAAGTTTATGAAAAGTTTGAGGCAAGGAGATTTCCTTTTATAACAAGAAGCTATGTATTGGTTTTTATCTCTATTTAAATTTGTCTGGAAAAAAAATCTCTTTCATATCAGAAATGACTATTCTTGTCTTGTAATTTGTATAAATATGTATTTTACACTAAATCATTTGCTATTACCAATTAAATACGTATTATACCTTGTCAAACTGTCCTGTTTGATGAAGTGCCTATTGGAGTGAAAGACATTTACCAAGTCAAGTCCATACATTGGTTATTTTGGTAATTCAAAAGTTTAAAAATGTCTGTTGTAACAGTAAGGGAATCACTGTTACGGTTTAGATGAAATTGTTACAGTAAAGACATTGCTTGTATTCAAGCTGTAATAACACCAGCAACAAACTATGTGAAAACGAATTGCCTATCCTATGGCATCATATTATTCCGTATGTTTCTTCGTACAAAGTGCAGCTTATTACGTCCAATGCTTTTGGCATACAGCTTTACATTTTGCTGCAAGTTTCACAGTAAAGACAACACATGTTACGGTAGGGACATTAATTGTGGCAGGACCAAGCAAGCCTTGACACATGCTAATCAGGGTACAACATATTTAAATTTCCCCCTAAAATCGAGCAGTAAGTTATTTTCCTGCAAGTTTTAAAGTAAAGTTAGGACGGAACAGTAATTGAGACAGGAACACGCAAGCCTTATAACATGCTAACCAGTGTACACTATATTCAAATTTACCCTGTGACTTGCGCTCTGTCTCCATGTTACTAACTCTAAATGTTTATTTGTGCACAGTTTCAATGTAACATATTTTCCGTCCTGTGATTTATATTCTGTCTTGTTATTTACTCTATATGCTCGACATGCGCTTTGTCTCAATGTTACTTATTCTATCACTTGACTTGCGCTCTTTCTCCATCTAATTTACTGTATCCGTTCATTAATGCTCTGTTTTCATGTTACTTACTCTATCATGTGACTTGTGCTTTGTCTCAATGTTAGTTATTCTATCCATTTACTTACGCTCTGTCTCCAAACTAGTTACTCTATCCTTTGAATTGTGATCTATCTCAATATGTCTTACTGCATCATTTGACTTGTGCTATGTCTTCATGTCACTAGTGACTTTCTCTGTCCCTTGACTTGTGTTCTGTTTAGATGTAACTTTCTCTATCTCTTGACTTACGCTCTGTCTTTATGTTACGTTCTCTATACTGTGGTTTGTGTTCCGTCTCCATGTAACTCACATTTTCTTTTGACGTCCGATATTGTATCGTCATGTCACGTACTCTATCATGTGACTTCGTGCTATGTCTTCATGTCTATATATGTTACTTATTCTATTCTTTGACTTGTGCTCTGTCTACATGTTCCTTTTCCTATCCTTTGACGCATTCTCTATCTTCGTGTTATTTATACTATCATTTGACTTGTGTTCTGTCTACATGTTACTTATTCTATCCTTTGACTTGTGTCATTGTGTTACTTATCCTATTATTTTACTTATGCTCTGTCTTCATGTTATTCATTATATGCTGTGACTTGTACTTGGCCTCTTTGTTACTTACTCTATCCTCAGACTTGTGCTAGTGTCTCCATGTGACTTACATTTTCTTCTGACGCACGAAGTTCAGTTTACATGTTAGATATTGTAGCAACCCGTTTTGTAATTAAAATTTCAAAGTTGTTTAAAGAAACTTATGTACAAATATTAAAAAGGTCTTATTTCAGAAGGTTAAGACAGAAAAAATTGCATAATACATACAAGAATAGTAAGTATCCGTTTTGTAATAGAAAATAACGGAAATGTAAGAATCTGTTTCATTCAGCTATAATGTACAAGGAATCAATACACTGTTGTTAAAGAATGCTTATTTAAGAAGGATGGTAATGAGATCGCATATGAAACATACATGAATATCAAGAACCCGTTTTGTAATACCACATTTTCAGACTCAACACGTTTTGTAATAAAAATTAAAAAAGACGATAAAACTGAAATGTTTAACTTAAAATTACAAAACACCTATGAACAAATGTTAAAATGCTTAATTTAGAACTCAAGTAGTGATAAATTGCAAAATACATACATGAATATCAAGAACCTGTTTTGTAATTTTACTTTTTGGGACTCAACCCGTTTTGTAATAAAATATCGGAAATGTAAAAATCTGTGTACTTCAGCTATAATTCTCCGGGAATCAATACACAAATGTTAAATAATACCTATTTCAGAAGGGTGTTGATTAAATCGTGCATGAAACGTACATGAATATCAAAAACCCGTTTTATAATACAACCTTTTTGGGACTCAACCTGTTTTGTTGTGAAAATATAGGAAATATGAAAATATGTTTATCTCAGCTATAATTTACAAGTAATCAATACACAAATGTTAAACAATACTTATTTCAGAAGGATGGTAATGAAATTGCGAGTGAAATATACATGAATATTAAGAACCCGAATTGTTATACCGCATTTTCGGACTCAACCCGTTTGTAATAAAATTTCCAAAATTCAATTTAACTTAAATGTTCAACTTAAAATTACAAGAAACCTATGTACAAATTGCAACAAGTTTTATTTTAGACCGTACGTAAGGAACAATTGCATAATGCATACATGAATTTCAAGAACCCATTTTGTAATACCACTTTTTGGGACTCAACCCGTTTTTAATAACAAATATCGGAAATGTAAAAATGGTTGTTTTTCAGCTATAATTTATCAGGAATCAATACACATATGTTGAAACCTACATGATCACCAAGAAACCATTTTGTAATACCGCATTTTCAGACTGAACCTGTTTTGTTATAAATAATCTCAAAAATGTATGTATTTTTTATTTGAATTATAATATTTATTTCAGAAGGGTGATAACTAAATTGCGCATGATAAATATACACAAAATCAATAAATATTTCAATAAGAAGTATTTCTGTTTGTCTGTCTCTCTATTTTTCTCTCTCTCTCTCTCTCTCATTGTCACTGTTTCTCTCTCTCTTTGTCACTGTCTCTCTCTCTTTGTCACTGTCTCTCTCTGTCTCCCCCCCCTCTCTCTCTCTCTCTCTCTCTCTCTCTCTCTCTCTCTCTGTGTCTGTCTGTCTCTATCTCTCTCTATATGTCTCCCTCTATATTTCACGGTCTCTCTGTCGCTGTCTCCCTCTCTCTATCTCTCTCTTTCTGTATGTCTGTCTCTCTTTGGCTTTCTATAGTTATTTTTGTATCTGTCCCTTTGACTTTCTCTGTCTCTCTGTTTCTCTCTATATATATATTTCACTCTCTTTCCCAATATACCCATACTCCTCTCGCTGTCTCTCTTTCTCAATCTACCCAGATGTCTCGCTATCTCTCTCGCTCTACGTTCTCTCTCTCTCTCTCTCTCTCTCTCTCTCTCTCTCTGTCTCTCTCTCTATCTCTCTCTCTCTCTATCTCTCTCTCTCTCACACACACACTCTTAACTTGAAAACCCTGTCAAATTAAGCAACTATGACTAAATAATATGTAGAATGACATTTAAGGCTTTTTTGAAATAGTGCGAATTCCAGCTGACTACTCAAATTCCAGTTGTAAAATGTTTTCACTTAACCCTTCTACCGATTTATTAGCCTACTGGTTAAGATATTCTATTCGGGAGTTGCAGGTCGAAGGTTCGAAACCAAGTGGTGACAGTGGGGTCTGTTCTGGAAGGGTTGGTTGGATAGCCGCCGACTAGTTACCCTATGGTACCAAAAGCCTGTCTGCGCAGTGCCTGGACAAATTGAGACTCGGGAAGTAAAAATGTTCAGAACAAAGGTATCTCATAAGTCAGAAATTACTGGACCTTTCAATAGTGGTGACACTATAAAAAAAAACTCTAACTTTACTTAAAGACGTATTATGACGCCTCTGCAGCAGACGATTTTAGAAAACATTCTGGCCAAAGGAGAATTTGCTCATGATGGCCAATATATTTTCAAACTCGTCTGCTGCTGATAAGTTGTATGTCGGAAATAGTAAAAATAATTTTGATTATTAAAAATATACACAAAACCTGCTAATTAGATCGCGATTATTTTTCAAACAGGCTTTTCCAGTAATCTCGTGCTTGACTAGTTCAAAATAGTATGGTGATGTTTTTCCTTTTCATTCTGATTTTTCAAACATTTTAAACGTCTGAAACATCTTAATGATAAATTTAAATGGAATGTCGACGAAAAGAAACATTCATACGTTAAGAGAAAACATTTTTGCAAATGGAGGAAATGTTCAATCCAAGCAATATCTCCTCTCTCCCCAACTTCAAAATGTTTCATGAACTTAAAAAGTCGTCTGCTGAAAACACGCTTGAAGTCAAGCCAGCCCTATGTAATAAGTAAGACGAGAAGTACGTATATATTTTCGTAGAAACAAATGAATACCGTATTAAAAGAAGACTTGCTTCTAAGAAAAAAGAATATCTGTGTATGTTATTTCATATTTGTCATTCTTATGTTTCATTTCAATGAACCTACCTTAAATAAACGGTTTATACGAAAAGAACTGCAGCTAATACGAATACAGATACAGGTGTAATACATCCTCAAAGCCAACCCAGCGAAGAAATCTTGGTGCTCAACAAAAGCGCACGGTATGATCAAACCGTACATAGTTCAGTGTCATTCTCATGTTTCTGATACGACTTTTTTTAATTAAGGTTTTCTATGAAAACTACTAAAGTTAATACGAATTATGATAACAAATTTAATACGCAAACTTATTTTAAGGTGCATATAATGCGCACCACCGAAACAATATTCCGACGGGCCCTCCTGACAAAACCACATCAATAAAAGGTTCAAATCAGCCTGTGTAGACGCACAGTTCGATAAGACAGTTTACGTTCGAAACAGACAATCGACGGACTTTACGCTAATTTTATAAGACGTTTCCAAGGTTGATCCTGAGTATCGAACTTACTGAAAGTCATAGTCATAATTATAAATTATAATAGATTTTCTAGTGCCTAGGCACACGTAGTCTATTTCTACTTTATTATGAACCGCGTTAGGCGACTTGGGGCCTTTTTGACAATCTGACGTGGAATCCTTTTAGATCACATTGGCGTACAGCTAGTAGGTCTAGGCTTCTAGATTCATTTTTATCAAAAGTAATATTAATTAAATCTTTGGTATAATTTGAAGCTTCTGCAACAAACGTTTTCTGAAAACGTTTTGGCAAAATTAGAAATTACTATTTACCACAATAATATCAACTGTATTCTAAAACTGATCGTTTATAGAAAGATATTTTCAGATTTGTTCACCACATGTTTTTAAAGTCTTCAGCTACAGATTTGTTGTATGTGGGAAAGATTGTATGTCTATATAACATTTTGGCCAAAGGTGACGTCACTGGTGAGACTGTGCACTACGAGCCAAAATCGACAGACACGGCTCATGTGTGTTTAACTCCGTGAAAAGTCGGCCGTATTACATAGATGAAATTATATAGAGATTGGGTTACAAGATGTGTTAATGTCCTTGGCAGGCAGGTGCAGTTTCTCCCATCCCATTATACTGTCGACAGCTGACGTGTTTAAAGCAGACGGGTGTGAACAATGTCTGTACATGAAACATTGTTACCTAATCAAGTTGAAATATTGTGGGAAAAGGAGAATTTGCTCGTTTTGAGCAATTTCATCTTTTGTCACATTGGTTTCAATAGTCGTTTGCTGCAAAGGCGTCAGAAAGTGTTTATATATGGAAAAGGGTTAAAGTCGTGATAATGATAATGTTCTAGTAATGGTAATTTTCTTGAATGCTTGAATGTGTCACTCTCGGATACGTTTTCTGGACAGGATTATGTTTAATTTCTTTTTGTTCCAGCATGTTTCAAAAGTCATCTGCTGCAGATACCTGAACAACGTCTGCATTTAAGAAAACCAGAGCCATATTAGATAGAAGAAGTAACAAAGAGACAGGGTTATATAATGTATCCTTGAAAGACTGATGTTATTTGACCCTTTCCCACACACAACACATCTGCAACAGACGACTATGCAAACATCTAGGCAAATAATTGTTGAATTGAATTAAAACAATGTGGCAATGGGAGATATTGCTCATCTTGAGCAATTTCTCCTTTTGGCACAATTTAATTCTGTGTTTGCGGGGAAGGGTTAACCCTTGCCTTTATGTAGTCGACAATTTACGTGTCTGCATCAGGCGGTTTTATAAAACCTATTTAGGAAAAACACGATATATTGCTCTAGATGGACGAATTCTCCTTAATCCACGATGGTTTTACGTCTGTATAAAAACACGTCTTCAATTCTTGTGCTACAGCCAATTATTTAAAAACCCTGATTCCCGGTCACATTTCCCAAATGCTTTTCACAAAACACTTACTCAAAACATTCGTGTAATTTCAGTAAAGTGATACTGACCCTTACGGGCCTCTTATAATCAGTTTCCGGTACTAAACACACGTACTTCCAATTGAAAACAAATAATTTGTCAATTCAACTACCAGTGTCACTAGAAAACTTACCTTTATCAGGCTAACCGTTTTCCTTATCAAACTTGCTGCTTTCCAATCGTTAGCCATTGTGTGGAAGAAGAATGGCGCAAGTGTGTGTTTGTGATTTATGTTTCTCATGGGCAATGGAGAGACTATACGTCATCGAAAAATGATTTTATACACACAACAACTATAATATCATTATTCTGTTTTATAAATTGAACATAATGAATAACTTAATAACAAAAGCAGGCCTTTTACACAAGTCATGCATAATCAATATTTTGTTTAGACGTGAATAATTGTTTGAATTGCGATGTTTGACAACTCAAAGTGGAATTGAAAAATGTGAGACATTGTTTAATCACGAGAATACAATACTTTGTAAGGGAGCTGCGCCCTGCTGACACTCAGCCTTTACGTCATTTAAAGACATATTGCCATATGGGGATACATAATAGGGCTACACTTACGGTTTGTTGGTCTATAAAGTGTATTTCGGTATGAATACCATTTTTACGCAGATACATTAAGACTCCAAACTGCCAGACGTTACTCAGATGTGTACATCATTTTCAAAGAAAAAGTTTAGTCATAAATGGCGTGAAGGTATCCATTTTGATCCTCAGCACGTGTATTTATTAGTTTTGTTGAACAAAAACGTAAACTAATGCATATTGAAGAATGCAGAACTACATATTGAGAACCATTTGATTTGGAGATCTAAATATAAAATGCATATCGACAAATTATATTCGTACAAAAGCAGCCATCTCTATGTAGAGATAACTACATGTAAATAGTAATAGGTCTCTTGAAATTATTTTATATTATTATTAATATGAGATAATGCACTTCATTTTGACAGCAGTTTTATTTTGTCACTTGTAATCACTGCATCACATATACACACGTCAAGCCCGTTATCATTTATTGTTTTTAAATTGAGATCTATTGAGACAATAATATAATCTAATTTCATTTATCATATATCATGTAATTACATCAATACGCCATGTAATTTTGAATATATGATGCAAATTTATCTCAGGAAAGGAATTGGTATAAGTGTCTAAGACGCTTGTTTTCCAATCCTATGTACATAACATGTATTACATATATACTAATGTGCAACTATTTCTCAATAAAATATGTTTAAACTAAAGCCCGTTAATTTACTTACATATATGCAATGCAGTCAGATACAAACAAACACATTTCAATACAAACTCTGGGTTTTACTCACAGACTAATTATGTCAATCAACTGTAACACAACTATTATCAAGACCATCTCTTCCAGTTTGAAACGAAAATTCGTATGCCGTATGATGTACATTTTTAATATGTGTAAATATGCGTTTTCTTTCATGATTTTACACGAGTCATCGGATAACTTCGGCTGATTCTGCATCTCTGTCTAGAATGAAATAATCCCCGTACATTGCTGAGACACGACGATTGTATACGAGAGATGTATTAATCGCTAATATTTGCCCGCCACGTGTTAAGGCATGTCAGAACAACGTGGGTACATATCATAATAAAGCCTGATTCTGTTCTAAGGTTTAACATAAACATGTTTAATTCCAAAACAAAAAATCCCTAAAATACACAATATCAACAAACGCTTCTTATCTGTGCACTCACTATTTTATCACAACAAAACACCTCGCCTTTCTTACTATGTTTATGTATTGAAATATGATAAGTAGCCTTTTTGCCGTACTAAACTCTGACCACCAAGTTAAATTAATAATTGTATACTGAATTAAATACTTATACCTTCATTGTACCATAACTGTTTCCATAGTTGTATTCGAACAATAAATTTCACAATATACCTCAAAGAGGGGGATAATTCATAGACCAGAATCCCATTTCCCTCACATTGTTTTGATCGAGCTGATTTTATACTCATACTCACGGTCGACACATCTAGCGATACGCTCCATCATTATAATATATAGGTCACACACATTGGTTAAACTTTTGTTTTTCTGATTCATAGCCATTATATTGAATCATCTTGACAATTAGGTCGTAGCAAGTACTTTACTGGTCTTTCTCGATCTTTCAATACGAGCAATTTAATATCATTTAAGGTATTTATTTCTAACTAATAAATTTAACTTTCTGAACAGTGAATAGCATACAGTATATCTCGATAACCAGCGATGAAGGTATGATGTTTTACCTTGTTTTCAACAATGTTTAAGTTATATCATGGAGTTTCTTGAGGTTAGTTACCAGTACGATTGGTCCATTCTATGCTAAGGACACAGTGGGCAATTGTTGGTCTCATGCGTATACATACATTTGTGTACCGTTTATCTATCATTGGTCAATGCATGATGTTAATTAATATGTCAACATATTTGTTTCTGAAGTAATTGTTGTAGTGCCTAGCTTTAGACGATATGGTTAATTAAGTCCCTTAAAAACGAAGTCGATGGCTATTAATGTAGTTCAACTTGGGATCGCTGCAAAAACTGGTTGACTTGTATCATAAAATTGGTTAAAACTTACAGACTGACGGAGATAACAAACTATACTCAACATATTTGTTCAACAATGACGAAAGCTGGTGATTGGCCTTTATCATGTAATCCTTTCCAACATACACCAGATATACAACAGATAACTTCGAAAAAAATCGATGCAAAATATGTTAAATTTATAAACATGAAAATATAATTATTGATAACGGTTGAAATCGTTTTGGTAAAATCAGAAATTGCTCATTGTGAGCAACTTCTTCTTTTGCCAATTTTCTTTTCAACAATCATCTACTAACAACCATGGATGCGTCAACATTCGTCTGCATTTTGGAAATGAATAAAAACGGCTTTTTTTCTCGGAGCGCGTCAGCAGTACATCAATCCTGGTTTACATCAATACACCAAACGATTAGTGGTTGACAGAACTTATTTTTTGAGTTAGAAGCTGTTGAATGTTTACTTTGTGCTTTATACTGTGTACTTGTACGCTAACACTATTCAACCCGTTCCATGATAAAGCCGAACATGAGGGGAAACCTCTGCATCTGACGATTTTTTAAACATTTAATAAACGAACTAATAAGGAGACGCTTTCTGACGCCTCTGCAGCAAACTACTTCTGAACACGATAGGCAAATTTTCCTGTTGCCAGAGTGTTTTCTCAAACATTGTTCATTCATTTATAGGTATCTTCCATATGTTTTATCTTGATGTCTTTTAATTAATCTGCAGCTGATTTATTGTATGAGGAAATGCTTAACTGCAATTTTCCTGGTTAAAACTGTTTCACTTAATGTTTTCAAATCGGATGACTCGCAAATTCGTGTATCATGTAGTCGGCGCATATTCATGTTTCTTGGTACTAACTTAGACAACAACACTAGACGGAGTTCATGTTACAAAATATGGAGTCATATAAGTAAGTAAGTAAGTAAGAAGATATTTTACTTATAGTGATACGTGTATAACTAAACAGACATATAACACACTATAATAATGGAAAAACACCCGGACTCATGGGCCTATATGTCACTGTTAAGAAAAAAAGATATTAACACAATAAGTACATTTCACTGTTCCACCTAATAAACACATATATCTACATAAGTACACATATATCACCTACATGTTAGTCAAAACTGATTGTTTAACTTCGGTTTAGGACCGTGTAAACCCCTTTCCAACAAACGATATATCTAAAGCAGACGATCCGATTGCCCTTTAAACATCAAGACAAAATGAGGAAAATGAGCATACTTTTTAAATTGAGTTGAAAACGTTGTAGCAAATACGGAAATTGTTAACCAAGAGCAACTTTTTCAAAATGCCCCTATAATTGCGTCTAAAGCCTTTACATGGTTGTACGAACAGTCTTTGACAGTGTTGTAATAGTATTGATTAAAAACACAATAACCAAAGTATGCGCACTCAACAAACAAAACTAGAACTATATTCAATTTCACTCAGTGAATAAATCAATAATAAATTTTTAACATAATGGGTTTTCATTGTCGTCTGCTTCATATGTGATGTATTGTGGGAAAGATTAAATTTCCAGATGAGCGGTCTTTATGTGTCAATGCTCAGCTCATTGCTTACAGAACAAAAACGACGCATAATGTTTCTGAACAATTTAATACCAACCAATGTAAAAAGGTACTTCAAATACAGGATTTGTAGAGTATTCAGATTGACCTAACACACTTGTAGGTGTCTTGTATAACACAAATTGTTTTGTCGCTAAAATAAAATACGTATATTGTTTAAGTGTACAAGGTTATTTAGACAGCTTTAAGTACGTGAGATTATTGACTTTCAACAATAAAATACGTATATTGTATAAGTGTACCAGGTTATTAAGACAGCTGTAAGTACGCGAGGTTCCTGACTTTCTAGAATAAAATACGTATATTGTTTAAAAGTACCAGGTTATTTAGACAGCTGTAAGTACGTGAGATTCCTGACTTTCTAGAATAAATACGTATATTGTGTAAGGGTACCAAGTTATTTAGACAGCTGTAAGTGTTGTGATAGGGGACTTTCTAGAATAAAATACGTGTATTATGTAAGGTTACCAGATTATTTAGACAGCTGTAATAACATGTGATAGTGGACGTTCTAGTATAAAATACGTATATTGTGTAAGGGTACCAGGTTATTTAGACAGCTGTAAGAACGTGAGATTCCTAAATTTATACAATAACATACGTATATTGTGTAAGGGTACCAGATTACCTTGTTCCTTACTCATTACTTATTCAGATTTGAACTTAGGTACTGCGTATGTTGATGTTGCCAACAACAAATGGGATGTTGTTGGTGTTGTAGATTCTGACAGAGACCTATTGTTACATATTCAATCGCCTGTTACTTATTCTAAAAAACCTGTTACTTATTCGGCCGTTTTCAAGAAAAGAAGCCTTTGCTATCTAAAACATCATTCAAACTGCACATGTTGATGTTGAAAATCACAATAAGGATGCTGTTGTGGTTGTAGATGCTGACAGAGACCCAATAGTACATTTTAAATCACCTGCTACTTATTCGGCCGTTTTCATGAAAAGAAGCCTTTGCTCTCTCAAATATCGTTCAAATTGTATATGTTAATGTTGACAACAGCATATGGGATGCTGTTGGTGTCGTATATACTGACAGAGACCTATTGGAACATATTAGATCACCTGTTTCTTATTCTAAAACCAGATACTTATTCATTACTTATTTGGACGTTTTCAAGAAAAGAAGCCATTATTATCATTCAAAATGCATATGTTTATGTTTCCCACAACAATCTCTAGGTTGTTGTTGTTGTAAATGATGAAATGAATCACATGTTACTTATTCAAAAACCTGTTACTTATTCGGTCGTTCTCTGTTCCTTGTTCCTTATTCCTTATTTAAATGTGAAGTTGGTTACTTGTTGCTTGTTCCTTATGCAAATCTAAAGTTGGTTATATGTTCGTTGTTCCTTATTCGTTACTTATTCAGATTTGATCTAAGGTACTGCATATGTAGATTTTGCCAACAACAATGTTTATGATGTTGTTGTTGTTGTAGATGCTGAGAGAGACCCATTGGCACATTTTAAATTACTTGTTACTTATTCAAAAACTGGTTAATTATTCGGCCTTTTTCAAGAAAAGAAGCCTTTGCTATCACAAATATCATTCGGCCGTTTTCAAGAAAAGAAGCCATTATTATCATTCAAAATGCATATGTTTATGTTTCCCACAACAATCTCGAGGTTGTTGTTGTTGTAGTAAATGATGAAAGTGAGCTATTGGTACATATTAAATCACCTGTTACTTATTCAAAAACCTGTTACTTATTCGGTCGTTCTCTGTTCCTTGTTCCTTATTCCTTATTCAAATGTGAAGTTGGTTACTTGTTGCTTGTTCCTTATGCAAATCTTAAGTTGGTTATATGTTCCTTGTTCCTTATTCGTTACTTATTCAGATTTTATCTAAGGTATTGCATATGTAGATTTTGCCAACAACAATGTTGATGATGTTGTTGTTGTTGTAGATGCTGTTTGAGACCCATTGGTACATTTTAAATCACTTGTTACTTATTCAAAAACTGGTTACTTATTCGGCCTTTTTCAAGAAAAGAAGCCTTTGCTATCACAAATATCATTCAAATTGCATATGTTGATGTTGCCAACCACAATTATGATATTGTTGTTGTTGAACATGCTGATGGAGACCCATTAGTACATTTTAAATCACCTGTTACGTATTCAAAATCCTGTTACTTATTCGTTACTTATTCGGCGGTTATCAAGATGTTTGCGTTTGATATCAAGAAAAATCATTCAAGCTGCTTACGTTGATGTTGCCAACAACAAATTTGATGTTGTTGTTGTTGTATATGCTGATGAAGATCTAGAAGAACCTACTAAATAACCTGTTACTTATTCGGCCGTTTTCACGAAAAGAAGCCTTTGTTATCCAAAAAATCCTTCAAATTGTATAAGTTGATGTTGCAAACAACAATGTTCATGTTGTTGTTGTTGCAGTTGTTTGTGTCTTGGTCATATCACCATTTATGTCATTTGTAAATGGCCAAAGGAAAGATACCGATTAGCGAATATAAACTTGAAAACTTTGTCAAAAATTCCTATACCTTTCAATAATGGTGACACTATTAAAAATACTATCTTTACTTATAGACATAATATATCTATAGGTACTACCTATTTGCGAAAAAAACGCAAGATAATTATAATCAAAAATTAAAGAGCATACTTTGGCAATAAAAAAGGATTTATAAGTAATTGACTAGACAATAATAATGTTAATGTCATGTTTCGTGCATTATCAAAAAAGATTTGGAATTCGTATTGCTGTCGTCTATTATTACGAATAGAAAATAATAAAGTAAAGACTTTCAGAACATCAAGGAATACATTTATAATGAACGAGGTTAAAACATGATGGCCAAGATGATCCTAAATCGATCACCTGCATTATGGTAAAGAAGCAAAAAGATCAGCTCTTTGCTGATGCCACCTGGCAACTGCCTTTTTCAACCAGTCAATATGACTGGAACAAATGATGTAAGGGGTCACATTTCTGCTTAACCCTTTCCCTATTAGAGACGGTTTCTGAGGCCTTTGCAACAGACGATTTATGGAAAGATTATCGCTAAAAGAACAATTGCTCCTTATGAGAAAGTTATCCTTTTGCCACAATGTTTGATAAATAACTCATGTATAGGAATTTGGGGTATTTCATGTTGATACCACTTTTTTGCGGGAAACGACGTCGCTCCATTGACGTTACGCCAAGATGAAGTGTTACGGAAATGACGTCACGTCCTTCTTTGGCTACGATACAGTCAACATTTAGGTTCAGGCGTAGAAGTCTAATGCTGTCGTTTTTTTGACGAACGGGAAAACATATTTCTTACAGAGTTCCATTTATTTTTTAATGTTAATTCCCCCCAAAACACAGCACTTTAATAAATATCGATTTAAAAAAAAAATGTTAAAGAGACGACAATAATTTAAAAAATCCGTGTTTTTCGTGTCATTTTATACATACCCAAACTATCGATTTAAAAAAAAATATTAAAAAGACGACAATAATTTTTTTTCAATCCGTGTTTCTCGGCTCATTTTATACATACCCAAAATGGCGACCCCCATGGATTTGGCCAGTTTCATTTCAGAAAGCTTCATGGGTTATTGAAAAAAAAAAAAAAAAAAAAAATTCTCACACCCGTTAACCATAAGCGAAAAAACCCATTCATGGTTTTTTTTCGTATTATGACGCCTCTGCAGCAGACGTTTTTAAAAGACATTGTGGCAAAAGGAGAATTTGCTCATGATGAACAATTTCTTCTTTTGTCACTATTTTTTCAATTATATTCAATTGGGGGTTGTCTTTGGGTTTTTTAAATTATATACATTTTCCATTTTTTGGGGCAAAGATATTTTCAAACTCGTCTGCTGCTGATTAGTTGTATGTCGGAAATAGTCAATATATTTTTAATTGTAAAAGATTTACACAAAACCTGCAAAACATATCGCGACATTTTGTTTCAAGCAGGCTTTTCCAGTAGTCTCGTGCTTGATTGCTGACTTGTTCAATTGATGAAGTTATTCCTTTTTATTCTGATAATACAAACGTTTGAAACGTCGGAAACATCTTAATAAGAAATTAGATTGAATGTCGTCGAAAGGAAAGACGCTTCAAACGTTTGGAGAAAACACTTTTGCAAATAGAGGAAATGTTCAATCCAAGCAATATCTCCTCTCTGCATAACTTCCAAATGTTTCCCGAACTTAAAAAGTCCTCTGCTGCAGACACACTTGAAGTCAGGTTAGCCCTACGTAATAAGTAAGACGAGAATTACGTACATATTTACCTAGAAGCAAATGAATACCGTATAAAAAGAAGACTTGCTTCTAAGAAAAACGAATATCTGTGTATGTCATTTCACATTTGTCATTCTCCTGTTTCGGAAACGACAATATTTCGTTTCATTGAACGGTTTCTACGAAAAGAACTGCAGCTAATAAAAATAATGATACAGGTGCAATACGCCCCCAAAGCCAACTAAGCGAAACAACCTCGATGCTCAACAAAGGCGCACGGTATGATCAAACCGTTCATATTTCAGTGTCATCCTCATGTTTCAGATACGACTTTTTTTAAATTTAGGTTTTCTATGAAAACAACTACAGTTAATACGAATAATGATAGAGATGTTATACGCAAACTTATTTTAAGTTGCATATAATGCACTACACCGTAAAAATACTCCGACGGGCCCTCCTGACGAAAAACATCAATCCTGAACAAGGTTCAGATCAGCTTGTGTAGAAGCACAGTTCGATCAGACAGTTTACGTTCGAAACAGACAGTTGACGGACTTTTCGCTAACTATATAAGACGTTTCTAAGGTTGATCCTGATTATCTAACTTACCGAAAGTCACAGTCATAATTATAATTTATAACATATTTGCTCGTGCCTAGGCACACGCAGTCTATTTCTACTTTATTATGAACCGCGTCAGGCGACTCGGGACCTTATTAACAATTCGACGTTGAATCCTTTTATATCACTTTGGCGTACAGCTAGTGGGTCTAGGCTTCTAGTATTTTTTATCAAAAAATACTTTATTAAATCTTTGGCATAATTTGAAGCCTCTGCAACAAACGACTTTTTATTTACAAAAGGAGAAATTTCTATTTGCCACAATGATATCAACTGTATTCTAAAAATAAACGTTTATAGAAAGAGATTTTCCAATTTGTTCACCACATGTTTTCAAAGTCTTTAGCTACAGATGTGTTGTATGTTGGAAATAATGTATGTCTATATATCATTTTGGACAAAGGTGAAGTCACTGGTGAGACTGTGCACTAAGAACCAAAATCGCTAGACACGGCTTATGTGTGTTTAACTCCGTGAAAAGTCGGTCGTATAGCATAGATATAATTACATAGAGATTGGGTTACAGGATGTGTCTTTGTCCTTGGCAGGCTAGTGCAGTTTGACCCTTTCCATTAAACTGTCCACAACTGACGTGTCTACAGCAGACGGCTG
The DNA here is from genome assembly GCA_031761405.1 of Serripes groenlandicus. Taxonomy (NCBI): domain Eukaryota; kingdom Metazoa; phylum Mollusca; class Bivalvia; order Cardiida; family Cardiidae; genus Serripes; species Serripes groenlandicus. Next base: position 34,468,543 of record JASEVX010000004.1, read on the forward strand.
TGAAGAATGTCTGTAAATAAAACATTGTTTACTAATCAAGTTGAAATATTGTGGAAAAAGGAAAACTTGCTCAGTTTGAGCAATTTTTACTTTTGTCACATTGTTTTCAATTGTCGTCTGCTGGAAAGGCGTCAGAAAGTGTTTTATGTGAAAAAGGGTTAAAGTCGTGGTGATGTTCTAGTAATGGTAATTTTCTTAGATCGCTGGTATGTGTCGCTCTCGGATCCGTTTCCTGGACATGATTATGTTTAATTTCTTTTGTTTCAACATGTTTCAAAAGTCGTCTGCTGCGGATACCTGAACAACATCTGCATTTGAGAAAGTCAGAGCCATACAAGATAAAGGTTACATAGAGACTGGGTTATATGATGTATTCTTAACAGACTGATAGTATTTGACCCTTTCCCACACACATCACATTTGCATCAGACGACTATGCAAACGTCCAGGCAAAAATATTGACACTCTGTACATTTAATAGTATATTTGTTGAATAGAGCAATTTCTCCTATTGCCACAATGTTTTCATTTTGTTGCTGCAGAGGCGTCAGAGTTGAAAAGTTGGAAACGGTTAACCCTTGCCTTTATATAGTCGACAATTGACGTGTCTAGAGCAGGCGTTATTATAAATACAGCAGGCGGTATCATAAATACAGCAGGCGGTATTATAAAACCTGTGTAGGGGAAAACACGAGATATTGCTCTAGATGAACAAGTTCTCCTTAAGGTAGTAAGCCCCTAATGGGCATCATTTCAAACTATGATCAGCTTGATAATTTCTTAATGTGTATCATTTCCTGGATTTAAAAACAAAATTTAAAAGACATTTACCGTCAAATAACAATTTTATTTTAATTTGAATTACCAGTTCAGAATTTTCGATAAAAACGACATTACCCGAAATAATTTATTTTTCAACATTTTGGTAATAATTTGGTATCAAAGTAACAAGAAATATATTCAGAAATAATACACTATTGATCACATCACCAACAAATATAATCAAACTGTACTAAAATAGCCATATGGTATTACAAGTTTAACATACAGTTTTGACCGCGTAAAACTGGAACATTGACGTTTAAAAGCTCTCGATTCGTCTCTCTCTGTTTTTTCTCTCTACCCCTCCCTCTTACTCTCTATCTCTTTATATATCTTTCTCTCCGTATCTCTCTCTACCTCTCCATTCCTCTAACTTCTCTTTCTCTGGTTCTGTCGATCTCTCCCTCTCTTGATCTCTCACTATCTCTTTCTTTCTCTCCCCCTCTGTCTGTCTTTCTCTCTGTATCTATGTGTGTTTCTTTGTCTCCCATTCTGTCTCTCTCTATATATATATCTTTGTGTCTCTCACTATTACCCCTCTCTCATTCTCTTTCTCTGTCTGTCTCTGTCTCTCACTATCTCCCCATCTCTTCGTCTCAGTCACTCTCCCTCTTTTTTCTATGTCTGTATGTCTCCCTCTCTCTCTCTCTATATATATATATATCACTCTCATACGCTTACTTTCTCTTTCTCTCTCTCTCTCTCTCTCTCTGTATATGTGTATGGGTCTCTTTATATCTAATTGTCTCTCTTTCTCTCTCTCCCTCTCTCTCTCTCTGTCTCTGTCTGAATCTCTTTGTCTATGTCTCTCTGAATCTCTTTGTCTCTATCTTTCCTATTTCTCTGTCTCTCTTTCTCTCTCTCCCTATCTCTCTCTCTCTCTCTCTGTCTCTGTCTGAATCTCTTTGTCTATGTCTCTCTGAATCTCTTTGTCTCTATCTTTCCTATTTCTCTGTCTCTCTGTCTATATCGCCCTCTCTCTCTCTCTATCTATCTATATATATATATATCTCTCTCTTTCTCTCGCTCTCCTTCTCTCTCTCACTCTCTATATTTCTATCTCTCTTTCTCTCGCTCTCTCTCTCACTCTCTATCTTTATCTCTCTCTTTCAAACTCCTCCTCACTTTTTCTCTCTCTCTCAATATACCCAGCCTTTTATCTCTATATATCCCTTTCTTCGTCTCTATCACTCTCTCTCCTTTTCTATCTCTCCCTCTCTTGATATATCTTTCTCTTTTTCTCTTTCTTTCTCGCCATCTCTCTCTGCCACTCTCTGTGTGTCTCTCTTTGTCAACCTCCTCCTCTCACTTATTCTACCCAGCCATCTCTCTCACCCTCTCTCTCTTTATCTGTCACTGTCTCTTTATATATGTCTGCCTGTGATTCTCTCACTATTTCACTCTGTATTTCTCTCTCTCTCTCTGTCTCGGTCTCTGTCTCTGTTTCCCTCTGTCTCTGCCTCTTTCTAACTATCTCTCACTTTGTCTCTCTCACTCTCCCATCTGTCTCTCTCGCTTTCATTGTTTCGCTATGTCTCTGTATATATGTCCCTCTCTCTCTCTCTCTCTTCCTCTCTCTCCCTATCTCTTTATATTTGTCTGTGTATGTGTGTGTCTCCCTCTCTATCTTTATCTCTGTCTTTATATATGTGTATGTGTGTGCGTGTGTGCGTGTGTATGTGTTTGTGTGTGTGTCTCTCTCTCTCTTTCTTTCTCTCTCTCTTTCTCTCTCTCTCTCTCTCTCTCTCTCTCTCTCTCTCTCTTTATCTCCGTCGGTCTCTCTCTCACTCTGTCTTTCAATGTCTCTCTGTTAATAATTATTTAACATTTGTGTATTGATTCCTTGTAATTTATAGCTGAAATAAACATATTTTTACATAACAATATTTTTATTACAAAACGGGTTGAGTCCCAAAACGTGGTATTACAAAAGTGGTTCTTGATAATCATGTATGTTCCACACGCGATTCCATCAACAACCTACGGAAATAAGTATGATTTAACATTTGTGTATTAATTCATGGTAAATTATAACTGAAATACACAGATTTTTACTTTTCCAATATTTTTATTACAAAACGGGTTGACCCTGAAAATGTGGGATTTCAGAACAGGTTCTTGATATTCAAGTATGTATTATGCAATTTTTCCGTACTAACGTTCTAAAGTAAGACTTTTTAACATTTGTACGTTTCACCTGCGATTTCATTACCATCCATCTGTAATAAGTATTGTTTAACATGTGTGAATTGATTCCATGTCAAGTATAGCTAAAATGAACATATTATTACATTTGCGATAATAATTCTTTTTACAAAACCGGTTGACTCTCAAAAATTGGTATTACTAAACGGGTTCTTGCTATTCTTGTATGTATTATGCAATGTTTCTGTATTAACCTTCTGAAATAAGACCGTATTAGTATTTGTACAAAAGTTTCTTTTAATTTTAAGTTGAAATATACAGCTTAAATCATCTTTAAGCATTTAATTACAAAACGGGTTGCTACAGTGCATATATGCAGGTAAACCATATATTTGCAATAAATTGAAAGTATCAGGAATAAAACCTGTTTGTCGAGGACAATATCCGTAGGCATTTTACACAGTATTTGAAGGAAAGTATTTTGCGTTTATCAATTTCGAATTGTATTAAATATTTTGTACCAACCTAGCATACGAAATACACTATCTGTACGTGTTCTAGCGGGCAAATGTTGTGATTTTTTGCCACATAATTTCCAAAGTTTTTCAACGTTCTGGATATCTGAAGACGACATCGAATGCCAAAGCTCACATCCGTACAGTGTAGACGAAATTGGTATTGTTTTTTTAAGTGAACCCATTGTAATAAGGATGACATTTCAAATGTTGTTTAATGCTATCAAAGAGAACATAGAGGCCGGTCCTTTGCTGACGCGGTTTCTTATTATATGTGAGTTCGTTAAGTGTTATACCAACATGGGTCACTGTTTTGCATCTATTTAAGGTAGAGTTTCCGAATCTAACCGACGTAATATTACTATGGCCTTTACCAAATATGATTAATTTACTTGTCTGTATTGAAACTATATCCCCAGTCATCTGCATATTTATTTGCAATAGTTGATTGATGCTCGATGCTTGTCAAGTTTAGACCAAGAAGCACAAGATCGTATGCTAGTGTCGGATTACCACAATTTCTTGTGCCAACAGTTAAACCGTAGGTTGATTCAAGTCTGTTTAATAAGTAGTACTGTGCTTTAAAATAGTAACGAACTGTCATTTCAACGAACATCTTCCCTTAGGTAATACATATAGATGTATTGTAAGCTCGTTTAAATGTAACTTAATATATGCATAATGTATAATCATGAATAATACCAGGATACGCTACATTGCCTTTAATAAAATACAAGAGGCCCAATGGGTCTGGATCGCTTACCGGATTGCATGAAGATATAAACACGCAGGGATTGTTCCAGGACTAAGTTAAAATAAATGTAGGAGTTATGGTCTGAAAACAGAAAACGAACCGTGTTACGAACTCTTACGTTTAGTACATGAGAATAATACCAAGATGTACACAGTCCGTGAAGTTTGGTAAAGAGAACACCTCCATTTGAAAAAATATAAATCTCAACTTGTTACCAATACTTAAGAGTAAGTTTGATTGCATTACAATCACCAAGCAAAGTTACAGAGAGAGGTTGCGGCATTGATTAATCTCGCTGAATTATATAGCTCTTCTGATAACTGGTGTTATTTATATTGTACATGTACTAACAATATAAAGAAAGGAACATTACACAATATAATAAACAAGTTATTGCTTCTCCAGTTTCTACTAGATTCTTCATCACAGGAGTTAGTTTTAAGCATAGGACTCAGAAAAAACAATATTATAGACATAGAACAAATTACGAGAACATTATGTTAATTCATGCATATAAAAAAGCTGAGATATTAAGCTGCAAGGACAACTGAATGTTATTCTATAGTTAATTAAGATATATAATAAGACAATGAAACAATGGAAAGAGGTGGTGTACAAGTGTATCTTAAAATGTTGTTATGTATCCCTAGGAAGTGCTCCTAAGAAAGGAGGAATAAACCGATACAAATTACATTTGAATTGAAGCCTCATTTTCATTCAATACGTCCAGAGGCATTATCTAAAAGACAGAACAAAAGTTTTGAAAAGTATTTGTTCGTCAATTTGTCAACACAATTGACGAATTGACGAGCTAGAAGCTCTTTTGAATGAATGATGGCCTTGCAATTTAAAATCGGGCCTAATCTGCATTCAATACGTCTAGATACAACTATCTAAAAGACAGCAAAAAACATCGAAAACAATGTGATAAAAGAGAAATTGCTCGCCATTATAAGCAATGTCTCGTTTTTCAAAAATGTTTTCTACACGGGACTGCCGCAGATGCGTCAAAATGCGTCTTTATGTAGAAAGGGTTAAATCGTGACACTTGAATATTTACTCTATGACGGAGCAGATTTAGAAATGCCAAATGATCTTAGGGACCTCTTAAATAGTATATATTTATACCCTTCTTTTTGCTCAGAGTTGCGGTATATATACATATAAATAAAATGACCAATAAAATGCCGTGAAAGTGTGTTTAACTAAAAACATTGTTTCAAACAGCTACCAGAAACATCATACTATTACTTAATTTAATGTTATCAACTAGGACCATGTTCTCAAACATTTGAAGTCATGAACATTTAGTCTTCTTAAATGTTGAATATTGCATACAGTTTGTTTTTAAACAAATACAAAAATTGTGTGCGAGTAAAAACTGGCATTTTTTGTTTGCCCAAGTGAGACTCTTTATAAATTTCCCTGTCACATAGGAAATATATGACTTTAAAAAGTTTCACATGAAAATATAATTTATATAATTCAAACAGACACACATGCAAATAAATATACTATACCAAAGCCAGTCGTTCATTTGACAGGTCTTTTTGAGACTATGTGTGAAGTGAAACACGATATGTTAGAATGAGGTTATCAATAAGACAGGAAACATCGCCCATTTAAAAATGTGAATGATACGAACTAAAATTTAACCATTTAATGTAGATGAAAATAGTGTGACAAAGGGGGACATTTTAAATGATGACCAATAGACTCCTTTGTCATACAAAATTCAACTGCTGGTATATTTAATGGTTAAATTGGGAGTTTCTTTTAATGGGAAGTTTCGTCTTTTGTTACTACGTTTTAGAAGTCGTCTGATACATGTGTATTCTACATGCTAAATTACAAACGTGTCTGTAATATATAAGTAACTCTTATGTTTAGGCCTTCATATTATATTTACAAGGTGTTTTTATACAATGAAATGTTTGTAGACCGTTTTGTGTGTTTCCCGATGAATATCTTTATATTTCTTTTGATATAACCTGAATGGACAGTTATATACGAAAATATAAACGTTTCAAATATCATCGGAAAAAAAAGAATACGTAAATCTTGTTAACAATCATTCGCTTAAGATGTTATAAACACTTGTAAATGGAGGAAGGATTTCTTTCTTTAGCAATCCAATTTGCAGAGAAAAAACACTGTGAGTGTAAAATAGATCAGTTATAACATAACAATATTAAACACAAGTGTAGAAAGATAAAGAAATATCTCACTTACATAAATATAGAATAAACCTATATTGACAGACCCCGTTCATCTACGGATAAGGGCAAGTAAATGGAGCTTCTATAACAATGTAAAGGGACCATTAAGCATAGCAATAACACAACCTTGAAGTATAAATAGAACGTATAAATTTAACGCATGGTTTTAATTCATGTTAGCACATGACTCTTTTCACATATATAACGACCCATTCACCGTAGAACCAAGTTATAATACTTGTAACAACGCTCAATTAGAGTTTAGAGCTGTGCAAACAAGAGATTCGGATTAACTAAATAAACATCGATTTATTATTGGGTAAGTTTCTCATATTGTTGTTGAAACACAATGTTTATTTTAATATTTTTCTCATATCTTTATCAACATTAACGTCTCATTTTATTCACGAATTCATCCTCTTTTTATTATTCTACAATTATTTAACTTGTGTATTTCATATGTGGGGAAATTATGTTCCTACGTTGTGTCACATCGTAAATGTTCTTATCTGTTATTTCCACCATATCATTGATAAATCTTGTTTTAAAATTGTATAATATGTTACATATACCGATATTGTAATTATATCAAGAGATACGTTGACGATGATAGGGTTGTTTTGCAGGTGACAATGTTTTAGCTGAGACTATGTATCATTTGGACGATATGTGGAATTTTACTTTGGCTACCTGGCCTATGTTGATATGGGACTAAAGCTATCAACTCTGTGTTCTAGGCTCAAATGTTGTTCTAAATTATATATGTTTTGAAAACAAATCTCTCGGGCTAATTTTTAATAAATTAGAAATAACTGAATTACTGTTTAAATATTTAGCGAAAGTTTCATTTTAACTCCCCTTGGCAGTTGTATGGAATTGATATCAGGTAATTGTATTCACTACAGTCCGGTGTAATATTTATGTAAATACCACTTCAAACGGGGAAGTCTTAATGGGTTTTTTAACGACTCTATCATTGTCATTAAGTTTTGAGGTAAACAACGACGTTATTTCAAAGGTATGATTCCACCTTAACGGAGCATGCCACGGACACGCCTAAATGTTTTTAGGCTGACTTAAGTAGTGGATTTGTGTCATGTCAAACTATCGGTATATATACATGTACCTAACAACAGTTGGTTATTTTAAGTTTGTGAATTGTTTTTCAGTTAACTCACGACAATCAATACAACTAACGTGTATTCCCTGACCTGTTCGCACCTGAACTCCATATGTTTTCTCATGTACCTGGCTACCTATGTACATATATTATAAAACCTATAATCCATATGTGTAAGACAAATGACGCTAGTCATAATTTCTTTGTATATAATAGGCCAAAATGAAAGGTCGAGTTTTGAAACCCCCGGATTAATGTTCCTCATTGTCACCGACTGGACAATCGTCGTTTGTCATGAGGCAGTTTGATATATGGACATATATTGAAAGGTTATCCCGAAGTTAAACTTAAACTTTACTTACAGTTTTTTGCATTAGTCTTTAGTTTAAATCACCAAATGATGGTGGTAATAAATCATACTCATAGATGTGCAAACCACATTGGAAGTTGAATTGACATTTGGAAGTAATTGTATGAAAATATAGACCTCAAACCGAATTTAACCGAATGTTCACATCAGACAGACGGACTGTCCTCAAGACAAACATCGTCAATCAATAGATATGATTTGGAAAGCAAGGCAACTAGAACATTACGGTAAAAGTACATGTATACTCACCGAAGACATTTATCAGATCATCGTTAAGTGTTTCCCACCCGTCAACTTTATCTGATTGAATGTCCTTGTATATTTGCATAAAAACACTAAAATCATGATCATTTTAATCTAAAGAATTGTAAAGTCGTGTGTGAAACATATAGGTAACAGTGATATTAAACAAGAAGGGTGTCAGCTAAGATTTGTGTCATTAGCCAGACACTTTAAGCAAATTCAACTCTCCTTCGTTGGTTTATAAAACAATTTAATCAACCATGACTTTATTTTACAAGAACTGACAGATAGCATTAGTATGTAACCGGGGTTTGGCGTAAATTACCAAGTTTATTTATGATAATGAATTATTTATTTGCAATAATTATGAGTATAAGGACCTGTTAAATAGTAAACACAGAAATAAATAGGCTTGCAAAGTAAACACAATTAATATGTTTACAAAGTAAACACAATTAATATGTTTACAAAGTAAACACAATTAATATGTTTACAAAGTAAACACAAGTTAATACATTTGCAAAGTAACAAATGTCCGGTTATTATTACAATAATTATAGTAAGATTGATAATATTGACACTAAATGCAGAAGATAATCTTACCAGAGCATCTGCTGTTTAGTTTCTTATTAGCTTATAAAACAGAAATTCTCTATGAAAGAGTTTTATTAACGTTTTTACTGGTCGCAGAACAGACTGAAAATGCAAGATAGGCATCAGAACAAGAGAATGCTATTTAAGGCGGGAAAATGAGAACTAACTCATACCCTTTCACACTGACAAGTACTCACAGTAGCACGTACTAATCAGCAAGAGCTGTCCTTAATACAGCGCGCTCGACTCCTTCTCCGCTTATCAGTTACTGAGATATGGAGTCTAATGTAGTTGCATGCAAAACATTAACCAGAATTTCTTACACGGTGATAATTTGCATAATATGCAGGAGCTATCTTACTTGATTGTTAACATAGTTGTAATGATGGGGAAGGGCTGTATAAAGTTTCAATGCAATACTATAAGTAGTTAGAGATAAGGACTCTTAATGTAGATGCACACAACATTTTAACCACAACGGCTTAGGAAAGAAAGGGCCATAATTTGCATTATCTGCAGGATAGAGTTATCTAACTTGATAATTTACATAGGTGTGATAGTTAGAAAGCATTACATACAGTTCCAATACAATACATCTAGTTGTTACTGAGTTATGGTGAAATATATGTACTTGCATGCAAAGCATTAACCAAGGTATGGCGCGAACGCCGACAACAGGGTGAGTAGAATGCTCTTATATTCTCCGAATAGTGGAGCTAAAAACGAGCAAATTTGTTTCCTCTGGCATGTCATTTTATTTAATTAATCCATAGCTGTAGTATTAAGATTTATCGGCTGTATACTGTTGCATTTTTAGCAGTTATCTTTAGATTTAATGTTGATTCGGCATGATTTTTAAAATTAGTATTTTCTTTTCCTTTTCCTTTTTAAACTAAACGTTTGATTTGGAATGTGCCGATTTCCCACGACCGAAAGTGTAAACAAATACCTCTGGCTACATATCAAATGGTATCAATGTGAAAACAAGAGGGCCAGTATTGCTTAACTGATTTTAGCAAAAATTAATTAACTATAGCCATATAAGGCAAAACAGCCCTGGCCCCCGGTTGCCAGTAATGAAAATAAATATAAATCATAGTTAAGTTTGCTTTACAAATTACAATTTCCTAAATAAACGTAAGTACACCGATCTTTGGTTGTTCCATCCAACAAAATAAATCGACAGTAAATTTAAAAATTTGGTATAGTAAAATTGTATGGTCCAGACGTATAGATTGTATGGTATACTTTTCATAATATGTGAAAATCATTATCCTATAAGAGATTTGTCACTAATACAATTGTTAATAAGCAAATGATTTAAACTGTGAACATGTAACATTCCATTTCAGAATGCATTTGTCTAAATTTCTAATAATCTTTGACAATGATAATTCAGTGAAGTTCACCAGGGATCAAGTTGTCACTAGCGATATGTATACAGTTTTGTTTCATGGTTGGAGGAGAGAAGCTAATGTCACTTGCAAGAGAGGCAGTTTTATTCTTAAAAGAAACAGTGCCAGTGTCGTTTGTCACCGTTATAAAGAATTTTCATTTGTTACACATAATATGTTACGCGTTTTGGTGAACAATGGCTATGAAATGTCTTTAAACAATGGCTGCTGGGGAATTGCTATATACATGTAACTGTTATTAAAAGATTAATTCACTTTTTCAAACGAACTCGTTTCACTTCAAAAGTCGATTTCAGAATGACGTTACTACCGTGGCCCGCTCCCATTGTACTAACACTTTTCATAATTTCACAGACCGTCACAGAAATTTTATTTTTCAACAAATCATTCAAATATTTGTCATACATGAGAAATGTGGACTTCTGATAAAATACAACCTTGATTTGTGTCGAGACTTAACGTAACTAAAGTTTAACATGTGTGGCGCCAACAGAATTGCTCCCATCAGGTTCGATTCTGCATTCGTGCAAGGCCTACGAAAGTCACTAGTTGCCGTTTTAGCATCAAAATTCAGTCAATATTAAAATGTACAGACAATGCTTTTGCCACATAATGCATACATGTCGTTTTAGCTTTGGTATGACCAGAATTGCCGGAATGATGTTATCGGCTGGTTAGTACACTCGTAGTAATAGGAAAAACAGCTGTTCCGGCCGGTTTATACAGCCGGAGTAGCCAAAATTCCGGCTATTCTGGCTATGTAGTTTAGCCGGAGTAGCCGGAGTTGCGGTTGTTCCGGCTATTCTGGCTCCTCCGGCTAACTTCGAGCATATCCACATCTCCCAGTTCGCATTGCTTGTTTTCGGTATGCTTCCGCTAGCCATTTTATTTGTTTTGTTAACAATAGTTACAGACGAACTATGACAGTTGTCACATGACCGGAAGTTTACAATCTACTGTGCGCACTGTACTGAACCGTGTTAGGACCGAAATCGGGATTAACTAAGACCAGGAAGTTAGGACAATGTTAATAAAACGGTCTTATTTTCAGCCCTAAGTGCCGTCGTTAAATATCGGTCCTAGTTAGAACGGTCTAAACGGGCCCCCAGCAGACGATATATATGGATATTTTTTTCTAAATGTAGGAATAATTACTTAAAAAAGTTTGGAAACATTGTGGCAAACAGAGAAATTGCTCGTTTTGAGTATTTTTTTCCTTTTGTCACAATGTTTTCAAAAGTCGTCTGCTGCAGATGAAGCGTCTATATGTGGGAAAGACTCTCGATTACTCCATAATTAACCTTGATTGATCGGCGTGTTCGAGTTATCCATCGATTTAAGCTATATTAATTTATGTATTTTCAGCTTCGTAACTCCTTTTAACTTAAATGCATCTTCTGAAAAGTGAGTCAGGGATAAAACCGCACCATAAAAACAACACATCATCAGTTCTGTCCTGCAGAATATGTTAATGGTCTCGTATCTCTAACGAAAATGTTACATAGCCATGGTCATGCGTTAACTTTATACCGATTAATGTGTAGCGACAATCAATAGAAATAGATCAAGATGAAACCGTGAGAATATGCAGGCTGATTTTGGTCTGATTAATGTCTAGCGGCGAATAATGAAGATATATCAAGATGAAACCGTGAGAATATGCAGGTAAATAAAAAAAATAGAGATATGATTGTGCATTTATGTTATCTGATCCGAAGGCATAATATTTTTTCATTGAAATGTGTAATGTTGAAAAAAAACCAATCCTATTGCTGTAACAAAGGTATACACCCTTTACCACTTGCAGACGCAGTATGTAAAGTACAATTATTGATAATAGCTGAAATTATTGAAGCAAAAGAAGAAAGTGAGCACTTTCTCCTTTGTCAAAATGATTTCAAAACATGCCTGCTTAGTATCCGTCTCAACTGGGAAATGGTTAAATCCGAGCATCGCAGAACATGTTTAAGTCATGTACAGCAGGATAAGGGTAAATAGAGGATACATTTCAAAAGGGCATTTTGACCTTTGCCACTTGAAAACGCATTTTAACGTATCTTCAGAAAACGTCTATTATTAATTTTTTCTCAAAAGGAGACATTGGTCGTTGTGAGAAATGTCTACTTCTTCAACAATATTTCAACTCTGATGAATTCATAAATTTTACTCTATAGCAATGTTCCATATTTTTGGTGATACAGTTTCGAAGTCGCATGACGTAGATTGGTCGAGTGAGTGATAGGGTTAATGTTCCTCATCTTTGGTGATACAGTTTCGAAGTCGCATGACGTAAATTGGTTGAGTGAGAAAGGGTTAAGCAAAATAAGGGCTATGTTTTTACGATTTTTGAACTTGTATGAACGTGCACCTGAGTCGCGTCAAGCGAGTTGGGGTCTTATTGCATCTGCGTACAATAAAGTCTCAGACGAGGCTGTACACCGGACCTTCAAAATCCGTCTACACTTAATAGAGTCATATATACATCTTTTAACAAAAACATAGATATGTAGCCCCATTAGGTTGACGTCAAAATACCGTTAAATGATCCGTTGAAGAGAGTCTTCAGAAAGCGTCTATTTCTTGGAAAGGGTTAGTTTTGTCATTTCTTAATGTGGTTTTTGTTTCTACTTTTTTCTTACTCGTATCCTGTTTCCACTATAAATTGTGATTTTTATTTTGGCCGCATCCGGGGTTGATTACATGCTTTGACATAATAAACGATTACAAATGCGAACACTTACTAGGGATACACTGCAATTCTTGGTCAGAAGATGGTTTTGTTCTTTTTAACATATATACATTTTAAGTTAGATACGATTGTAAATACTACTGCTACTGCTATTACTACTACTACTACAACTACTACTTCTAGTACTACTACTACTACTACTACTACTTCTACTACTACTACTACTACTACTAATAATAATAATAATAATAATAATAATAATAGAACTATACTTATAATTTAAGAATATAATAGTGATACTACTACTACTACTACTACTTCTACTACTTCTACTACTACTACTACTATTCCTACAATTAAACTGATAATAACAAACTACTACTAGTACTTCTACTACTACTTCTACTACTAATAAAACTATAATTAAAATTTAAAAATAAAATAGTGATCTTACTACTCCTACTATAACTACTACAATTAAACTGATAATTATGATAATAAACTACTACATCCATTACTACTAGTACTTCTACTACTATTTCTACTACTTATAAAACTATACTTATAATTTAAAAATATAATAGTGATACTACTACTACTAAAATTATAATGATAATAACAAACTTATACTTGTACTACTACTACTACTTAAACTACTACTTCTTCTACTAATAAAACTATACTTATAATTTTAAAATATAATAGTGATACTATTACAACTACTACTATTACTACAATTATAATAATAATAATGATAATAACAAACTACTACTTCTATAACTACTACTACTTCTACTACTTCTACTTCTACTTCTACTACTGATAAAACTATACTTATAATTTAAAAATATAATAGTGATACTATTACTACTACTACTACTACTACTATTATAATGATAATAATGATAATAACAAACTACTACTTATATTACTACTACTACTTCTACTACTACTTCTACTACTAATAAAACTAGACTTATAATTTAAATATATAATAGTGATACTACTACTAGTACTACTTTTACTACAATTACAATGATAATAATGATAATAACAAACTACTACTTCTACCACTACTTCTACTTCTACTTCTGAGGCTATAACGCACACGTGCTCATTAAAAGATAAAGTGTTAATACTTGATGATTTTAATGCGCGTCTTCAAGGTATTGGCAAAATGCATGATGACGCCACCAGTGACAAATCGTCATTACTAACTACAACAGTTCATGGCAAACGATAGACGTATAGCACTTCATCACAGTGATGAATAGTACACACACGTATGAAAATAGGTCTAAGCTTGACCACATACTTATTGGACAGACACTTATAAACAAAATAGAACAGTATAAAACGTTACCAGAAACGGACGTATTTACATCAGATCTACCTTTAATTGCATAAACAGATAATCTCAGCCTGAGTATGGCATCCTTTGAAAACAAGTAAACAAAATAACGATCAATCTGTTAACAAAAATGAATGAAACAAGATACCACTGTTCCCTTACTCTGTATACCCTGTTTTATTGTATCAATGTGATTTCACATTATCAAATTTATTCAACTTGCAAAACCGAGCTTGAAAACATGTTGGGAAAACTATTGAAACTCTCTGTAAATTAAAGGGTATGTATTTATAATGACAGGAAATGTTGAAAACCTTATGGAGTAATGATAAATTGCTCAAAATGAGCAATTTTTCCCTTTTTCAACAACGATTTAAAAAGTCGTCTAATGCAGTGGCGTCAAAAAGCGTCTGTATGTGTGAAATGGTTAAAGTAAGTTTTGACTTAACTCACATGTAAACTAGATATATTTCAAGATGTTTATGGACCGTTTGTTATTGGTGTATAGATAAGACATGGGATTCAAATGTTCGGTCGTAAAAGTGTGTGCAGTCCAGAAATATAGTGTCCTTGCTTTAAGAATCGTAGGCCTGTGTTGTTTTTAGCTCACGTAAGCACAATGAGTTAATTTTTAATTTATATTTATGGTATTCAATCGTGAAGAATACTGGTCACGAATTGACTATCACGTTCATGAATTACTTCCGTGTCTGGCATTCAAGATAGAATATGTAAATCGCATATACAGTGCCTTCGGTTGTGAGACGTCTATAACGATGTCCGTGTTATTATTGTTGGCTAATACCGTTGGGCTGTTTGCCTTTGGTGCTGTATTGAGCGGATTTTCGGAAGTATCCGATATCGAGCTCTCTGACTTCACAACGATAGATGACGTTACAACATGTCTACTACGAAAGTAATTTCCGTGATAAAGAGACGGTGTAAAGCCCTCTGACACAACGACGTGTTTGCCAAGACGTCACAACTACCAGGTATGTCCAGTACCGGAAATGCTTTTAACCTGGACTGATGAAGTATTGTGAGCCAATCGGTAAATTCGTCATGAATCTCGTGGTTGCCAAACCTTACGCACACTAGCGCCGGGATTCTCTTTCTTGACGTCTTTGTACTGGCCCGATAGACGTTTTCTGCCATCAACTAGTGTTTTTGCGTTTGACATGATTTGTTCTACATCGCTGTAGTTCATAAAGTTTACAATGATTGGCCTATTAAAGTTTCGACCAACCTCAATAAGACCTAAGCCCTAGTGCACGAGTAATTATTATTCCCGGTGTCGATCTGATATGTGTGAGCTAAACATTTAAGTAGTAATACCAAACAATTTTCAAAACGGCTATCTTTAATCCCTTTAAATATTAAATATCATTTGCATTTCAAAGTCATCTTCTGTAGGAATAGAATTAGCACTTGTTGTAAGCGCTTTCGTTTCATCGCATATGAAATGACGTAATCATCGCTCTAAGTTTGACGTCATTTCGCGTGTGTACGCGGAAGTAAACTCGCATGTTTACACGGAGTTTGATCATGTTTATAAACGGAGTGTTCATCGATAAAATGAAGAGCGACATAGAGTTACGAGCAGGTTAATCTCTCCCTATAACGATATTCAAAAGAAATGTTCAATACTTGTTTGCATATTTTCCTAATTATACAATACAATACATTTCATATATATATATATAAAATAAGTAGAGAAAATAGAAAATGTCATGTGTGCTTTACACTAGAAGACTAATTCCATTTTGTGTTTGAATGTTATTTATATAATGATTTCCGTAAACAATATATTAGGCCTTATTTCACAAGACATTGTAGTATGTTAACAACTGTACAGTTGTTTAAGTCTGAAAGGAAAAGAGATATACATAACTTAGCAATGTTTATATTTAAAGCTTTCGAATTAAGAAAAAGAATATTTCTTAAAAAACAGTTAATAAATTAACGTTCATTGCTGTTTTATTTTATACAAGTAAATCATTCGTATTTTGTAAAAACAAAAGTATAATTATTTAAATGTTTAATTTATGTACATTCGCTCTCCTGTCGTAAGTGGAAGGTGATTTTTAGTTGGATCATATTTTGACAATACTATATCTAAGAATTATGTAGTCACACTGATTTCCGCCATTGAATATTTGGAAGATTTGATAAATGTTTGTATGTTTATATTCTTGTTTTGCTCATAAGCCATTATGGCTTGTTGTAAAATGATTATTATGATTTCTACGGTTTAGTGTGGGATGGCCTCGACCCTACTAGACCTATTACGAGGATAATAAAATCTTCTTCTATACCTATAATCAGAAATAAAAGGCGCATCTTTCCCTATACTTCAGATGCATTAATTGTGAAAAGCCCCTAATTAAGATATCATTGTACTGGTCACTTTCCATAACAAAAATGAAAATGACGTGTAACAAAAATTTGCGACAAAAGCTAGAAGAAAGCCTTGAAAACTTAAATTATCTTTGATTTAGCGTAAAATTACGTCTGTTCCCTCAGCAGACTACAGGAAGGATTTGGCGACATTTTCAACTAACCCGTTTATAGTCGAAATCAAACAACATGGAAGCCGATAAAGAGAAAGAGAAACTTTACCATTTTACGCGTTGTTTTTTGTTTTCTAAGATTAAAGACATTATAATTCTGATAAATGAGCCGTCCCGCGAGAAACCAACATTATGGCCTCTGGGTGATGTATCGAACAAGATCAGGGGGATAGAGTAATGATTCCTGAAACAGAAAATCAACAGGAAGTGTCCATCCGGGTAAGCCTGTGCGGCTATTTCGGGTCAATACGCAATGTCCACAATGTTGGTATTATCGCTGGACGGCTCAAATGTAAAATGATACGATTGATGTCCTGGTTAAAAAATACCTTTTATTTTCATAGATTATCTGGCATTGTTTGAAATATTAAAATAATTGTTGCGTCTTAAAAATGTACCCCTCAACGCACACAAATTGTATTTCTGCATAATATAGTAAACACTGGTTAATTCGGTGGACTTATATTTCAACAAAGCGAAATGAAACAAGTTATATTCCCAGAAACCCTGAGCCATCATTAAAGCAAAATCATAGGGAAAGTCAAAAGTGCTCATGTTCCCACATGTATGATTTAAATTGTGTAACTTACAATTGTTTGTCGCTGTTTTCGTGTTTGTATATATATGGAATGAATATGCGTTTCGGTGACACTTATCTGTAATCTAAAGCTTATATCGAAACTTAAGACGAAATTGTTCATATTTCGAACCGGATATAACAGCGACTTCAAAAAAGTAATAATTAAGTCTCTGAGATTGTTTTAAACTGTTGATAGATACGCATTTCATTGCATTCTTATTTCTTTCCATTTGTTCTCGATGTATTATATTGTGGTTTGAATCCGTGTCTCTCTCAAATTAGTTTTAACACAAACGATATTAGCATTGTGCAGGATTCATGTACCTTTTCATCCCACTATCAGATTTCAATGCAAATTAAGTGTTTTTACGTTGTACTGGTGTAATACAATGCTGTATACATAACATTTATCTGCATCTGCGAAACGTACATATTGAAAAATAATATGTATATATTATATATATATATATATATGTACGTCTGTCTCTGTATCTCTTCCCAGCCTCCCCCTCTTTCTCTCTGTCTCTACATGTGTGTGTGTGCCTCACTCGCTTCTACATCCCACTTTATCTCTGTCTCTGACTTCCTTTATCTTCCACTGTCTCTCTGTATGTGTGTGTGTGTGTGTGTGTGTGTGTGTGTGTGTGTGTGTGTGTGTGTGTTGTGTGTGTGTGTGTGTGTGTGTCTCTCCCCCTCTATATCTTTTTCACTCTCCCACGTTTTCTCTTTTGTCACTCTGATTGTCCCTTTTTGTATCTGCCTGTCTGTCTTTCTCTCCTCGTCTCTCTCTCTCTCTCTCTATATATATACTATATATTTATATCTGGTCCCTGTAAGTGTATGTGTGTCTCTCTCTCTTTCTATCTCTCTCACATAGTCTCTCTCTCTTTCTCTTTCTCTCACCTAGTTTCTCTCTCCTCTCTCTGCTATTTGTCTCTCTCTCTGTTTCTTTCTCTCTTCCATCCCTTTCACTCTCTATCTCCTCATATCTCTTTCTCTCCATCTCTCTGTATTTCTCTCGCTCACATAGTCTCTCTCTTTCTCTTTCTCTCACCTAGTCTCTCTCTCTCTGTGTATTCGTCTCTCTCTCTGTTTCTTTCTCTCTGTCCCTCCATTTCACTCTCTATCTCTTTATATCTCTTTCTCTCCGTCTCTCTCTCTCTATCTCTTCATTCCTTGTCTCTCTCTCTTTCTTTGTTTCTCTCGATCTCTCCGTCTCTTGATCTATCACTATATCTTTCTTTCTCTCCCCTCTTTGTGTCTTTCTCTGTCTCCCGCTCTGTCTCTCTCTATATATATATATATTTGTGTTTCTCACTATCACCTCTCTCTCATTCTGTCTCTATGTCTCTCTATCTGTCTCTCACTATCCCCTTTTGTCTATGTCTCTCTATCTCTCTCTGTGTCTCTCTGTGTGTCTATGTCTGTCTAAATCTCTTTGTCTGTATCTTTCCTATTTTTTTCTGTCTCTATGTCTCTTTCGCTCTCTCTTTCTCTCTATCTATCTCTCTCTCTCTCTCTCTCTCTTTCTCTCTCTCTCTCTTTCTCTCACTATCTCTCTCTCAATCTCCCACTCACTCTCTCTCTCTAAATATACCAAGCCCTTTATCTTTATATCTCCTTTCTTCGTCTCTATCACCCTCTCTCCCTCTCTGTCTCTCCCTATCTTGATATATCTTTCTCTTTGTCTCTTTCTTTCTCTCCCTTTCTCTCTGTCACTCTGTGTGTGTGTGTGTGTTTCTCTCTCTCTCTATCTCAACCTTCCCGTCTCACTCATTCTACCCAGGAATTTATCTCACTCTCTCTCTCTCTCTCTCTCTCTCTATACATCTTTCTCTCTCTGGTTCTCTCGATCTCTCCCTCTCCTTATCTGTCACTTTCTTTTTATATCTGTCTGCCTGTGCGTCTTTCGCTATTTCACTCTGTATTTCTCTCCCTCTCTCTGTCTCTGTCTCTGTCTCTGTCTCTTTCCCTCTCTCTAACTATCCCTCACTTTTTCTCTCTCACTCTCCCATATGTCTCTCTATCTCATTGTTTCTCTCTGTCTCTGTATATCTGTCCCTCTCTCTCTCTCTCCTTTCGTCTCTCCCTATCTCTTTATCTCTGTCTGCGTATTTGGGTGTGTGTGTATCTCTCTTTCTCTTTCTCTCTCTGTCTTTGTGTATGTGTGTGTCTCTCTCTCTCGCCCTCTCTCTCTCCCTCACTCTCTCTCTCTCACACACACTCTCTCTCTCTCTCTCTCATTCTCTCTCTCTCTCTCTCTCTCTCTCTCTCTCTCTCTCTCTCTCTCTCTCTCTCTCTCTCTCTCTCTCTCTCTCTCTCTCTCTCTCTCTCTCAATATGTGTCTCCCTCTATATGTCTGTCAATGTATCTCTGTTAAGAATTATTTAACATTTGTGGATTGATTCCTTGTAATTTATAGCTGAAATAAACATATTTTTACATAACGATATTTTTATTACAAAACGGGTTGAGTCCCGAAAATTCGTATTACAAAACGGGTTCTTGATATTCATGTATGTTTCACACGCGATTTCATCAACAACCTACTGAAATAAGTATCATTTAACATTTGTGTATTGATTCATGGTAAATTATAGCTGAAATACATAGATTTTTACTTTTCCGATATTTTTATTACAAAACAGGTTGAGCCTCAAAATGTGGTATTAGAAAACGGGTTCTTGATATTCATGTATGTATTATGCAATGTTTCCTTACTTACGTTCTTAAATAGGACTTTTAACATCTGTACATTTTATTGTATTTTTAAGTCGATAATTCAGTTTTATAAACTTTTGAAATTTTTATTACAAAAGAAAACCAGTCTGAAGATTTGGTAATAAATGTGGTATTACCAAATCATGTATGTTTCACATACGGTTTCATTACCATCCATCTGTAATCAGTATTGTTTAACATTTGTGTATTGATTCCATGTAAAGTATAGCTGAAATATACAGATTGTTAGATTTACGATAATAATCTTTATTACAAAACGGGTTGAGTCTCAAAAATTGGTATTACAAAACGGGTTCTTGCTATTCTTGTATTTCTGTCTTAACCTTCTGAAATAAAACCTTATTAATTTTTTGTACATAAGTTTCTTTTAATTTTAAGTTGAAATATACAGCTTAAATCATCTTTAAGCATTTTATTACAAAACGGGGTGCTACAGTGCATAGATGCAGGTAAACCATATTTTTGCAATAAACTGAAAGTATCGGGAATAAAACCTGTTTGTCGAGGACAATGACTTGTTTTAAACAAATCCAGACTATTAGTGAAAATCTTGTTAGTGAGACAATATCTATAGACGTTTTACACAGTCGTTGAAGGAAAGCTATTTTGCGTTTCTCAATTTCACATTGTATTATATATGTTGTACTAACCTAGCAGACTAAATACACTATCTGTACGTGTTCTAGCGGGTAAATGTTGTGATTTTTCGCCACATAATTTCCAAAGATTTTCGACGTTCTGGATATCTGAAGAAGACATAGCATGCCATAGCTCACATCCATACAGTGTAGACAAAATTTGTATTGTTTTTATTAGTAAACCCATTGTAATAAGGTTGTCATTTCCAATGTTGTTTAATGCTAGTAAAGAGAACATAGAGGCCGGTCCTTTGCCTTATACCATCATGGGTCACTGTTTCGCATTTATCTATGGTAGAGTTTCCGAATCTAACCGACGTAATATTACTAAGGCTTTTACCAAATATGATTAATTTACACTTGTATGTATTGAAACTATATCCCCAGTCATTTGCATATTCACTTGCAATAGTTAATTGCTGCTCGGGGCTTGTCAAGTTTGGACCCAGAAGCACAAGATCGTCTGCTAGTGTCGGATTACCGCAATTACTTGTGCCAACCGTTAAACCGTAGGTTGATTCAGGTCTGTTTAATAAGTATTACTGTGCTTTGAAATAATAACGAACTGTCATTTCAACGAACATCTTCCCTCATGTAATACATATAAATGTGTTGTAAGCTCGTTTAAATGTAACTTGATATATGCATCATGTATAATCATGAATTTTACAATAATACGCTACATTGCTTTTAATAAAACACGATCCTGTTTTTTATAGTATGATAATATACATGAGGCCCAATGGGTCTGGATCGCTTACCGGATTCCATGAAGATATAAAGACGCATGGATTGTTCCAGGTCTAAGTTAAAATAAATGTAGGAGTTATGGTCTGAAAACAGAAATCGAAACGTGTTAAGAACTCTGAGCATCACATTTAGTACATGAGAATCATATAGACATAGCACAAATTACGAGAACATTATATTATTTCCTGCATATAAAACAAGCTGAGATATTGAGCTGCAAGGACAACTGAATTTTATTCTATAGATAATTTAGAAATATAATAAGACAATGAAACAATGAGGGAATTAATGGAAAGAGGTGGTGTAAAGGTGTATTTAGAAATGTTGTTATGTATCCTTAGGGAGTGCTCCTAAGAAAGGAGGAATTAACCGATACAAAATACATTTGAATTAAGGCCTCATTTTCATTCAATACGTCCAGAGACGTTATCTAAAAGGCAGAACAAAAGTTTTGAAAATTATTGACGAATTGACGAAGCTCCTCTGAATGACTGATGGCCATGCAATTTAAAATCGGGACTAATTTGCATTCAATACGTCTAGATACAATATCTAAAAGATAATTTTTTTTTTTTTTTTTTTTTTAAATTTATGGCTATCCGTCAATCTGAGAGCTATGTCAACTCGTCGATTGCGTTGACGAATTGACGAGTTGACGAAGCTCTCAGAATGACTGATAGCCATGAAGTTTAAAATAGGGCATAATTTGCATCCAATAAGTCCAGATACATTATCTAAAAGACAGAAATAAAGTTTTTAGAAAAATATTGTTTTCGTCAATTCGTCAACAAAATTGACAAGTTAACGATTTGACGAACTTGACGAAGCTCTCTTGAATGATTGATGGCCATGCAATTTGAAATAGGGTATAATGTGCATTCAATACGTCTAGATACATTATCTGAAAGACAGAAATAAAGATTTTAGATTATTATTTGTTTCGTCAATTCGTCAACAAAATTGACGAACTTGACGAAGATCTTCTGAATGACTGATGGCCATGACATTTGAAAAGGGGTCTAATTTGCATTCAATACTTCCAGATACATTATTTAAAAGACTAAAATAAAGTTTTTCGTCAATTCGTCAACAAAATTGACGAATTGACGAACTTGACGAAGCTCTTCTAAATAACTGATGGCCAATTTCTGCTTTTGCCACAATGTTAACAAATCGATACAATAATAATACTTTCATTTATTGAGATTTCCCATATTTTGACAAAGATGTTATCTAAGTCCCTGATATATATTCCAATTGTCTGCACCTCTTAAAAAAGGGAAGACATAATACCTTTAAATCTAACCCACATTGCACACAGCTGTAGTTAAGGTGTACAGATCACATTTCACACAGCTGTAGTTAAGGTGTAAATATCACATTTCACACAGCTGTATTTAATGTGTACAGATCACATTATATAATCATGCTTTGATCCCCAAACACTGTGTTGTTGGTACTTAACATAATTGTCTGAATGAGCACCAACAACACAAGTTTATTGTGGGAGAAACATCAGTTTACTCTTTCCTTTCTGGACCTCAGCATGATGACCACAGACAATGAATTCAGTTAAGGAGATTTTCTTGTCAGTCCACTTTCCCACATATATCAAATCTGCTAGCAGACGTATTTAAAAGGATATTGGGAAACGTGGTAAATGTCAATAACAATTATTTCATGCTGGCTTGTATTTGTAAGGTACCAATCGGATACAAAAATAGTCAATATTTTTTACTTTCCATATTCCAGGACTGAGTGACAGAAAGAAAGATAAAGACTTTTAAGTTAACAGTCTTCCGAACAGACACCAACAAGGTAAACTTTATCTGCGTATGGTGCATGACATAAATAAAATGGACATCCTTTTAACTAGATTTCTTTTTATTCGTATACTAACACCAACTTCTGTTTATGTACTTGTATGGGCCGTTGGCCTTTAAACAAATAAACTCATTGTCATTGAAATATATAGAGTTGTGTCAAAAGTTGTCTGCTTCAGATCCGCTGATTGCTTTTTAAAAGCAATGAATACACCATTGAATCAAGTAAACCTTGCCCGCTCAGGGGCGTAGCTGAGTCGAAATATGGACTACGCACCATTCTAGGGGGGTTCGGGGGCATGCTCCCCCGGGAAAAAAATCGTCTATATGGGCTCAGGTGACTTCTGGCGTATATTTCACAATATCTTATTGAGCCTACTTGATACCTCTATGTACGGCATATATGCACAAAATACCCTTAAATCATTTGCAACATTCGGAATTTATTTTTTCTGGGGCATGCTCCCCCGGGAAAAAAAATCGTCTATATGGGCTCAGGTGACATCTGGCGTATATTTCACAATATCTTAATGAGCCTACTTGATACACTTATGTACGGCATATATACACAAAATACCCTGAAAACATTAGCAGCATTCGAAATTTATTTTTTCTGGGTCATGCTCCCCCGGGGAAAAAAATCGGCTATATGGGCTCAGGTGACATCTGGCGTATATTTCACAATATCTTAATGAGCCTACTTGATACACTTATGTGCGGCATATATACACAAAATACCCTGAAAACATTAGCAGCATTCGAAATTTATTTGTTCTGGGTCATGCTCCCCCGGGAAGAAAATTCGGCTATATGGGCTCAGGTGACATCTGGCGTATATTTCACAATATCTTGATGAGCCTACTTGATACCCTTATGTACGGCATGTATACACAAAATACCCTTAAAACATTTGCAGCATTCGGAATTTATATTTTCTAACATTGACTGTCACTTCAACAAAATTGTAACTTCGAAGGCATGAATTCGAAGGGCCCACAGTTAATAGTTCGACCTATCAGTACTTTGTGCTTTAATGTAGCCGAAGGACTGTGTTTTAGTTCGATAATTCGAAAGAGCAGGTTTTCGAGTTTTTCAGGTTAAAAAAATATTAATTTTATGAAGGTTTGGCCGGGACCGAGGGAGGAGTTCGAGTTTTCCAGGGTGTTCGACCTTTCCCATGTTCGAGCCAACGAGGTTTTACTGTACATTCAGATGATTCATACTAGGTACTTTCTTTAAGCCTACACGCGAACTAGAAGGGCTAGTCGTCGCTTCTTTCTTCTTGGAAACACATCTATCACTAAATCAGTGTTTATGTCACGATCACGGTGAATGTTCATCAAAACAAGCCCGGATAATCAACCGGTGGTAAGGGTTGGCCGTAGATATGTTTTAACCCTTCTCATAGTGGTTAACGAACGTTTCGCGTTTATTTCTGGTTGCAGGTTGCGACACTAGCGATCTCTTCTCAGATCCAAATAAATGGCACGGACCATAATTCGCTCCACCAATAGACTTCGAATATCGTGCTCCCATGTACAATATGAAAATACTATATAACTGTATACATACAAACTACATGTATAGGCATCTAATATTATCAATAAACATAGATGCTTCATGTGACAATTTGTTAATGTATGAATTGTTCTGATTTGTCCGTTTTCAACCTTACCCCCCTTAGGGTTCAGTTTTCATTGCATTTTTCGCATTTGTTTCAGTTTTTATTTTGGAACCTCTCAAAATATTTCTTACGCACGTGCGTACGTGCGTAAGCCTAGCTACGCGCCTGCCGCTGATTGCTTTTTAAAAGCAATGAATACACCATTGAATCAAGTAAACCTTGCCCGCTGATTGCTTTTTAAAAGCAATAAATACACCATTGAATCAAGTAAACCTTGCCCTCTGATTGTCCTGAAGGACTCCTTGCTATGAAAATGAGCTATTTGAGAGGTAGCTTGTTAGCTGTTACGGCCCTTTGTATATTAATCATTTGCATTCTGAATATGCAATAATATAACTTGACAAAGAAACATTATTGCACTGTCTAAAGATATAACAGTGACAATGACAACGTAAATTCAGTGTGCTCAAGGCATATTCATTTAACCCGTTTCTCACATGCAAAACCTTGACAACATTGTGAAAACAGGAGAAATTGAACAATTTCTCTTTCGGCACCATTTCTCTTTCGGCACCAACATTTTCAAATTAATTCAAATATTTTACTTTCATTTACAGAGAAAATTGGATATTGCAATTTTGCCAAGACAGAGTGGCAATTGCAACATTATAAATGGGAAGTAATTAACCAAGTTAAAATCAGGAATTTAATGTCCTGCTAATGTTAGCTCTTTACTTTATATAGCCATTTATTGATGCATTGGAGATGATTTGTAAGAATGCATGTAATTTCTCCTTCCGTAGAATGTTTTATAATTTTTCAAAATTTCTTTCTTTCATTTTTAAAATTCTATAATGTTTATTATCACTCTTTAGTTTCAAATATTGTTACAAAAAAGGGTTTAGTTTAACCCTTTCCCACATACAGTAGCTTTCTGATGTCTCTGCAGCTCAAAACTTTTGTAACACTGTGGCAAAAGGGAAATTTGCTCATAATGAGCAATTTATTATATTTCCCCAATGTTTTCAACTTTTCTCAATAATTTGTATGTATTTGCCTTCATGTTTTCAAAGTTATCTGCTGCAGATTTGTTGTATGTGGGTAAATTATTGTTTCAGGATGAGTGATGTGCCAGAACAAGTGCAGAGGAATTATGATGTTTTCCTGGTATTCAAAGACAGTGACAAAGAATTTGCGAAATATGTAGAGTGCAGCCTTAAAAGGAAGAACCTCAGCGTTATCCGACAGCTGCATTCCTCAAAAGCGGATCCAGAATTTAGAAAAATTCAAACATATATTGATAGTTCTTCCGTCACACTCATTATCTTGACTGAGAAGTCGTATAAGAGCCCATGGATACATTTAGAAACAATCTTGTCTGCAGAAAAATCCATAAAAGAGGGAAAGATGATTTTACGCTTCTTAGTACGATATCTTTCCGTGGCATCCATAAAGTTTTTAAATATGGGTTTGTTGGAGAAAGTTCCCATCATGAAATTTGATGAAAACAAGGAAAACATGGAATGGGAAATAGATTTGCATGAATTTGTAACGAGTAGGTTTTTAATATTTTCTTTGAGACCTATTTTCACTTTTGTACATTTTATGACCATACTGTTGTTTACCCTTTCCCATAAATCTGCAGCAGACGACTTTGAACACATACAGACACAAATATAAAAAAATAAATATTGAATAGGACTGAAAACACTGAGTCAAAAGGAGAAACTGCTCATGATGAACACATTCTGCTTTTGCCTCAATGATAGGCGTTAGAATGTGTCTGCATGTGGGAAAGGGTTAATCAGTTAAAAAAGCTTAGTCTTAGATTCTCACACTTTATTAACAGATGGATCATCATGATTAAATGACTGTCATTTTGAGAAATCTGCAGCAAACTTTTCAAAACATTGAGACAAAAGGAGATATTGCTCATAATAAGCAATTTCTCCTTATGTTGCAATGTTATCAACTCATTTCAATAATCGTAGTTTATGTTTATTTTTTAGAGAATTTCAATATTTTTACGAAGATGTTTTTAAAATCATCTGGTGTAGATTTTTTGTAATGGGACAAGATTAATAAAAAGAAATGTTCAGAAATTAGTGAGATACGTTTTGTCTTAATGCAAGTCCTCTGTTTCTGAAATTGTTGATACTGCATATACTACTTCATACCATGAACTGTCTGTATGTTGGAATGGGTAAACCCTTGACTGCTTGAACCGATTTTGTAAAGCCTGTACCAACAGTGCAGAGCCAGCCCAGCCGGCAAATCCACACGATCTAACCAGGTTCTATACTGTTAGTTGCTCAGATCAACATCTTTGTATTGATATTCCAAAAATTGTCTATGACCCTTTCAAATGTTAAGCTTGACAATTCGGCTTTGAAACGGTTAATTTCTTAACATTTCAGGAGAAATACTAGTTGGTGATTTGTTGCCTGTTGGTTGTCTAGCCCATGGACAAGTATTCTCCCACTTCACTGGGTTTTTACAGTATGTTTTACCAGGTAATATATTCTCATACTTCACTGGGTGTTTAGCTCGACTATTCGGAGAATATAAGAGCTATTTAACTCACTTTGGCGTTGGCATCGGTGTCCTCGTCACACCGTGGTTAAGGTTTAGCATGCAAGTAATTAAGTTTCACAATAGCTCAGTACCTACTGCATGTATTGCATTGATACGTTATGCAATGCTTCTCAACTATCACACATATATAAATAATCAGGTAAGATAACTATATCCTGCATTTAAGGCAATTCATTACCCTTTTTTACTTAGAAATTCTGGTTAGCGTTGTGTGTGCAACTACATTAAGAGTTCATATCTCAGTAACTACTAGAGTTGAAACTTTATACAATTCTTTCCAACTATCACAGCTATGTAAATTATCAAGTTAGATACATTTACATGTAATTAATGCGAGTTATGGCCCTTTTTTAAGTCTGGTAAAGGTTTAGCATGAAACTACATTAAGAGACAATATCTTAGTAACTACTTGATGTATTGCATTGAAACTGTATACAACTCTTTCCAACCATATCCCCTGTATACACAATCAAGTAAGATAACTCTATCCCGTATTTAATACCACTGGTCAGAGTTTTGCGTGCAACTACATTTAGCGTCCATATCTAGTAACTACTTGATACATTGAAACTTAATACAAACCTTAATACAAACCTTCCCAACCGTTATACCTTTGTAAATAATCAGGTTAGATAATTCTATCTTGCATATAATGCAAATTATCACCCTTTCAGAAACTCTGGTTAAAGTGTTGCATGCAACTACATTAGAGTCCATATCTCAGTAATTAATAAGCGTTGGAAAAGTCAAGCATGCTGTCTTACGGACAGCTCTTGTTTACAGTATGTTTTACAAGGCAATATACTCTCCCACTTCACTGGTTTGTTATAGTATGTTTTACCAGGTAATTTATCATCCCCCTTCTCTGGCTTGTTACAGTCTGTTTTACCAGGTAATATATTCTCCCTCTTCACTGATTCGTTACAGTATGTTTTACCAGGTAAATATACTTTAATATGCTTTAATTAAGACTTTTCCACATCCATCGAATTTGCAGCATGTAGGCAAACTTTCTTATGATGAAAGTATTACTATTACAAAGAATTGAAAACATATGGCAAAAGGAGAAATTGCTCATAATGAGCAATTTTCCTTTTGGCACAATGAATTAAAAAGGCATCTGTTGCAGGATGTGTTAGAATGTGTCTGCAATTTGGAAAGGGGTTTTACCTTTTAACCAACAATTGAATTTGGTGTTATGCTCAACTTTTAAAATACAATGGCAAACAATAATGACCAAGATCAGCCCGTATTTTCATGCTGTCTATTTTTGTTTACAGATGGCATGTTATGCCATTGTTACAAACAACCTTTGAAAACAATTGGCTTATGATGGCAATTGCCTTCTTTTCCAACTGTCATTTCCACTCTTTCCCAAATTTGTACTATCATTTTTGCAGTATTTATCCTTTTATTCAGAAATGTTCTATGCCTCTATAAATTTAAAATATATTTTTCCAGTAAAACTAATAGTTAACTCTTTACTATAATCATGGAGATGCTTTCTGACGCCTCTGCAGCAGACAACTTTTGAAAACATTGTGACAAAAGGAAATAATGCTCATGACGAGCAATTTCTCCTTTTGCCACAATGTTTTCTACTCTATTCAATTATTGGACTTTCATTCATAGAGACTTTTTCTTTTGCCTAGATGTCTTTAAAGACGTCTGCAACAGATGTGTTGTATGTGGGAATCGTTTTTACCAAACAGTTAGTTAGAAAATAGTACAGCTGGCTTCAGATGTTCCCATGGTTACTTGGATATATAAATATATAATGCAAGTATTTCAGGATAAAATTACCATCCAAACTCTTCATATAGTTGAGATAAGTCACGTTAAGCGATTTGAGGTTTTATTGCATTGGCGTACAGTGAAGACACCATCCCAATAAAAGCCCAGATTGCTAGTCAGGGCCCTTATAATTATGAAAACTGCATAAACCCTTTCCCATATACAGACGCCTTCTGATGCATCTGCAGAAGAAGAGTTTTGAAAGCATTGTGGCAAAAACCACAATGTTTTCAAATCTATTTAATAATTGTTCTTTAATTAATAGAGATTTTCTTTGCTTTTGCAAAGATGTTCTCGAAGTAGGCTGCTAAAGATTTGTTGTATTTGAGAAAGGGGGTTAAACACCAATGAATGTTGCACTGTGGAATAATGTTGGAGTTGTTTGATTTGAATTAGTGTGAGGGAATATGAAAGTGTATTTCTGATACCAATTTGAGGCATTGTTTGAAAATGAAAATTGCAGTTTTTAATTGTCCTACTGTTTTCAAAATCGTTCGCTTCAAAGGACTTTGAAGTTGTCTGTATTGGTTAAAAGATTAATCAATTTGAAAACAATTGCAGACTTTAAAGGACGGCTATTAAACGGAGCAGATAATATGGGTCTACCATTGGATACAAACCTTCGCAACCTTTATACTTATGTCAGTAATCAAGTTAGATAACTCTATCCTGCATTTTACAGATATTTTACAGATAGCATGTGATGCATCCTTATGATGCCTCTGCTGCAGACGAATTTTGAAAGTATTAGTGCAAAGGCAATTTGAAGATATCTGTATTGGTTAAAGGATTAATCCTTTTGAAAACAATTGCAGTTTATAAAGAACGGCTGGAAGAAGAAGCAAAAAAGTTGGATCTACCAATAGATGATGTATCGACCAAATATTTCATACTTCTACCAAATTCCTGCAACATTAAAGATTCCTTACAAACAAGCAGAGATCAAACTGGTATAGAAATATGTCGTAAAGGTGATATTCAAATGGCGACTATGACACATGCAGGAAAAGATCGGAAATTTAACTTGTCAATGTACAGCGTTTCAAAAGGAAATGAGGTAAACTTACTTTCATTTGAATGTTTAGTTGTACCCATTTACTCTTATGTTATTGTTTATAGTCTCTTCAAATTGGAAACGAGCGAGCTTGATTAATTTCGAAATTGAACATACACTTTTTAATTTGGTTTAATTGCGAAGCAATTTAACCAGACTTTTGCGGTCAAAACGATTTTAACGGATGTTGACCGTACAGTCGCCATAAAAAGTATGCGCACTGGAAAATAGTTCACCGAATCTTATTGAATACTCAAAATAGGCAAATGTCCTGTGTGAATAATTTCCGTTATTACGCAGTAAGTGTTGAAATCATGCCTCTGGAAACACGCGTATTTATGGTTTTAATTCATTAGATAATTCTGCATGATAATTTAAATTCGGTTACTTCCGTGAGGTGGCCGGAGACACCCTAGTCACATACATATAATCATGCTCAGTATTGGCGGAACAATCCGTTGTCAAGCCTTTTTTTCACTCTCCCTATCGGATCAATAAGTGGTAAACCAATGTTTGATCCCTTATAATTACTTTTTCATCTTTGGCACTTAGGATTGTTGATGTATAAGTGTCAAGATAAATAATACCGGTAGTACTAATAAATTCAAAAGGCAACCCTATGATATACTGTTAGAGGTTACTTAAGCTTAAAACACAATTTAAACAACCAAATTGTTATGAAACAGATGGTGAAAAAAACAATTTGAAAAAGGTTCAGTTAGCCACTTAAATTTGACCATTGACTTAACCCTTTCCCACGCACAGAAAATCTGCAGCAAACGAGTTTAAAACAGAGAGACAGAGAGACAGAGACAGAGAGACAGAGAGAGAGACAGAGAGACAGAGAGAGAAAGACAGACAGAGACAGACAGAGACAGAGACAGAGACAGAGACAGAGACAGAGAGACAGAGAGAGAGAGACAGAGAGACAGAGAGACATAGACAGAGAGAGAGACAGACAGAGAGAGACAGACAGACAGAGAGAAAGAGACAGAGTGAGACAGAGAGACAGAGAGAGAGAGATAGACAGAGAGAGAGGTATCAAGCTAGAGAGAGACATAAAATAACCTTAATGAATAAAAAAAATCACATTTTCCTCACTGTCTTATCAATCTAGAAGACGATGAAAACGAATTGTCGCTAGAATGATATAGTGATAAGTGTAATAGAGATTCGCAATGTGTAGGCATGGTTCCTTCTTAGCCAGGAGGAGGTGTTGTATTTGTGTTGGTGTGTGTATGTGTGATGGTGTGTGTACGCGTGGTATGGCTTTTGCAGTGTTTATGCTTGAGAGTGAGCAATTTCTCAATTTGCCACAATGTTTTCGAAAGTCATCTGATACAGATGTGTCAAAATGGGTCTGCAAGTAGGAAAGTAAACAATCTTTGATAACTGTTCAGCAGAAAACTTGAGAAACATTATGGCAACAGTAGACCATAATCATTGTGTATTATGTTCTTAACCATTTCCCCCATGTAGGCGCCTGTTGACACATCTACATTAGGCGAGTTTTGAAAACATTGAGACAAAACAAGATTTTACTCATATTTAGCAATTTCTTTGCCTCATTGTTTTAAATTGCTTTCAAAAATCATACTTTCATTATTGTATATTTTCCATATTCTTACTCTAATGATACAGATTTGCTGTATGTGGAAAAGGGTTCACCAGTATATCACCATTATTGGCACATTCTGATTACTAACTTTGATTATATCTGTTTTGCAGAAGTATTACTTTGTTGCTGATTTACCAAAAGTCTTAGAAGCCATATATCAGATGAAAGACAAGAAATTTGCAGATGTAGACCTGAAATATCAGGTGGCAAGTTTTTATTTTACCATGAATGAACTGATAAATCACAATCAAAATAAGGATTTTAACCATTCTGTTGGGGTTATTACATATGCTGGTAAGGTTTGCTCATTATAAGCATTTTCAGCTCTTCCAGGAATGTTTTCAAATTCTGCAGCAGATATGTAAAAAGTCTTCTGAACAGCGCTTACAAAATGTTGGCTACAAGTGAAAACCACAATATTCCATATTTTCCTGATGATACAAATTGTGAAATAATGAGAAATTGTTAATAATTCTTATTTTCCCACAATGCTTTTGATCGCTTCAACTGTCAACGGTGCATTCAACCCTACCCACATACAACAAAACAGCAGACGATTATTTTTAAACAATATGTAGACAACATTTTGGAAATTTTCTTTTAATGAAAATATAATAGATTTTCAAATATTGTCGTACAAGGAGAAAGTGCTCATTATTTTATATGCGTCAAAATGTGTCGGCAAGTGGGATCAGTTTAAATGTAGTCCCTGCAGATATTTTAAAGTGCTCAAAATGAGCTTTTGTGATCTCTGACGGTTTCGCAGCTGCGGTCATACTTGGTCTGCATAATGTGACTTATATAATTTAAGTTCTATTAAATCAGCTTTTTTTTTATAGATGACGAAATGGCAGATGTGATTTTTACAGAAGTTAAGAAGTCAATTCGTCCGTCTGGAGTAGAAGTAAGCCCGTGTCTATTATAGCATGTTAAATTATATTGCTTATTTAAGGTTTAATTTTATATGGAAACAGAGTACGCTCAATGTTGTCAAAAGTCTCAGAAAATTGCTGCATGTACGTATAAATGCATCAACAAGTGGGAAAAGGGTAAAAGCATTAGACCAATTTGAACTAAACTTCCCAGGAACGGTAGTCCTCTTTCAAAGTTAGACAAACAATCTATTAATATGTAGAACTGCAGTTACTGCAGCATCTGAAAGGGGGTAAAATAGAAAAACTTTGAAATCCTCTCCTCTGAATCTGCTTGTCTAATTTCAAAGTAATTTTTCAAACACTTATATAAATGAATTTGATCTGGCCATAATTATTGGTTGGAAACCATGACTGCTGGATAGCATCATAAATGGGATAAATGATAACACTGTACAATGTTTTGTTTCTAAAAATGCTTATCAGTTATTAAACAAGGAGATCCAAAGCTCATAGCATGCCTGCTTTCGAATATGCAACCAAGCTTAATATTGCATTTGATTGGCATTTGATTGGCTCTCATTTAGATCCCACTGTTTTCAATGCTCCTTTTACAAAAGTCAACACAAATTCATTTGCCTTCCCCTTGAAATTTAAGATGAGTCCAAACAGCCTTACCTACATATGATATATACGGTATTCCTAAATGAGATTGTCTTGGGAAAAAGTTAAACCCTTTCCCACTTAAAGAACTATTTTGACGCCTCTGCAGCAGACGACTTTTGAAAATATTGTGACAAAAGTAAAAATTGCTTAAAACGAGCAATTTCTCATTTTGTCACAATGTTTTCAACTTTTTTCAGTTATAATACCTTCATTTTAATAGATTTTCTGTGTTTTTCTCTGGATGTTTCTGAAGTGGTCTGCTGCAGATTTGTTATATTTTGGAAAGGGTTAAGATGGCATTTATGTACAGGTTCTAATCAACATTTACATTTGTTCCTTCAGACCACCGTGGTTGTGTAATGGTAGAGTCCCCGGCAGCAACATACCATAGACTTTAAAAATGGTAGTAATGACTCCCCTCTCTGCGCTCAGAGTTGCGGGGTTAGCATTATGACGGACTGTCTATTATCAGGATAAACAAACAAGTAGTACTGGCAACTTATCCAGGAAAGGCCGTGATATAACTGAGAAATTGTTGATAGCTGCGTAAAACACCAAATAATCAATCAATGAACTGTTCCTTCAATATACATAAGTTGACAGAAGCTTCTAACAAGCTAATGCAAGTAATATGTGAACAGTTGAGATATATACCAGACTGCAGATGCTCTTGCTGATCTGAATATGCACTGTTCACAAAACAAGCTTGTACCTTTTCCCATCGACAGGCTGATATAACTTGGCATATATTCCACTGTTTCACATAATTGTCACACTTAGGGTTAAGTGAATAAGGTATGCTTGATTTGGGTATTATTCTTGATCTCATTACAGGAGACAACAATACAAGAAAGAAAGAATGACGTATATATTTCATGCTCTGATGATCGTAAATCTTCAGAGGTGGCCGAAGAGGTTGAAACATTTCTGCGTGGCAAGGAAAAAACTGTGACAATAGGTGCTTTAGGCAAACCAACTCTTCAACAACTTGAAGACCCACAATGGACTATATATATAATTTCAAAAGAATTTGTAGATAAGGAACTAAACATCTTTGAATGTAATTGCGTATTGGCTGCGTGTATCAACAGAGACTCTCTCCGAATATTACCCATATTGCTTGATGATGTGGATGTCAAAAGTCTACCCAGCTATATGAAGTTCATCACATATGTGAGCATCAAAGAGCCCAATTTTAAGGAAAACATTTTGCAGATAATGAATGGTAAGTCTAGATAGCATTATCTTATATAAGTTTAGTTCTGTTTAAAAAATATACTCACTGTTTAATGGTGTCATTTTGAAACTACATGTATAAACCATTTCCCACATACACACGCTTAATGATCTATTTGTAATTCTTTCTGGCAAAAGGATAAATGCTCTTAATGTTTACAACTTTATTCAATAATTGTAATTGTTCGGAAACAGTTGGAACCTTCATATTTTCACTTCAACTTCAATTTTTGGTTGAGTTGCGCGCATGCGCAAACGAGACCATTGTTACAAGTTGAATTTTGAAGTCACGTGATGTAAATGCCCCACATACGAAAATAGAGCAAACAAATCACACTGAATTACAAATGCAAACATAAGCAAAAGTAAAATAAGTAAAATAAATTCACTTATTCTAGGTATCGCAATATAATTATAAAGTCTCTTAATGTGTAAATATCATATTTAAGAGTACACAATTATTTAGATATCACTACGCCAATATAGCACTTTACCGCACAATTACCCTTTGTAAATTGTAACCCTTTCTTCACTTTCGGTAGAGATGTAAACATCCACGCGCCCGCTAGCATAAGCGAGTAGAATAAAGGATCGGGCTAGTACGAAATTCTAGGCGCTAGTCCATACATATTCGTTTATGTCCTTATTCATAATGATAGAATGCATTGCTTAGCCTTTTCTTTCTCTTTCTCTCAGTCCATATATTACTTCGACAAAGTTGCGTATAGAACATGTGCTCGTTCCTATTAACGAAGCCTATCAAAGTCGTTTTAGTTATGCATTCGTTTTCAATAGGTAATTTTCCTTTCACATATATACCACAGGCAGGTTTCCGCAAAAATAGGAGTATAATCGACAATAAGTCGACGATTAACAATGACTTTTGCATTTTGGATATGGGCTTTCGACAAGGTCCGCGTCTAAATTCCCGACTTCTTAAAAAGAGATTTCATCAAATCATTGGAGCGCTTTACGATTGCGAGTCAATGTTCTAAACACTTGTTTATAAAGCGTTTAGAATACTTTGATTATAATATGCAGAACGAATAAGGAACGAATAAATCTTGCAAGAAATCGATAATTTCTTTCGGCCAAAATCAGGTAAATGACCCGCGGATATTGGTTGTTACAACATAACTGATTCATCCTTCTTTTATTCTAAATTTGTATTACACCGTTCAACATTTGATTTTGACAGTTTGTTCGTTATGATTTGACGCGATTCAAGATTTTGACGCGATCATTTCTTTCATAGAGTTGATTACTAACAGATGACTGAGTTGGTGATGGAAAGAACATTATAAAGTTAAGTTAAGCTAAAACATGCACAGGCGAGTGTTTCATTAGGATAATTGCAACACTCAATTCCCAATCCTGCTTGCCCTTTAACAAATAACAACCCACCCCACAATATAAAAAAAACTCTGCAGCAGACGAATTTAAAAAAAATCTGAGCAAAGATGCAGAAAATCACATTTATTGGAAGTGTAATCATTAAATATAGTTGAAAACATTGTTGCAAAAGGAGAGATTGCTTGTTATGAGCAATTTCTTCTTCTGCATCAATGTTTTCAAAAGTCGTCGGCTGCAAATACGTATGCAAGTGGGAAAGGTTTAAATAAGAAACACTTTTTCAAATGATAGTCAGTTGGCTAATCTAGTATATAATTTCCGTCTTAAATAATAATGACAAAACTTTCAAAAAACAAGAAAAATATTTTTTACAATTTAATTGAAAATATATTTAATCAAAATCGGGAAAGTATAGTCGTCCCTTTCCGTGCTTTTTTTATGAGAGTTCAAATCAAAGGAAAAACTTATGGGACAGAGTTGACAAATATTACATTGCATCAATTTCAGATTTAGGGTTTGTTTCTGTCAAACGGCTGAAGAAGACAACACTGAGACACATATTTTGATTAAAAGTTTATTTAAAAAAAAAGGATTTTTTTTATTTATGATAAACAACATTACAATGATTGTGTAGACAATACATCACACAATACATTTTTCAATTTGTACGTTCATTGCACAGACCAAATCTTAGCAAGTTTGAAATTATGGATCTCTCAGCGCATCTTTTCTCAACTCATTACTTCTTGGCAGGATTTTACTGCTAAAATTGATGAAATCTCATTTTCAAATATGACCTAAAAAAGCCTTCTTTTTGTAAACATAAAGTTTCAGTTGTTTCATTGGAGCACCACAGGGGGACTGTATGTCACCATATATTTTTGCAATGTATGTAAATGACTTAGAGGACTATATGTCTCTAAATGAATTTGACGGCGTGGATATGGGCATGTTGAAATTGTTTTTACTACTATAAGCGGACGATATAGTTTTATTTGCAAAAAAGCGAGTGCAGTTTACAAAATGGTCTTGAAATACGTTTTAGTTATTGCGAAAAATGGAAATTATCAGTAAAGGTAAAGAAAACAAACGTCATGATATTTAGAAAAAAATGAAAAACATCGAAAAAAGTAGTTTTAAATACAACGGTAATCCATTAGAAATAGTGGGCCAATTTACATATTTAGGCATATAATTTTCTTCAGGAGGGCCCTTTCAACAAACTTTTAACTATATAGGAGGGCAAGCTTTAAAAGCAGTGTTTGCATAAACAATATCTAACAGTATTTTAAAATATCACCATTAGTCATACACTTGAACTTTTTGATAAGCTTATACTTCCAATACTTAATTACGGGGTCAAGGTATGGGGCTTCAGTGAGGCTATAACGCGCAGAAAGGCTGCATACTATATTGTGTAAGCAACAACTGCACGTCAAAAGTCAGACTCCTAATCATTGTGTGTATGGTGAATTGGAAGTGACAACGCATTTCTTTGATAATTAAATACTGGTTAAAAGTCACGAGAACAGACGAACTCAAATACATAAAGGCAATATACAAACAAATGTTAAATGATATAAATTAAAATATTCTAATCAATCCCTTTGATTTTAAGATGTATTTAGACAACATAAAAATAAAGAAATATAGATTTGCATTAACAAAATGTAGACTTTCAAGTCACCAACTGGAAATTGAAACTGGAAGAGGGAGACAACCTGTTAAGACTCCTATATCAGACCGTAAATGCAAATTATGTAACACAATAGAAGACGAATTTCATTTTTACTTGAATGTCCATTAATTTTTTTTCACCTGCAGACGCATTTCGACGCAAAAGCAGCAGACGACTTTTAAAAACATAGTGACCAAAGACGAAATTGCTCATGATGAGCAGTTTCTCCTTTGGCCACCATGTTTTAAACTTTAGTTTTTCAGGTTGTTGTCACAATAAGCCCACGGATGGATACTTGTTGGGTACTGTCTATAACCAGAATCCCACCCACCACCCTTATAAGACACTTTGATAAGTGTATTTTTTTTATAATTTTCTAATGGGTATCTAATTAGCATATTAATTTATTCCGTAAAAGGGTGATAATTTAGGAATAAACCGAACCCTTGTTGGGTAGTACCCAACAAGAAAACATAAAAGGAAAATACCCAATAAGTGTCCATTCGTAGGCATGTCTGTTTTCAAAGTCGTCTGCTGCAGATTTGTTTTATGGGGGAAAGGGTTAAATAATGATCTATGACAAATCTATATTAAGAAAATATTATTGGTCTAGACCAAACATTTCTAAATTCATCGAACTCTTAACAAGCAATAACCAGAAAATATTATCAAATTATGCATTTTCCTATATAAAACTTTCGAAAAAAGAATGAAGTCACTTGTATAATTATCTCATTTAAAATGTATGCATTTTAGTGTTGTTAACTGTTTTTCAAAATGTAAAAATTAAATATGTATATATGTGTGTGAAATGTTTATCGAAGTTTTTTCCCATTTTCGAGATTTTCTTTTTAGTCCTATCCGTCTACGATACAGAGATAATGATTTTTTGAATTAGGTGTCAATTAACTTTCACTTGACCAACAAGAAATGATGATCTTGGAAACATTTCATTCTGGCCTGATGCATCATTTCTTTGCTATGGTGGGGATTTATTTAAAATAAATATTCATATATGCACTTCTGTATCTCTCCTTAAACGATCGAAATTCAACCTTCTGTACTTTCAGTACTTTGATTTTCTTAACTCTTTGCCTTATACAGACGACTTAAATTACTTTGCAGCAAACGACTTTTTGAAAACATAGTGTAGAAAAAAGGAAATTGCTCACACATTAAACATCTTTTTTTCAACAATATTTTCAATGCTGTGTGTTACATAATGTTCCTTGTATGTTTTCAAAGCAGATGACTCTTAGCCCTTCCAACATTTGACAGATCTGCAGCAGACAACTTTGAAAACATCTGGTTTATAAAATTGTAAACTTCTATAAATTAAAGTTTGAAATTGTATGTGTAACCAATTTTGTAAAAACTGATTACAGGGTATCCAATCCGTATGTGTGAGAAGTTACCCTGCTGGGATGTAACTACGGGTCTGTCGTGGGCGTTTGTGATCAACTATTTGAGTATAACGCTAGGGGAAGGTAAGAGTCATCATTATTAGCTAGAAGTACAAAGAGGGATAAGTTGTTTGTGTTTGTCATTTTGTCTGTTTATCTGTATATTCGAAATTTCTGCTAGTGATTCGAGAATCTTCATTAAACATAAGAAAATTCAAAATGTTTAAGACCACATATTTCATGATTCTACAAATTACAGTCATCTAATACTTTTGTGAGGGAGGGTCAGATAAGTGATACAGGATTACATGGCCCTCTTACCTTAATACACAGCCCAATTATTCAGGTCAGATAAGTGATACAGGACCACATAGCCATCTAATCTTACTACACAGCCGAAGTATTTGGGTCAGAAAAGAGATGCAAGACCACATGGCCCTCTTATCTTAATACACAGCCCAATTATTCAGGTCAGATAAGTGATACAGGGCCACATAGCCATCTAATCTTAATACAAAGCCCAAACATTCAGGTCAGATAAGTGATACAGGACCACACGGCCCCTTTACCTTAATAAACTCGAAGTATTCTTGTCAGCTAAGAGATACAGGACCACATGACCCTCTAACCTTAGAAAACAGTTATAATATTCAGGTCAGATAAGTGATACATGACCACTGGACCCTCTAACCTTAATACACCTGAAGTATTCCGGTCAGATAAGTTAAAAATGGACCACATGATAAGTGCTACAGGACCACATAGCCCTCTTACCTTAATACACAGTCCAAGTATTTGGGCCAGATTAGTGATACATGACCAAATGGCGCTCTAACCTTAATACACCCGACGTTTCCATGTCAGATAAGTGGTACAGGACCACATGGCACTCTAACCTAAATACCCAGCCCAAGTATCCAGTTCAGATAAGTGATACAGGACCACATGGCCCACTTACCTTAATACACCCGAAGTATTCGGGTCAGATATGTGATACAGGACCAAATGACCCACTAACCTTAATACACATCCCATGTATTCGGGTCAGATAAGTGATACAGGACCACGTCATGACTTCTAACCCTAAAACACAGCCAAAGTATTCGAGTCAGATAAGTGATACAGGACCACATGGCCCTCTAACCTTAATACACATCCCAATTATTCGGGTCAGATAGGTGATACATGACCACATTGCACTCTAACCTTAACAGACAGCTAAAGTATTTATGTCAAATAAGTGATACATGTCCATAGGACCCTCTAACTTTAATACGTAGCCCAAGTATTCCGGTCAGAAAAGTGATGCAGGATCACATGACCCTCACACCTTAATACAGAGCCCAAGTATTCGTGTCAGTAAGTGATACAGGACCACATGGCACTCTAACATTAATACACCCAAAGTGTTCGTGTCAGATAAGTGATACAGCAGCACATGACACTCTAACCTTAA
This sequence comes from Serripes groenlandicus, assembly GCA_031761405.1. Taxonomy (NCBI): domain Eukaryota; kingdom Metazoa; phylum Mollusca; class Bivalvia; order Cardiida; family Cardiidae; genus Serripes; species Serripes groenlandicus. The sequence continues at coordinate 34,509,232 of JASEVX010000004.1, forward strand.
TACACAGCCCAAGTATTTGGTTCAGATAAGTGCTTCAGGACCAAATGACACTCTTACTTTAATATTAAACTGAAGTATTCGTGTCTGATAAATGATACAGGACAACAGGATCCTCTAACATTAATACACAGCCAAAGTATTCGGGTCAGATAAATGATACATGACCACATCATGACCTCTAAACGTAATACACAGCCCAAGTATTCGGGTCAGATAAGTGATACAGGACCACATGGATCTCTAACCTTTATAAACAGTCCAAGTTTTCGGGTCGTATAAGGAATACAGGACCACATAGCCCTCAAACCATAATACACAGTCCAAGTATTCGGATCAGATAAATGAAACCGGACCACATGGCCATCCAACCGTAATGCACAGCCGAAGTCAGATAAGGGATACAGGACCACATGACCCTCAAACCTTAATACACAGCCAAAGTATTAGGGTCAGATAAGTGATACAGAAACACATGGCACTCTTTCCTTAATATACAGCCCGAGTATTCGTGTCAGATAAGTGATACAGGACCACTTGACCCTCAAACATTAATCCACAGCCCAAGTTTTCAGGTCAGATAAGTGATACAGGATTACATGGTCCTCTAACCTTAATACACAACCCTAGTATTCAGGGCAGATAAGTGATACAGGACCACATGGCCCTCTAACCTTAATACACAGCCCAAGTATATGTGTCAGATAAGTGATCCAGAATTACATGTCAAACTTATCTTCATACACAGCCCAAGTATTTAGGTCAGATAAGTGATACATGACATCATGGTCATCTAATCTTACTACACAGCCGAAGTATTTGTGTCAGATAACTGATGCAAGACCACGTTGCACTCCAACCTTGATCCAGAGCCCAAATATTGAAGTCAGATAGTGATACAGGACCAAATAGCCCTTTAAGCATTATTACACTCGAAGTATTTTTGTCAGATAAGTGATACAGGACCATATGACCTCTAACTTTAGTACACAGGCCAAATATTCAGGTCATATAAGTGATTCATGACCACAGGAACCTCTTACCTTAATACACAGCCCAAGTATTACGGTCAGATAAGTGATACAGGATCACATGGCCCTCAAACCTTAATACAGAGTTCAAGAATTCGTGTCAGATAAATAATACAGGACAACATGGCACTTTAACAGTTATACACCCACAGTTTTCGTGTCAGATCAATGATACATGACCACAAGACCCCCTAACCTTAATACACAGCCCAAGTAGTCGGGTCAGATAAGTGATACAGGACCACATTGCCCTTTAGATTTAATACACAGCCCAAGTATTCCGGTCAGATAAGTGATACAGGACAACATGGCCCTCAAACCTTAATACACAGTCCAAGTATTTGGGTCAGATAAATGAAACATGACCACATGACCCTCACACCTTAATACACAGCCCATGTATTCGTGTCAGATAGGTGATACAGGACAACATTTCCCTTTAGCCTTAATACACAGCCCAAGTATTCCGGTCAGATAAGTGATACTGGACAACATGGCCCTCAAACCTTAATACACAGTCCAAGTATTTGGGTCAGATAAATGACACAGGACCACATGGCCCTCAAACCTTAATGCACAACCCAAGTTTTCGGGTCAGATAAGGGATACAGGACTACATGACCCTAAAACCTTAATACACAGCCAAAAGTATTTGCGTCAGATAAGTGGTACAGGACCATATGGCACTCTAACTTTAATATACAGCCCATGTATTCGTGTCAGATAAGTGATACAGGTCCAAATGACCCTCAAACCTTAATACACAGCCCAAGTATTCAGGTCAGTAAGTTATACAGAACCACATGGCCCTATAATCTTAATATACTGTCGAAGTTGTCCGGTCAGATTAGTAATATAGGACACATGGCCCTCTAACCTTAAAACTCAGCCCAAGTATTCCCGTCAGATAAGTAATACAGGACCACATGGCCCTCAAACCTTAATACACAACCAATGTATTCCTCTCAGATTAGTGACACAGGACCACACGGCCCTCTAACCTTAACACACCCGAAGTATTCTGGTCAGATAAGTGATAACAGACCGCATAACCCACTAACCTTAATACACAAAGTCGTCTGCTACATATTTGTATAATGTTGGAAAGGGGGGGGGGGGGGGGGGTGGCGGGGGGGGGGGGGGGGGGGGGTTTATCGATATTGATGTCTGATTTATTTTATTCAGATTTGATAGGACGAATTAAACAATTCTTCGAAGAAAATCAAATAGTGGAGGATTGTATACTCAAGATGTTTTTGATAGTACCTAAAACTTGTACAGTTGAAGATAGTGTGGTCGAAGCAGCCAATCAGAGGTAATTGAGTCAGTCCTTGCAAAAAAGGTACAAGATGGCTTTTGTGAACAGTGTAGAATCAGATGACCTTATGCATTTGAACAACCTGATCAAGATCTACACTGTCCACATATAACTAGCATAACCTTGTTATAACTAAGTTATTTTATTTTGGCAGATTGATTGTTGATAATCCAATTATTTGTTTAGGTAATTAACTTTTGATTTTAAAAATATTTCACCAAGGACAATACCTCTATGCTACAATTTAGCATATGTATCCATGTTTAGCTAACCTGAGCATGAAATGCTCAAGGTAAGCTATTGTGATTACCTATTGTACATCGTCCTTCCGTTATGCGTCGTCAAACATTGCCTTATTAAAACTACCAAGGCTATATTTTGAATCCGAACTTCATAAAAGTTTATCGGAACATACATCTTCATCAAGTCTTCGACATGCTCCAACTGGGTCCTGTGAGATCAAAAACTAGCTCACAAGGTCAAATTGAAGGACATATTGTTAACACTCTGGAGGCTGCATTTCTAACTTGAGCATGTTTAAACTTTTTCTGAATGTGTCTCTGAATGATATATAGGTCAAGTTTGAATATGGTTCATGTTGGACACAAGGCCAAATTGAAGGAAAATCTTGTTTACATAACATTAAGTTTGCATAATTTACTTCAGCAGCTTGAAACTGTAATAATGTTTGTTTTGATAATACCTAAGTCAAGTTAAAATATGTTCCAAAACAAGGTCGCTAGACCAAATTGAAGGACACTCGTATTAACACTGGAGGTTGCATATTTAGCTCGACTATTCGAAGAATATGAGAGCTATACTACTCATGATGGCGTCAGCGTCGGCGTTGGCGTTGGCGTCGGCGTCGACGTCACACCTTGGTTAAGGTTTTGCATGCAAGTACTTAAATACTTCATGTTTTGCATTACAACTTTCTACAACCCTGCCCAACTATCACACTTGTGTAGATTATCAAATAAGATAACTATATCCTGCATATTATGCAAGTTATGGCCCTTTATTTACTTAGAAATTCTGGTTAAAGTTTTGCGTGCAACTAAATTAAGAGTCATATCTCAGTAACTATTTGGAGCATTGTATTGAAACTTTATACAAGCCTACCCAACTATCACACATGTGTAGATTATTAAGTTATGTAACTCTATCCTGCATTTTATGCAAGTTATGGCCCCTTTTTTACTTAGAAATTCTGGTTAAAGCTTTGCCTGCAACTAAATTTAGAGTCCATATCTCAGTTTTTACATGACGTATTGCATTGCAACTTTACACAACTCTACCCAACTATCACACCTATGTAGATTATTAAGTTATATAACTCTATCCCGCATTTATGCAAGTTATGGCCCTTTTTTAACTTAGCAATTCTGGTTAATGTTTTGCGTGCAACTAAATTAAGTGTCCATATCTCAGTATTTACTTGATACAATGCTTTCCAACCACCACACCTATAGTTTGATCAAGTTTGATAACTCTATCCTGCATTCAATGCAAATGATGGGCTTTTTTTACTTAGAAATTCTGGTTAAAGTTTTTCGTGCAACTAAATTAAGTGTCCATATCTCAGTATTTACTTGATGCATTGCATTGAAACGTTATACAACACTACCCAACTATCACACCTTTGTAAATTATTAAGTAAGATAACTCTATCCTGTAATTTATGCAAGTTTTGGCCCTTTTTTAACTTAGAAATTCTGGTTAAAGTTTTGCCTGCAACTAAATTAGGAGTCCATATCTCAGTATGTACATGATGCATTGCATTGTAACTTAATACAAATATACCCAACTATCACACCGATGTAGATTATCAAGTTAGATCAAGGTTTTGCCTTTTTGGATTCAGTCAGATTTAACATTTTATTTTAGCTCAACGATAAAGCTTCGTTTTTAGCTTGACTATACGAAGAATAGTGACGGTTCTACTACTCGCTCTGGTGTCAGCGTCCATTTTATGTTTAAGGGCAAGCTGTCATTTTAATTTGAAACTCCAATACCGTTCATTCAAAGCACTCATACCTCACACATTTGTTCAGGACCATCGAAAAATAAGGTTAAATAACTCAATTTCATCCTAGGCCCTTGATTGACTTAGGAATTTTGTTGTGATCCACACTTACATCTGAATAATGTTTGTTCTTTTCACTTGATGCTTAAACAGTTATCTAAAATGTGTGTGTATTTAGTAACGAAGAATACAATTTTGGAGGCTAGTCTTGATATTAATCAATGTTCATACATGTATATTTAAATGTATGTATCTATTCATTTGCTTTTACATATAGATTATGTATGATTTAATAGTACTTAAAGGCAATATACTGAAACAGTGGTAAAGTGAATAAGCGGTGTATATTCGAGCGAGCTGTCCTCCAGTTTTGCATGCAACTACATTAAGAGTCCATATCTCAGTAACTAGTTGAATTATATTATTAAATCTTTATACAACCCTTCCCAATTTCACAACTTTATACACAACCAATTAAGATAACTATATCCTGCATATGATGCAAATTGTTGCCCTGTTTTTACATGTTTAAAGCTTTGCGTGCAAATACATTAAGAGTCCATGTCTTAGTAACTACTTGATGCATTGCATTGAAGAGTTATACAACCTTTCCCAACAATCTCACCTACCAAAATAATCAAGTTAGAAAACTCTATCCTGCATATTATTTCTGATTAATGTTTTGCATTCAACTACATTAGAGCCCATATATCAGTAACTAATAAGCGGTGGAATAGTCGAAGACTCGGCTATGGAATTGGCTATGGACTCTTTTAAATGCAAACGTTGACAAATCAATTTAAAAAATTCAACAATGTTAACCCTTTCCTACATCCATGTAAACTGCAAAAAGAAAACGTTGTAACCATCTAGGCGAAATATGATAAATATTTAAAAATGAAAATATGATTATGAATATTTGAGATAAAAGGAGAAGTTCCTTATCATTAGCATTTTTCCAAAAAATGTCTGGTGCAAAGGGGTCCGTACCTGGGAAAGGGTTAAACAATACCCTGCACATACTGAATATTGTTGAAAACATTTGGGCAAAAGGAGAAATTGCTCATTATGATCAATTTCTCCTTCTGCCACAATGTTTTCAAAAGTAGGCTGTTGGAAAAAGGTGTCTGTATGTGGGAAAGGGTTAAACAATGTTCTGCACATACCTTTTAGATCTACAAACAGTACGTTGAAACACCTGGGTAATCTGAAGCCTGTGATGATAGGTACAAGACCATATTTACTGCATGTCTACAGACATACAAGTACACAGACAGGCTTGGTAAGTGTTGTCTAATCCATGACCGTATATGCTATTTTAGACCTCTCTGAACTCAAATTATCTGAAGGAAGGAATTGATTTTCACCAATATTTCAGTTATATCACCGCGTTTCCAAGCATTTTCTTCTTTTCCCACAATGGTTTTAATTGTTTGCCACATCCTTCTGGGTAAGTTACCAGTACTACTGGTCAATATATCCTGACACCAGCGAGTCAGTCGAAGTGCTAACCCCACAATCTTGAGCACCAAGGAGGGCATCTTTAAGTACCATTTTAAAGTATTTTGTATGATTAGGCTGCGGATAGAACATGCGAATTACCGCACCGAGGTAGATGCTCTATCACTACACGAAGCAGCGCAGCTGTAAGTACCATTTTAAAGTATTGTGTATGATCAGGCTGCGGATAGAACATGCGAATTACCGCACCGAGGCAGATGCTCTATCACTACACCAGGGAGGCGGTCACTATAATTATGAAAAAGCAGTGTCAGAATGTTCTTCTTTAACCCTATCCCACATACAACAAATCTGAAGCACATAACTTTGAAGTGATCTTGGCAATAATATGAAAAATCTCTATAACGGGAAGTATAATTATTGAATAGAGTTGAAAACATTGTGGCAAATTGAGAAATTGCTCATGATGAGCCATTTCTTCTTTTGACTCAATGTTTTCAAAAGGTGACTGCTGCAAAGCGTCAGAAAGAGTCTGTTTGTTGGAAAGGGAGGGTTAAACCCTGTTTTTCGATGAGTCCTGGTATATATCGCATTTCATTTAGGATAGATGTAAATGCCTCGAACATATTACGGTTGCGTTGGCTTACAAACACCAAGTTGTGATACATTTGAAAACGAATTCATGTTTCCAATGTTTAAGTTTGTATTTGATTAACCAAGTATTGCAGATAATTGAATGCTATTTACGATTTATTTACTAGTCCCCGTTTAGACTTGCAACATATGCTCATCTTCATAAGTATCATAACCAAATCCCAATAACACTTCGTCGATTTGTCTTTTTAATAGTAATTCTTTATTACTGAACGTTCTTTTAAGGCTCAAACAAATGTCTTGATTTGTGCAGATTTAATATAATATTTCTGAATTTATGTCTGCAATAGCAAAATGTATAGACTGTTTCTACTCTATGTTACGCTACGAAGGAAAGACATTGACACACGTGCGAAAACTTCTAAAGAATTGTACACGCCCAAAATATTAATTATAGGTGACTTACGATGTTTATTTGGTTCGAAACAAATAAAGAAAAGAACAAACTGAGAACTATGAACACTCCCTAACTATAAAGCTAGTGTAAAGATCGACAATTCTGCGAAAATGAAAATAGTTCACGAATTGAGTCTTTCGTACCCAATTAATTTCGTACCTGACACTTTTAAATGTGTCATTAGATACCCTACAGGCATTTTGCTTGCGCTCTGCATATTGTTATGCATTATTGACACAAGGGCGCTCTTTATGATATAATTAAAAAACCATTAGTAGTCTGCTATTTTCATTAAAAAAAGGCAGAAAAGAATCAAAATAAATTAACATGTTGTAGTGTTCAGTTTATATTCGAACTCAAGTTTGAAATTATACAACAATTTTAATGAACTTTAACTGTTTAGCTGATATTGTATTTTGAGAGTGCTCTACTTTGTTAACATATTGGACTACATTTCAACATTTGTGAGATTATGATTATAATTAGGATACCAAGTTAATATCATTTTGAGAAAACTCATGTCTTCAGCAAGTTTACCCTTTTCTCATTGTTTTAAAAGTAAATTGCTGCAACGGTGTACAATGTTGTCTTTAATAGGGGAAAGGTAAAATGACTTGTTATATTTCATGCAATTCCCAATTTGCCTGTTTTGTGATTTTATTGACAAATAATAAAATTCAAACATTCTGACAAAGACATCTTGAAAAGTCTATGTGGAATTCACAAATTATAAAATTAGTTCTTAATGAAAGCACTATATCTGTATACATATTAAGAATTAAGACTTATGATCGGCAAGATTACTCATTTTCATTACTGAGCATTAATTGGTTGGCTGTGTGTATGGTCAACCTACCTTAGAATGAAATGCTTCAATTCTAATACACTTCATTGAAAAAAAATGCAAGTTATGATAAATTTTCACTTAAACCCACCCCTGATGTTCCAATATGCCACGCAGTTGATAACTGTTTTTGTTTTTTCAACTTCTATAATGTTAGTGTTATGCATAACTGCAGTATGAATTTCCGGCAACATTGTTTCTTTGCATCAACTTTCACTTGTACTTTTACTTAAAGAGATATTCCATAGCTTTGCATTGATGTTTTTCAACGTTGTGCTGTACTTGTGTTGTATGTGGGAAAGGGCTAAAATCAATCATTGGGACTTAGTGACCAACAGGATCCAGATCAATCTAAGCCTTTGTCAGCTGAACAGGATCTTCCCTGTCTTACAATTTACCTGCAAGCCTCCGGTGAACCATGATGACCAAAACAACTAAAGATTTATTTAATTTTATATTAATATCAATTAAGTCTTTCTCATATCAACAAATCTGCAGCAAACAACATTGACAACAAGTAGCAAATATTTTTTGAAAATCACTATAAATGAGAGTAAAGTTAGACAAATCTAAAGCAGACAACATTGAAACATGTATCAATAATTTTTGAAAATCTCTATAAAAAATAGTATAGTATAGCTTATTATGAGTTATTGCTCTTTTTGCCACTTGGTTTTCAAAAGTTGTCTAATGTAGACGCATCAGTGTGCGTCTGTATGTTGGAAAGGGTTAATATTGGTCCTTTCAGAAGGTTCATTTTTGTGTGATGCAGACCTTTTTCTTTCCAGAGTGTATGTTTTATATGCGAGTATGCCACTCCAATAAATTGTTTACACGAGATGGCTCACAGGTATCCATTTGCGGGACTAGAGAAAGACGACATGTACAAACAGGCAGAAGACTTTGTTGAACATACCAGAAATATCTTGAACAGAGAGGCTGTCAAGCAGAAAGTTGGAGATTTTTCTTCCATTGTTGAGTTCATCCATTTTGATGGTATATATGGATATTATTATCACATAAGTTGTAAAAAATAAATGATATGTCAGAATATAGTTATGAATGACTGTGCTGATGAACACAATGGTAAATTTGATTAGCTAACTTTCTGGTAGACAATAACCTACGCTCTACTCAACTAGAGAAATCTAGACAATTCGCGGTTAGTCGAACTGGCCGTCATGATATGACAGAAAAAAAATTGTTAAAAAAGGCGTTAGGCGTAATAAATCAACCAATATCATATGCTGATGATTTGATGTGCAAGAGAAAGGGTTAAGTCTGATTTTTTTAATCATGTAATCAGAAATGTTAAATTAAGTGATAGAATATCAGAATCAGTATTGTTTTATATCTACAGATACAACAGGAGGGCAGAGCTTGATGTCGGCCATTGAAGACCAGTTAGTCCGACCACATCCTAAGATATCTGCACAAGAAGTGACCCCTAGAACATAAACAGATGACGCCTGATCAGGGTTCTAGGGGGACACCAATTTCCAACTCCCTAGCTTTGTACTAGAACATCAACGGATGACGCCTGATTAGGGCTCTATGGGTTTTAAGAATGAAAATAGAATGCATTCCTGAATGGAGCATTCTCCACATTTGTCTTTCCTTATACCCTTTCCTATATACAGCAAATATGCAGCAGACGACTTTGAAAGCATCTCGGCAAGATTATATTAAATCTGTATAAATGAAAGTTTAATTATTAAAAGGAGTTGAAAATATTGAGGCAAAAACGAGAAATTTGAGCAATTTCTTTTTATGTCACAATGTTTTCAAATGTCGTCTGCAGCGTAGGCGTCATAAAGCGGCTGTAAGTGGGAAAGAGTTAAGAATGAAAATTGAATATTTTCCTGAATTGTGCTTTCTCTACATTGTCAGGCCTTTAGGCAAAACGGTTGTAACAACATGTTGTTCAAGATTTAGTTACAACTGTTTTGCATGAAACCATGGATGTGTCTCTTTATATTGATTCATCTGCGTCATACGACTTTTAAAAACTATTGTGGCAAAAGGAAAATCTGTTTTCCTATAAACCTTTACTGAACAAAGATTAACCTTTCACACATACAGTTAATCTGCAGCAGACGACTTTGAACATATTTTGTCAAAGAATTGAAAAATCTCTTTAATTGAATGGATAACCTATGACTAAAAGTGGGAAACATTGTGGCTAAAGGAGAAATTGCTCGTTTTGAGCAATTTCTTTTAATGTCACTATGTTTTCAAAAAGCCGTCTGCTGCAGAGTTGTCAGAAAGCGTCTATATGAGGGAAAAGGTTAAATTAAGAAAGTAGATGTGCACTCTCTGGATAAGTCTTTAGTAGTTCTGTATCAGGAAACAAGGATTCCATTCTATTCATTGAGAGTCGCTGATAAAGCAGATTTATTCAAGCAAACCCTATGTTGTGCGTACTTACTGAGACGATTATTTTGAGTACCCTCAACATAGGGTTAGATGGTCAAATAAGGATTTTAGAATGTGCAAAACACACCTTACATGTACCATCATTGCATAAGTTATGTTTGTGCTATTTGTAGAATTCAACTATAAAATTGCCGAAGAAAAATAGATTTTTACTTTTTACCCTTTCTAAAAAAACAACAAATTTACAGCAGACGACTTAGTTATAAACACGTGGAAAATCATCATATATGAGAGTTGAATTATCAAAAAGATGAGCAATTTTTCCTATTGCCACAATGTTTTCAAACCTCCCCTGCTACAGAGGCGTATGTAAGGTGGGAATGGGTTAAATTAAATAAAGCCGGTACCGGCCGTGACACTCATCTAGAATATTGGTCAAGTGAGGAAATCTCACTGTCTTATTTGATATCATATATCCGTTCTGCTGCGATAATTCAAACCCTTTAAATTTGAAATGTATCTAATTATGATACATCGTTGAAATAAATGCAAGAAAAGAATAACTTTATTTGTCTGCTGCAACGGCGTCAATAGTAGTCCGTATCGGCAAAATGTAAAGCGAAAATACAATTTTGTGAGCGTAATCTTTTTAAAAAGAAACTTTTCATTGTTACATAAAACTACATGGTAAACCATGATATTCATGTGACTGATAAAGATTTTAACCCTGCCTATTAAATATCAGCAAACATAATAAAAAGAGTGGTAAACTCTTTTCTATCTCTTTCTGCGAATTCTACGACATTTTGAACACTATTAAAATAGATCTTTCTATCCCGTATACGGAAACGTTTTGACATTGTGAAAAAAGAATCAATTATTCGTTTTGAGCGACATCTCTTTTTTTTTCTCGAACAGTTTTAGTTATTTAATAAAATGTTAATTCTAATTCGATATGTCACATGTGTTAACCTTTACCACATACAACAGAAACAGAAAATTTGAAAACATCCGAGCACAAATAGTATATAGACGAGATCCATTTTCTTTTGACGTGTCCTGCCTATGGCGATCTGAGAGGATCCCTCATCAGCAGGGCACAACAAAAGAACCCATCATTCAACACACTTTCTAACATAGACAAGTTTAAATTTTGTGTTTTCGAATTATATAATCAAGTTGCCAAATTTCTTGTCGAATCAATGAAAAAAAGACGTGGTTTTCTATATAAATGAATAATTCTTATGCATGTAAATTATAATCTTTCAATTATTGTATTTCTTTCTTCTTCTTTTTTTTCTGTCTTCTCTTGTCATCTCTTTTTTACCTTATCTGTAAATGTTGTTTATTAAAAGTGACTTATAGGCGTCAAAATGCGTATATAGGTGGGAAACCCTACATTTGATATTCTTTGTTCCGCCTTTGTTTCTTGTAACAGGCGATCAATTATTCAGATAAATTGAATATGAAATAAACCTGACGTTAATTCCAGTGTGAATGTTTAATATCTAAATAAAGAATGGAATTTCCGAAGGAAATTTTCTAGTTTCTTAAATATCAATCACGATAATTCTATCGATAAACTCCATTGCAATGTACAGCATGAGAATGAAAGTAAACAATAGTTTGTACAATAATTACAGTTAATAATAGGTGTTTATTCACACATTGATTTCAAATGGGCGGTACTCGAGTCCGATCACAAAGGATTTAACCCTTTCAGCGCCAAATTGTTTAAAGTAGACTTTTCCATGTTCAAAATCGGCAACTCTATTTTCATGTTATAGGACTTTTGGAAAAAATTTATAACTCACAGCCAAACAATGCAGATTTCAGGTGAGACAGCTCGTTACGAGCTGACTCACCTGAATCTGTATTGTTTGCAAAAAGATCAATATTGCCTTTGGCGCTGAAAGATTTAAGCGGGTTACTTTTCTTCCTTCTACTGTCAGATTGGAACGTTCTACTTACATAATGAGCTGCCAACAAACTCCACCCACCTATACGTCACGAAAAGCTCTTTGTATCTAAATTTATCTTACGATCATGATATGTGCATCATAAAGAGGGACGCAGTAACTGTGTATATCAAGGTAACGGCATGTTAACACTTACACGCAAAATGGTGTTTACGCAATGGAACGCAATACCGCGTGCCCTTTCGTGACGTATGTCCAAGTGATTGGTAAAGGAGTTGTCACAACTAAAAGGTGACACAGTAACTGTATATCAACGCAAAGGCATGTGTTTACATGAATTGTTACGACTTTTTGTTCGGTGAATTTCGTCCACTATATGCACCTTATGAACAACGCTTTAGTGACATAGCGTGTCGGAACATTTTCATTTGACCTAGTGGAACACACGTTATGGGATGATTGCCAATAGGTTAACCCTTTGTCACTACATGTTCCCATTGTTTGGTGAACTGTTCGTAACTTACGCGTGACAAATGGCACAAACTTTGCGTCACGATTGCTGTATTGACCGTCTTTAGTAACAAGCAATAACATGGCACGTCCTAGTGTGGGGCAGTGCAAGCCCATAATTCGTGATAGTGTCAACATCGCTTATAAACGGTTAAAGTAAGAATACACTGTTTAAGGCCAAATTCCAAAGTCCTTGAGGAGCAAGATTTTTCAATCTAGTTCCAGTATGATGTATTTAATGATTAAACATGCATTCACCATATTCCTAACTAAATGCGGGATACCACTATTTTTTCGGTACAAATCGAAAATTTCAGACTTTCTCTATTGAAAAAATATTTCTAAATCACTTGCCTACGAGAATGTATAAAATCAATAAATAGAACAAATATTTCCATATTCAAATTATGAGTATGACTTTCTTGTGACTATCGATTGTGAATCATGAGTTACTCTAAAAATAATAATTCAACTAAGAACGAGTATGGTATATTTAAATACTAATCACCTGGGACGATGGTAAATTCTTTAAATTTCCGCGATTATATTTCCGCATTTTAATTTAAAAATGACGATGTAGACATAGATCGGTTCGTGCTGATGAGACAATACCACAAAAGACAGGGAGATGAAAAGGTTTTTTTCTATTGCATGTAAATATATACTGATAGTGAGCTTCCGTGGTCGAATATTCATATGTTGTGCAGATATGTGGAATGGATCAAGCCCATCATGATCATCTCCCAATTTATAAACATTTTAGCAGTTTAAATTCGATTCAATTAGGCATAGGGTTGACATAGCATGATAATAAAAAAGCTGTGTAGATATAAAGTATCTTCATAGTCATTTGCTTCAGATGTTTGTTTGTGGACATTTTAGCCAACTTTCTGGACTCTGCCTTAAGTATTGACGCGGATCAGCCTTAGCATGCCGCGCATGCTAACCCGGACAGACACTTTTCGCTACCTGTGAATTTTCTATTTCAGGTATCATTACTCTAGACATCTTTTCCCCTGAGACGGAATGTTTCTGCCCGGATTAGCCTGCGCGGACTACGCTGGCTGATTTGGGTCGATACATTACGAGGAAACCATAATGTTGGTGTTCTCAATTAACGTCTCATATAATAAACATGTATTTTTTTAAAAACCTTTTATTCATATATATGCATATAATATGCATTTGAAAATAACAGGTAACAAGAATAATGAAACAGTAAAGCATGACAAATTAAGCCAAATATTTGAGATTATAAAAAATATGAAACATTAGCAACATGCAGTCGTATGACTACAATTGAGATCATTCATGATATAAGGAATGTTGAGTAATTGGAGAATTACTTTTTATTCAGATTTTGATAACCTTGATGATGGGTTTACAAATTAAAGCTAACTTGTTTTTACAGTTCATTAGATTATTAAGCTTGTGAGCGTTATGATGGTTATAATAGCATTACTCATTGTACTTATACATTCAAAATTAATATAATGGCAGCCCTTCTTGGCGCTCAGGGTTGCGGGATTAGCATTACGACTGACTGCCATGGCTGGTGTCGGGATAAATAGAACAAAAGCATTACTGGTGACTTACCCATGAAGCGCTGTATAATGCGCACATTCTCATTACAATCTTCATTACATCAAATAGATCAAAATGCATCTAATGACAAGAAACTTGAAGTGTAGGCCCTAGTAGTTATACGCCAATATGACACTAAACGATGCCGACTTGAAGTGTTAATAAAAGAAACAAATTCCCTTCACCATTCATTTACTGTTAACATTTTTAGACTCTGCTATGTTCGAGCTCTGGTGATAATGTTGAAGATACAAAGAAAAGGAAGAAGTGCTGACAAAACGACCATTCATTATTTTTCCTGTTGTACATCGGTTTAATATATACAGAAAAAAAAGTGTATAACCGATTATCAAGTTTTGCTTTGCCTTGGACATTTCTGACAATATTTCCATTTTAATTTAAAAGGACAGCGCAATGTGAGTAATGGTTTTATATTTTGAACAACTCTCCCTTTTTGTCGAAAACAAGTTTGTATCTGTTTTGTGTCGCTTATTCTATAACAAAACAAGACGGATGTTTGATGCAAAGCATCAAAGAGAAGCCGCAATATTTCGTTTCACATGAAGAAATAAGAAAAAAGATCATTTAAATCCACAAACATTAGAACAATTTAATCTGTAGTCAGTAGTGCTGATATCGGTTATTGAAGATATAAGTTTTATGTACGATATTAAACCTTGCAGGGTCTGTGTTTTAAGTAAATGAGATAATTAGAGTTAAACTGATCATGAAAAGTGACATATAATACTAAAGATAAATGAACAAGAGGTTATGATAAATTTAAATTAGTACCAAAAACAATCAACTATTTGTATTGAACACACGCCCTGTTATGATAATGTTTTATCAAATAATGCTGACACACAGAAAATCTGTTTTTCGTTTGTATCGGTAGGTCATGATAGTGGATAAGGGTTTTGCACATAAAACAAATCTGCAGTAGACGACTTTGAAATTATCAAGTAAAAAATCTCTATAAATTATCGTATGATAATTGAAAAGTGTTGAAATTATTGTGGCAAATGCAGATATTGCTCATTATGAGCAATTTCTCCTTTTGCCACAATGATTTCAATGATGTTTACCCTGACAGACTTTAAAATCATTAAGTACAAAACATAGAAAATCTCTATAAATGATGGTAAGATAATTGTAAAGAGTTGAAATTATTGTTGCAAATGGAGCAATTGAAAATTGCTGTCGGATTACAAACGAACAATCTCGAGTTGACGAAACTGATGTGAACTCGTGTCGTGATTAGCATTCAGAAAATCAAGGAAACGTATTTCTATGTACACGTAATCCGAAGGACTGACAAGAGCTGCAGCGAATTTTGAAAACATTGTGACAAAAAGAGAAATTGATCACGAGGAATTTATCCTTTTGCTACAATGTTTTCTACTTTATGTCCATAAATTATACGTTCATTTAATGCCTCGGTCACACATTCACGGATCATCTTGCCGGATCCACTACGGATGGAAACTCACGGATGACCCCGGAAAAGACTATATCCGTGGTCCGCTACGGTTTGACTACGGGTTTTGACGGATCAAACAAGGATAATGCAGAAAATGGGCTAGTTGACAACGGGGAGTGATACGGATTGCTACGGTTCGGTACGGTTCGGTACGGTTTAGTACGGAATGACACGTGTCACGGCGTATGCACTGCGGATTAACAACGGTTCGCTACGATTTTAGTACGGGTTAGCACTAATTAGCACGGTCTGGCACGGATAAGTACGGACTCTCACGGAGCGCCACGGACCTGCCACGATAAGCAATCCGTATACATAAACTCCCGCGCTCGCGTGTTCATTCCACAACTTCAGGCCTAAGGACACCCGGCCGAGGATCGAACCCGAAACCTCCGGTTCGAAGTCCACTGAGCAATAAAAGTCGAAACAAATATCGTTGAAAAATATTAAAGTTGAACTATAATATTGAAGTGAAATAAAATATTCTTAATTTTGAAATATACATGTACTTTATTTCACTTCAATTTTAACAGTTCAACTTTAAACTTTTTCATCTATTTTTTTTCCAATTTTTATTGTTCAAGTTTATTATGTTTCAAATTCATAAAGTTAAAAATAAAGACAGAAATAAAAGGTTGATATTTGTAAATGATGTTAGTGTATGTTTTTTATGTAAGTACAAATAAAAACATATTCCAAAGTCCAATAATTTAATAAAACATGATCTGTAAATATCCAACACAGTTCGACCGTTCTGAAGTATAATCTTTTATACCATCCTATTCTGCCATGGCACCGCCCCGACAGGTGAATTGACGTAGTGCTTTATGTAAATCCTCTGCTGCTTCGCTTCAAAAGTGTCTAAGTTGTCACCCCTTGTGTTCTGCACATCGTCCATGTTAACACCCTCTCTAAAGGCTCCGGTGATGAGGTTGTGGTTAACATCCTTTTGATCCATGAGAGGGTTCTCTTCACCAGGATATCTGACCCTCATGATACTGTGAAGGCACACACAGGCGAGGACTATGGCATGTACTGTGTTTGCAAGGATACCAAATGCATTTTCCACAACTCGTCTGGCCCTCGAGAGGCGGTAGTTGAAATCCTATCGTCATTGGCAAGACCCCGTCTGGAGTAAGGCTTCATGGGGCAGGTGTTCGTGCCAAATGCATCGTCTGCAATGATATAGTAAGACATCGGTCTGTCATCACCGGGAAGGGGGGGGGGGGGCTGGTGGGATGCCGATTACACCCCTTTCAAAGGCGTTTTTCAGCTCACACTGGTTCCAAATCTGAGCGTCGGAGCAACCACCTTATGCACAAATATTCGCCCACCGGAACTTGTAATCGGCGTCGACTAGGGCCATCTGAACTATTAAGTGATATCCTTTATAGTTGTAGTATAGGGAGCCACCGTTCTTAGGACACCGTATGGCAACATGTTTGCCATCTAGAGAACCGAGAGCATGTGGGAACTGTCATTCTGTCATTTTGCAGAAAAAAACTGGTCGGCTATTGCATGCCACTGTTCAGGCTCAGTAGGAGTGTCAATAACATCCCCAGCATATGCTGCAATTATGGTCTCGCATACGTCCCGAACAATACCAGAGATGGTATTGTGCGCCACCCTGAAGCCATACATCAAGGCCCGGTAGCTGCCCCCCCCCCCCGTAGCCAGGTATCGCAGGGTGACTGCTAGCCTCACTCCAGGTTCGATGGACTGTCTGTACCAGGTAATGTTCTTCATAATCATGCAACCCACTACTTGTAACAGTTCTTGGAACATCTGTAGGTCTATTCTCAGAAAGTTCTTGAAAGCAGCTGGATTTTCCAAACTCAGTTCAGCCATGAGTGCTTCATATTGGCCGTGGATGGGTCGTCGGAGGAGCCAGTCCTTGGTCCACCATCTCTTCTGTCTCCGGTCACCTCTCAGTCAGTCCAAGCAGCTCCACCATGCCCCTGGCATTTTGTGCAATATCAATGTCCAGGTCAAACCAATTAAGTGCCAGCCTCAGTTGTTGGTTGTTGTTAGATGTAGACTTCTTGGATGAAACAGATATGAAGTAGGGCCCTATAAATTGAAAGTATTTATGCTGAAGTCTGGTGACAGAACGGGGGTGACACCTAGATGATATACTCCGTAATAAACTGTAGTGGACCGTAGTAAGCCGTATTATACCGTGATGTCACGTTGTAACCCGTAGGATTCCTTGGGAAACCTTGGTAATCCCTACTTATCCCTAATAGAACGTAGTGCGATCGTGCTGATCCGTGACAAATCCGTAACGAACCGTATTGTATCCTTGGCTAATCCGTGTAGTAACCGTACAAGTACGTATTTCACCGTAACTAACCGTACCGATCCTTGGCGACTTGAGTCCGGGGATGTACTACGAATAAGTATGGTTTATTACGGACTACAACGGATAAGTACGTTCTAATACGGATCAGTAAGGATGTACTACGGTTGTATGATCCGTGGGGAATTTTTGAACATGCTCAAAAATTGTCACGGATATACAAGTTCTACTACAATTGACCCAGGATACAATACGGATAGCTACGGACCACTACAGATTGCCACGAATGATAACGGATCGTATCCGTGGATAATCCGGCGTCCGATCCGTGAATGTGTGATCGGGGCATAATAGCAAGATGTTCCAAATTTTACTTAATGTGCTACGTATAAGGGAAAGGCTTAACTTTCCTTCTCCTACATAAAAACAGTTTAAAACGCCTTTGCAGCAGATGACTTTTGAAACATTGTGACAAAATGGAATGGAGAAATAGCTCATAATGAGCAATGTCTTCTTTTGCCAAATTCTTTTCTACTCTCTATTTAATAAATTGTCATAAGCTGTCTGCTTCAGATGCATCAAAATGTGTCTGCAAGTGTAGAAGGTTTATGAAAAAATGATAATTACAGGACATACTTTAAATGATTAAAAAACATATTGTAATATGGCAACTATATCTTATTAAATGGAGTAGTACATATAACAATCAGTTTTAACATGGTTTATAAAATTATTGTTTTATTGGAGTTTACCCCTCTCCCACAAATTACTTTTGGCGTGGATTGATGCTGCTGATGTTTACTAGAAAAAGTGGAAATTGATTCTTTAAAGTAACATCCCTTTTTCACAAAGTTTTTCTGTGTATAATATGGCTGCTGCTGGGGCATCATAAACTGTTTTTCATGTAAAAAAAAGACTAATAGTTTAAATCTAATACATATGACATAATTTGATGATTTACTTGTTTAATATGTTTGTGAGTAAAGGGGAAATTGCTTCTTTTTAGGTGTATCTCCTTTTTTCACAAAGTTTGATTATAATAACTTAAGCTTGATACTACAAAATTGAGTAGATTGTGATGAGATTAAGTAAATGGAGCATGGAGAGGATGATCTGATCCAGCACTGTTCAGAAATGCCATTTTGATTTTTTTTCCCATATATACAACCTAAAATAGTCTTTAATAACATAGTAAATGCAGTTGCAGCTCAATTATTAATATGTTTTTTTTTTAGAATTTCAATCATCTGACCAGTTAAAATGAGCTTGCTAGTGGGATTGCCTTAAAATAGATTATGACATTTTGAGGGGTTTTAACTATGTTTCTGTTAACATGATTGTACAAAAAAAGGGCTATTTGTAGGTGACACTCAACTTACATTATGTTCAATCTAGAGGCATTATCACATTTCCATACATGCAACAAAACTTAGTGGAGAAAGAGGTTTCCTCTTAAGTCATTAAAGCACATTTTCTAATCTCTTATAAAACATATATATGTTCGTTCATGTTATTTTAGATACTACCTTTTTACAAAGGTAGTTAAAATTCATCTGAGATAAAAAATATAGCTGTTGAAGAAAATGCTTAATTATTGAAATAAGTTAACAAATCTGCAACAGAAGACTTCTAGTCGAAAATATGAATACTCACCATAAAAGAAATGACAATATTTGAATAGAAAAATATAATGAAGGAAGGAGAAATTATCATAATGAGCAATCCTTTTGCTTAATTGTATTTCAAAGTCATCTACTGTAAAGGGGTCTGTAAGTGGTAAAGGGTTAATGGATGAATAATAGATGTTTTTTGGCTTGTCAAATTGTTTGCAGCAGAAGACACTTGAACATTTTTCGAAAAAGGAGACATTGCTCATGATGGTCAATTTTAATTCCAACTTTGTTTTCTACTCTTTGATTTATTATGAAACAATACTTTCATTTAAATCGTTCCCTCATAGGTCTGCAGCAGATTACCTCGAACATGTCTAGGCAAAAGCAAAGAAAATCCCTTTGAATGAAAGAACAATTATTGAATAGAGTTGAAAACATAGAAAACTCATTTCATGCAATTTCTTCATTCGTCGCAATGTTTTCAAAAAGCTGTCTGCTGCAGAAGTGTCAGAAAGCGTCTATATGTGGGAAAGGGTTAAGGAGATGTCAGACTTTTTCTAATGGGGAATTTCTCAATATTGTATACTGCAAATTTGATTTATTTTGAAAAGACTTAAATTTATACAAATAAATGTACTTTAATAATGTCATTCTCACTACATCCAAATACAAAGAATTGCGTAAGTAAACAATGGAACAACAGGAGAGGTTTAATTTCCTCTGTTGTACCATTGTTTACTTCTTAGACTTATAGGGAAAATTACAGTTGTGTTCAATTCTGTGTCTGTTATATAAGCTATAAAAAGAACAACTGTTGACAACAATTCTCATCAATGTATAGTCTTTGAATGAACAAATCTTTCTTTGTATACATAATGCAGTAACCAAACGGTGTACCATAAATCATCAGAGGCTGCTGCCTGCTGTCCTTGTACAAGTTTTGCAATATTTCCTTGTAAAGTCTATTTTTTCTTTCCTGGAACCACACTGGATATGATGACTGTTCACTAGTTTCTCATCAATTTTTTTTTTTGCATACAGACTTGCACATTTTGGGAAGAGAGCTAGTGTCAAGTGTTTGCTGTTGGGATTCTGGCAGTCTCATGTCTCACATACAGTGCTAACCTGCCTACATAGTTTTTTGCCAGTAATAAAATCAGTTGATACTGTATATCAAACAATATCAATGATAAAAATACAATTTAATTTGATAATGTTGAAATAATGTTTGGTTAACCCATGACCTCTATATATGTATAATTGTCGAAGTTATCTGATGCAGATGTATTCATTTTATTGTATATTGGAAAGGGTCATACAGGTTATGGGTTGGATCACTATAATTAAAAAAACCATCATAATTGCCCATACATAATAAATAGTTATTTACCTCAGGTGTAGATCCAATGGATATGGTTGTTCTGAAGTCAGAAGACCACAATCTTCAGAGTAAGCTTGACGGATGTGACTACGTCTACAAGTATAAACTCAGGAATTAAGCACAACGCTTTTCATTCCAAGTCAGAGGAATTAGGGATAATGAAAGAATCTCATTTGTCATTCTCCTTTTCCCACAATGTTCTCAAAGTAAGTACCAAATACAATGCTCATCCTTATTTGAAAACATCATTAGAAGAATAGAGGCACATGTTTATAGAGCATTGCATAAACAATGGATACGGATTAACCCTTAATATGATGGACTATCTTGACTTTACTTGACTTACTCCATAAGGTTTTCAACTCTTTTCAGTCATTATAAATACATACCCTTTAATTTACAAAGAGTTTCAATAGTTTTCCCAACATGTTTTCAAGCTCGGTTTTGCAAGTTGAATAAATTTGATAATGTGAAATCACATAGATACAATAAAACAGGGTATACAGAGTAAGGGAACAGTGGTATCTTGTTTCATTCATTTTTGTTAACAGATTGATCGTTATTTTTTTTACTTATCCTCAAAGGATGCCATACTCAGGCTGAGATTATCTGTTTATGCAATTAAATGTAGATCTGATGTAAATACGTCCGTTTCTGGTAACGTTTTATACTGTTCTATTTTGTTTATAAGTGTCAGTCCCATAGGTATATGGTCAAGCTTAGACCTATTTGCATACGTTTGTGTACTATTCATCACTGTGATAAAGTGCTATAAGTCTATCGTTTGCCATGAACTGTTGTAGTAATGACGATTTGTCACTGGTGACGTCATCATGCATTTTGCCAATACCTTGAAGACGCGCATTAAAATCACCAAGTATTAACACTTTACCTTTTAATGAGCACGTGTGCGTTATAGCCTCAGAAGTAGAAGTAGAAGTAGTAGTAGAAGTTGTTGTAGGAGAAGTAGTAGTAGTTTGTTATTATCATTATTATCATTATAAGAGTAGTAGTAGTAGTAGTAATAATAGTATCACTATTATATTTTTAAATTATAAGTATAGTTTTATCAGTAGTAGAAGTAGTAGAAGTAGTAGAAGTAGTAGTAGTAATAGAAGTAGTAGTTTGCTATTATCATTATTATTATTATAATTGTAGTAAAAGTTGTAGTTGTAATAGTATCACTATTATATTTTAAAATTATAAGTATAGTTTTATTAGTAGAAGAAGTAGTAGTTTAAGTAGTATTAGTAGTACAAGTATAAGTTTGTTATTATCATTATAATTTTAGTAGTAGTAGTAGTAGTATCACTATTATATTTTTAAATTATAAGTATAGTTTTATAAGTAGTAGAAATAGTAGTAGAAGTACTAGTAGTAGTGGATGTAGTAGTTTATTACAAAAATCTACAGATGGCCTTTCACCTCCATACCATTTCCCTAGTTTTCCTATCTAGCAGACAGGACCTTATTTGATTGAAGCATTGCCCTGTGCACTAATGCGATTGTAATTTATATAAAATGCATGGGTGTCATGCTAGAAAAAATGCGGTCTCAAGACTAAAACATATATGTCCCTGGTTTGTTTTGCATATAAGACATCATGTTGTAGTCGAGCAAGCTGCTCTAATGAGTTGCAGCCCTTCCAAAGCCCAGATTGAATTAATTATTTATTTGGATTTAATTTATTATTTTAAACGGGCCTTCAGGCCATCCCCTCTAGCAATTTCCTGGGATAGGAGGTTATACTTAATCACTTATTAGTCTAAATAATGTTGGGTCATGTAGATACTTGTCAGTTTTGTCAACGATATCACACATGCTATTTTCTAATATTTGGGAAACTATTTTGTTGAAGAATATAAGCCAGAGTTTTAACGATGGCTCGGGCATATGTTTGAACACTGCATTATGTATTAATTATGTCAGCTTGTCTAGCCCTGCGGCAGAAATTTTCTTCTACTTGTGACAAGGTACATTTGGCTTCTTCCCGGATCGTACATGTCTTGTTTTGAAGTATCGTTCATGTATATATCTTGTATTAACTATGTGTTCGTTTTTAGCTCCACTATTCGGAGAATATAAGAGCATTCTACTCACCTGTTGTCGGCGTTCGCGCCACACCTTGGTTAATGCTTTGCATGCAAGTACATATATTTCACCATAACTCAGTAACAACTAGATGTATAGCATTGGAACTGTATGTAATGCTTTCTAACTATCACACCTATGTAAATTATCAAGTTAGATAACTCTATCCTGCATATAATGCAAATTATGGCCCTTTCTTTCCTTAGCCGTTGTGGTTAAAGTTTTGTGTGCATCTACATTAAGAGTCCTTATCTCTAACTACTTGTAGTTACGTGTTTGCGACAATGATAGTGTTGTTAAAAAAAACCATTACGACTTCCCTTTTTGAAGTGGTATTCACATAAATATTACACTGGACTGTAGGGAATACAATTACCTGCGTGATGATATTAATTCCATACAACTGCCAACGGGAGTTAAAATGAAACTTTCGCTAAATATGTTAACAGTAATTCAGTTATTTCTTATTTATTAAAAATTCGCCCGAGAGATTTGTTTTTAAAACATGTATAATTTAGAAAAACACTTGAGCCTAGACCACAGAGTTGATAGCTTTAGTCTCAGATCAACATAGGCCAGGTAGCCAAAGTAAAATTCCACATATCGTCCAAATGATACATAGTCTCAGCTAAAACATTGTCACCTGTGACACAACCCTATCATCGTCAACGTATCTCTTGACATAATTCAAATATCGGTATATGTAACATATTATACAATTTTAAAACAAGATTTATCAATGAGATAGTAGAAATAACAGATAAGAACATTTACGATGTGACACAACGTAGGAACATAATTACCCCGCATATGAAATATACAAGTTAAATAATTGTAGAATAATGAAAAGACGATGAATTCGTGAATAAAATGAGACGTTTATATTGATAAAGATATGAGATAAATATTAAAATAAACATTGTGTTTCAACAACAATATGAGAATACTTACCCATAGTAATTCGATGTTTATTTAGTGAATCCGAATCTCTTGGTTGCACAGCTCTAAACTCTAATTGAGCGTTATTACAAGTATTATAGAACAGAACAGAACAAGTATTATAACTTGGTTCTACGGTGGATGGGAAAAGTCACGTGATAACATGAGTTTAAACCATGCGTTAAATTTATACGTTCTATCTATACTTCAAGGTTGTGTTGTTGCTATGGTTAATGGTCCCTTTACATTTTTATAGAAGCATCCATTTACTTGCCCTTAGCCGTAGATAAACGGGGTCTGTCAATATAGGTTTATTCTATATTTATGTCAACCCCTGTGCTAAATGGTGGACTAGTCATAACCAAAATCAATGAAAATAACAATGGCTACATGGTTTGCCTCAATACAAATTGTACATTTAAATTTAAGGAATAAAGTATTAAATTATTGGCATTATATTCACTTTATTGATTAAACATACACTCAAACTAATGGTTAATCAACCACATTAAGTGATATGTATCTATATATAATAATAAAAAGGCATAACACAAGGACTGCTTTGTTGTTGGTAGACAGTCTAAATGTAAATGTGATTACAACTGACTTGTAGATATGAAAACGTAATCTAACGTTTTTCGTAGGAATTTCAATGGTCAGGTCACCAATGGATAACCTCCGCCAATCAAACTTATCAAAATGGATAACAATGTTTCATCCATTCACCTTTGACAAGAAGAAGTACGTGAGATGTTTCTTCATCTTTCTACACGTGTATTTAATATTGTTATGTTATTATAACTGATCTATTTTAGACTCCCAATGTTTTTTTCTCTGCAAATTAGATTGATAAGGACAGAATCCCGTCCCCCATTTACAAGTGTTTGTAAAATCTTAAGCGAATGATTGTAAACAAGATTTACGTATTCATTTTTTTTCATGATATTTGAAACGTTTATATTTTCGAACTTAACTGTCCATTCAGGTTATATCAATAGATTATAAAGATATACATCGGGAAACTCACGAAACGGTCTAAAAACATTTCATTGTATAAAAACACCTTGTAAATCTAATATAAAGGCCTAAACATAAGAGTTACTTAAATCTTACAGACACGTTTGTAATTTAGCAGGTAGAATACACATGTATCAGACGACTTCTAAAACACAGTTACAAAAGACGAAACTCCCATTAAAATAAACTCCCAATTTAACCATTTAATATACTAGCAGTTGAATTTTGTATGACAAATTTCCCCTTTTGTCACACTATTTTCAGCTACATTAAATGGTTTAACTTTTAGTTCAAGATGTTTCATCTTTTTTGCATATATGTTTTCAAAATCGTCTGCAAAAGGTTTTCTGTATTTGGAAAAGGGTTACGTACGCAGGATTGTATCATTCACATTTTTAAGTGGGCGATTAATCTTGCCTTCCTTTCCTGTCTTATTGATAACCTCATTCTAACATATCGTGTTTCACTTCACACCGAGCCTCAAAAAGACCTGTCAATTGAACGACTAGCTTTGATATAGTATATTTACTTGCATGTGTGTCTGTTTGAATATATATAGCATATTTTCATGTGAAATTTTTTAAAGTCATATATTTCCTATGTGACAGGAAACTTCATAAAGAGTCTCACTTGGGCAAACAAAAAATGCCAGTTTTTACTCGCACACTATTTTCGTATTTGTTTAAAAACATACTGTATGCAATATTCAACATTTAAGAAGAATAAATGTTCATGACTTCAAATGTTCGAGAACATGGTCCTAGTTGATAACATTAAACTAAGTAATAGTATGGTGTTTCTGCTAGCTGCTTCAAACAATTTGTTTAGTTAAACACACTTTCACGTCATTTTATTGGTCATTTTATTTATATGTATATATACCGCAACTCTGAGCAAAAAGAAGGGTATGAATATCTACTATTTAAGAGGTCCCTCAGATCATTTGGAATTTCTAAGTCTGCTCTGTCATATAATAAACAATCAAATATCACGATTTAACCCTTTCTACATAAAGACGCATTTTGACGCATCTGCGGCAGCCCCGTGTAGATAATAATTTCTCTTGTGTCACATTGTTTTTCGACTTTTTGCAATAGTTATACTTCCTACTGCATATTTGGAGCATGTTGGAAAGTGTTAGAAATACAAATATATACAAAATGAATGTCGACGTTTGCAACATTTTGTTCTCGCATAATACACTTGTAATATTTTTGTGGAAGTAAGTTATGTAAATAAATGTTGAAAATTGTCTTAAGTATACTGTTGCTCAATACGCTAATAGACTAACATTGTGTAAGACTGTAAAATGTTAAGATGTCCAGATGATAGTCCTGCTAAATAACTGACCCGTATTAAAGGTTCTAGCATTATGATGCTAGTCGAATACCCGTGACTACGTACACATACACCATGCTTTGTCTTTTGTAGAGATAATCTGTTACAGACACTATTTGGATGTACCAACAGTTCATGAGGGACATTTAAAACGTTTTGTTGCAAAACAACACTGAGCTTGAGCTCCGTTGCAATTATGAATCGGTTATCTTTTATTGTAGCTAACATATTTACATAAAATATTCACATGAATCTTGGTTAGAACCGTACAAACTGTACATGTTTATTTATCGGACCCCATCGGTACATAATTACTTGTTGATATTGCTTGTGACATATACTGAATGCTTTATTGAGATGAATCTGGTTTACTATCGTCCATGTTTATGTATTGGATACATTAGAACTTGTTGATATTTTAGTGATATAAACTCTTATAATGCATTTTATATTGACATAAATCCAGTTTACCATCGTACATGTAGTGTATTGGATAACATTGGTACAGAAGTACTTGTTGATATTGTGTGTGACAGAACACATTTATAATGAATGTTATTTTGCTATGAATCTGGTTTACCATAGAAAATGTTTATTTATTGGATACTATAGGTTCATTAGTACTTGTTGATACGTATGTTACATAAACTATTATTATGAATAATAAATTGACATTAATCCAGTTTACCATAGAAAAGGTTTATGTTTTTGATAGCATTGATACATTGGTACTTGTTCATATTGTGTGTGATAGAACACCTTATAAAGAATGTGATATTAACACAAATCTGATGTACTATCGTAAATATTTATGTATTGAATACCATTGGCATATTAGTAATTGTTGATATTGTGTGTGACAAAACCCCTTATAATGACCATTATATTGGTTGGAATCTGGTTTACCATTGTACATGTTTATATATTGTGTACCATTTGTACATGAGTTCTCGATGATATTGTGTGAGACATAACGCCTTATGATGACTGTTATATTGACACGAATCCGGTTTACCATCGTAATTCTTTTTGAATTGGATACCATTGGTACATTTGTACAAATTATTTGATATGTGTGTGATATAAACCATTATAATGCATGTAACATTGACTTGACTCTGGTTTACCATCGTACATGTTTATGTATAGAATACTATTGGTACACAAGTACTTGTTGAAATTGTGTTTGATAGAACCCCTTATAATGACAGTTATATTGGTTTGAATTTGATTTACAATCGAACATGTTTGTGTAATGAACACCATTGGTACATAATTTATTGTTGATATTGTGTGTAGCATAACCCCTTATGACGACTGTTATATTGACACGAATCGGGTTTACAATCGTACATGTTTATATATTGAAAACCATTGGTACAGTCCTACTTGTTCTTATTGTGTGTGACAGAACAACTTATAATGTATGTTAAATTGACACGGATCAGGTTTACCATCGTAAATATGTATGTATTGGATACCATTGATACATAAGTTCTTGTTCATATTTTGCATGATATATTATAATGAATGTTAAATTGACATGAATCCGAATACAATTGTACATGGGCAACACCAGTATATTAGTGTTTGATTATTTTTGACAAAACTCTGTTTACATTTATTTGAAACAAAACACCTTAGACCTCGCAACTATAAGCTCATATTGAACTCAACGTGAATTTTAAATAAAACAAGCATGTTTTCAATAAGAAGTTTTAACCGATTGATATATGGAATCATCTGGATTGAAACTTTATTGAGACAATGGCCGAAGAGAAAATATCATAAACGGAGATTACACCTAAATGAACAGATCAGATTTGTGTTCGAAATATAGTATCGGTCTCCTCATCACAATGTATAAGTGTGACCACTTTGAAATGAATCTGCTAAACAGAAACAACGTTTTGACCCATTAATGCAAACCGTAACGGACAGAGACGGACAGAAAGTCAATCGCTCCGAACAAGGTACAAAGCTTGGGGAAGCACTCGTTAACGAACAAGAGCATTTCACGGAACGCATGTGTTGCTTGCGAAAGTCATATAAAAAGTGAAAATATGGAAGGACAACGAAATACCCATTCCAAAAACAGCATGCTAAAGTTATTGTCATTGGAAAATAATTGAGACAATGGTTGAGCTAAATAAGGAAAAATGGAGATAAGTAAAATAAGCCGACCAGAGCTATGCACCTCGTATTTTGCCGTTCTCCGGATCACAAGGTATAAGTGTGACTACCTTGAAATGAATCTGCCATACAGAAATAACGTTTTGACCAATCACTGCAAACCCTGACGGACAGACGAAAGCACATTCAGACAGACAGCCGGCCGGACGCCGGATAATGCCTCAAAGCCGTTTTCTACCTGTTTTCAGTCATATCACGGAGGCCACTTAACCTACTAAAGCGTTTCCTGGCTTTCTCACACCAGTACAACATAAACAAAATCCAAGCAACTGGCTTCTTTTCCACATAGACCGTTAGCCCATTTGTGGAAGAGGATCGATGCCTTTCTCAGTGACTTTTGTCAAACGTCTGCAATAATGTTGAGCGAGATATAGTTCGAACTCATAATCCCTGGATTGAATGCCCGCATCGTTACCGACTGAGCTACCGGGGCTCGGCACTTGAATTTAAAAGGTACCTAAATATAACTTCGTGTCATCGTGTTATTTATTAAAAGTGAGCCAGTGATCAAATCATACCAAAACACCGCCCTAGCAACAGTTTTCATTGCTCGTATGAGTAATCAGAACTGCTGCTTCGTTGTTTTCAAAATACAGATCAGTTCCAGGAAATGGTTCTAGTCAAACGATATATGGAAATGGTTCTAGTCAAACGATATATGAGCCGTTCCAGGAGAAAACCAAAATTATGGACTCTGCGTAATGTATCGACCCAGATCAGTCTGCGCAGTCCGCACAGGATAATCCGGGCTGACACATTCGGTCTCAGGGAGATAGAGGTATAAAGTTATGACTCCTGAGACAGAAAATCCACAGTAGCCGAAAAGTGAGTACCCGAATAAGCCTGTCCGGTATGCTTTGGCTGATCCGGGTCGATACTTTACCCAGAGTCGTTAATGTTGGTTTTCTCGTGGGACGGCAAATTCATACTTGAGTGTTAGCTATTAAAAGTGAGCCAGTGAAAAAGATAATATAAAACCCCGTTCTAGCAACAGTCTTCATTGCTCGTATGCGCAATCAGAACCGCTGCTTCGTTGTTTTCAAAATACCGATCCGTTTCAGGAAATTGTTCTAGTCAAACGATATATGAGCCTTCCCAGGAGAAAACCCAACATTATGAATTATGCGTTATGTATCGACCCAGATCAGCCTCCGCAATCCGTGCAGGTAAATCCGGGCCGACACATTCCGTCTCAGGGGGAGGGGGGGGGAGGTAGAGGTTTAAATTAATAATTATGATTCCTGAAACAGAAAATCCACAGGAGGCGAAAAGTGTCTGTCCTGGTTAGCCTGCGCGGCATGCTAAGGCTGATACGGGTCGATACTTTACGCAGGGTCCACACTGTTGGTTTTCTCGTGTGACGGCTCATATACAACTTGTTCTAAGGTTCGAGTTATTGCGAGTCTACTGTAGACACATTTTGGAAGATTTGTAAACAATGGCTTCCTCTACTTGTAGCTCTAGTTTACGGGGATAGCATTACGACTGATGCATAAGTGTCAGAATAATACCGGTAGTATTGGTAAAGTACCCAGAAAAAGCCATGATATTACTGAAATACTATTGAAAGCGGTGTAAAACACCATTCAAACTATTCCCTTCGAAAGCGTTCTATGTTAATGCAATCGGGCTTAATGCCGCCCTATTTTCATTTCAAGTAAATTCATGAATTTTTATTTCTTTTCAACTGCCCTTGTTTACTTGCTTGTGCATTGGATGCATTGTTGTATTCTGGAGATTGTAATTGAACTTGCTTATCAGAGACGAATGTCTATTTCTCCCAAATGTTTCTTCAATTTCGCAATTGGACTGAGCATTTACATTTCAGGCCTTGAGAGATAACATTTAAGCTGCCCGATTGGCTCAGACGGTAGAGTATGAGCCCTGAAACCGAGATGTACCGTGTTCTATTGATTGATTGTTTGGTGTTTAAAGCCGCCTTCAACATTTTTGTCAGTTATATTACGGCGTTTCCTTGGTAAGTTCCATTACTTCTGGTCCATTTGTCCTGACGTCAGCTAGTCGAAATGCTAACACCACATACTTGAGCGCTAAGGAAGGGCAGCCATTACTCGATTTTGTTTCGAGCCCCGGACCGGATGCATGTTTTTTCCAGTGACTTTGGCGGCCGAATAGGGACCGTCAAAGCACCGCTTTCATATTCTAACAGTCTTTGCAGTGAAGATTAAAACATCCTTGGCACTGGAGTACAGCGTTCTAGTCAATTAGGCGTGTAGGTCACTGCACTTGGATATTTCCAGTCCTAGAGAGAGATTACATGTACAAGCGGCCCGGTAAACTCAGTCGGTTGAGTACCCGTACTAAAAGCGAGAGGTGGCGAGCTCGAGTTTGAGTACTCGCTGTTGTTCAATGTGCAATGTCATAAGTTTGGATTTAGCTCAGAAGCTGGGTGTTGATATGAAATTACGCAAGAGTAACATTCCATATAATCTTGGCACCCGGCTAAACTTTCCAAATTGTAAGTGGCAGAAACGGGGCACAACGGCGAGGCCAAAACTTGACACTATGACTGGGACATTATACCAATACACCTCGGAGACAGTAACTAAAAAGGTAATTGAGCAAACATTAATTTTGTTGTAGCATTGGAAGAGGCTGTGCATGAGTATTAATGGGTGGATATAGTACAACCGAACCATTTCCCACGTGTGGGCGATGTTTTGAATGCTAAAGTAGGCCTAATAGAGCAAAACCTTGCGTATTGTAGCAATGAAATTTGCTATGCGTATGTGTTTATTGGTGAATATATTTGAACTAATCTAATAATACATATTTTATAGAAAGTTTTCTTTTCTTCAAACAGTATCGAATATCAATAGTAGCTTAAACGCGATTGGTTGGTAAAAGTATACTCGAGTAAAATACCTACATGGGTGAAATATTGAATATGTTTTGTATTCGTAGGGGAATTTTTATTACGGACATAGACACTAAGAAATAGTTATTGAATCTGAAAATGGAGTTCATACCAACCTTTGCTAAATTTCAGACGCAACTTGACACATCTGCAGCAGACGAAATTTAAAAAATTGTAAATTGGAGAAATTCATTGCTCATGATAGTTTTGTTAAAATGTTATCAAAGTTGGTCTGCAATAAAATTGTTTTATATTCCTTTTTGTAATCTTTCATGTTTCACTATTGGGGGGAGGGGGGGGGGGGGGGGGGGGGGGGGGGGGGGGCGACAGTTTTATTTCTTTAAACATATATTCACCTTGGACTAAATTATATGTACATGTATATTGTATGTGATGGTTATGATGAGATTATGATAATGCACAGGTTCGCCCGAGTATTCACACTACGCCAAATCGTTAGGCGCATCACACACGATGTGTTTCTTGTAATTCGAGTAGCCTTTACTATAGTTATTATCGAATATTTCCTAATGTAAAGAGGAGTCGAAAACAAAAGTGCATTTGTTTTTTGCGGATAAATTTTGTTATTTACACGTTAACCAGCTATAATTGTTTTCATACTATATATTTGAATCTTATGGTATAAATCGTGCCAAAATCAACAAAGGTATTTCATTAAATTCAGTGTGATACAGGAATAACATACAACGGGTATGATAAAGAGTTCGTCGCATTTTTTTAATGGTTGCGACAATATCGATTACTAGATTGTATTTGTAGGAGTGTACAAACATATATTTATTTTTTTGTGATCTACTAGTTAATCATCAAAAATGAAAAACAGAGAATCATGACCTCGGTATATGACTTGTCCGCTTGCGATGTGACTTGCATTCAAAAGACAGTAAAGTGTCGTGTAAACAGACTTCGCTTCACCTGAACGAAATCAAGTGTATTCACGTTTAAGTGTTAATAATAGTATCTATTGAACGAAAGGGAATTCATTGACGAAGTGAATATAGTTTTGTCTTTGGTTTCATTCGAAGGTAAATTTTTAATATTATTGTGAGTTTGAAACCCGACTCGGCTATTCATTCTTTCCGAAGGTTGACAACAGTGGTACCTTACATAGACAAAACTACACGGTTTGTCACATATGCAGCATAAATAAGTGTACTCTCTCCGGTATATAACTGAAATACTGTTCAATACTATCAGGGGACTAGATAAGGAGCAATACTTGGTCTTTTCCCACCAATATCTTTCTTATGAATCAACTAAGTCCTATATTGTGAGTACTCAAAAGAGTCGTTTTCTTGAGACTATTATTTTGAGTACTCACAACATAGGGTTTGGCAGTTTAAGTCATATTAAGATTTGGGGATGTGAAAACTCTTCTTATCTAGTGCTCTGAAAAGCGTTAACTATTTCAATAAAACAATAACAGATTTACTAACCGTGTCAGGTAAAATGGATTCCTAATATTTTCCCCCTCATCATTTCCGTATGAAATTGCCAATTAAACAGATTGTGAAAAGGACAGGAAAGACAATTTAATAGCAGCCTGAACTGATACGTAATCGGATAATACAAATACTTCATTGTTATTGATAAATTATCTAAAGACTTTCATGATAAATTGAGTGTTTCTGTTCATTCCAATTACTCAATATCTCAAACAGCAGCCTGTCGTTCAGTGTAAAAGTTTGGTAGCTCCTACCTTTGGTTATGTTTGGTTTATTACACCATTATGTGAAATGTTTAATTAGGAATTGCTGAAATATAAGTGTTATATTCTATAAAAGTGTACAGTATCAACCTCCCTTCCATTGAATATTGGTATGATTATGCCATATCCACAACATGTCGGATATTTGCCCTTTAGATAATATAATACTTTGAGTTTGAACGGGGCTGTTATATTAAACGACTTTTGTTTAACTCTGCTACGATATCATCTATACCGCTACTATAATTATCTGTTGGTGAAAATAGCATTGTGCAATTCGTTCATGATATCACAGTCTAAATCTTCATCAAATATACTATCTATTTATGGTATCTTCATCTAGGAGATGTACAAATGTAGTGAGCGGAAATGCTTACTTCCATTTAATTGACACATTATTAAAGCATTTTATTTTGTTATATCCAGCTTTATAATTCATTTTTTCTAATCGATATGCATCTGATTTTTTTTCTAAGAGTTGCGTTTCATTTTCTTATTAAATGTTTTTCTAGCATTATAACCTTAGCAGTTAAAATCCATGTTTGTTTATTTGCTTAAGTGGATAGTTATATGAGATTTATATTCATATGGTCATTAAACATCCACTAAATAATAATAGTTATAAAAGCAGATATCGATCATGCACAATACGTAACAAATATCATTATAAAACACAACTATGAAATAAAAAAAAATACTTTCCCGTACTTTGAACTCATCGTTTGACCTCATTCATTGACGCGATTAAAAGCTCGACATCAGCATAATACTCACCATCTTCATCAACCGAAAAGTCATCCAAATCACAATCGCACCCAGCATCAGCAGCAGCATTGTAATAGTCAACATTATTGTATTGAGTGTACTGGTATTCAAATGTTAACTGTAATCAGATTAAGACGATTATTAGCAACTCCGTAGTGCTGAGTGTAATTTAGAAAAAAATTAACAACTTTTGTTGAGGAAGAATATTTTATATGTCGTCAGCATGTTCTTCTCTATTTCGAAAATTTATTATTATTTGTAGAAATAAACTATTTTAAGTTCACAGAAGCACGAAGTGCTCAGTGTGGGTTATTGTGACCGCTTTTTGTCCGCCGAACGTCTGCCATCATACTCAACATATTCTCCTCTGTAATGCAGAATTCTGGTTTCCATGGAGACCGAAAGAAAATAAACTTATTTTTTTCTCTTCTCCCAATCAGATTGCACTTCGACTACTTTAACCAATGTTGTGTCATCAGTATAGAACCAGGTCAGTCTTCAAATCCGCGTCGTGTGACCAGGCTCTATACTGTTCGTAGCTCACCTTACCATTTTTATCCTGATTGTACTTGAATTTACTGTGGACACTTCCAAAACAATGGATGTACTACATTAGGGGTGAGACGTACGAACGTGCGTCTGTGAGTCCGTGTGGCCGTCTGTCCGTACCTTGTCCGGCCCGCATCTTAACCATGCATCTTAAGATTATTAAAGAACCTTGGCAAAAATGTTCACCATTATGAGGCAGCGTGTCGCGCAAAAGACCAAGATCTGTACCTCAAATATCAAGGTCACACTTAGAGGTCAAAGATCGAATTGAGTACTGTTTGATATGACTGTACCTTGTCCGGTCTACTTCTCAACCATGCATCATAGGATTTCTAATTTACAGGGCACACATGTTCACCATGATAAGGTGAAGTGTCACGCACAAGACCCATGCCTGTATCTTAAAAGTCAAGGTCACACTTAGGGGTAAAAGTTTACAATGAGAAAACGTGCATCACAGAATTCCCAAGGTACTGGGCACACATGTTCACAATGATGATGTGATTGTGGCAGAAGTGAAAACATTTTTTGAAAAAAAAAAATACTGTTCTTTTTTTTACCCTCCCTTTTCCACTTGTAGACGCGTTTCCAGGCATTTGCAGCAGACACTTTGTTGCATTAATATTCTAAAGTTGGATGTTGTGTCAAACTTCTCAATAATATCTAAACAAAACCTCACTTTCCTATGGTTTCCTATGTCTTTGTGCACTACTGACAACACTTTTCTACATCATGTATGTCCACATTTCGAAAATAGGATTGAAGTACTAAAACGCAAACTATTCCATTTTCAAATGATATTCAGTTAAAGGATTTATTTTTTAATGAGGATAAGTACATGTGTCTTTCAATACAGGTATCGGTGTGTAAAATAATTCCTATGTTAAATATGCCTGAACCTTTCATACACAAAACATACTAGAAATGATGTATGTTAAACAACAGAATAAAAATGTGTATCAAATACAAAAACAAAATGTTGGGTTATTATTTGTGTATTTTCTTGTAACCGAGTCATAAATGATAAGGATTGCGATTTAACCCTTTTCGTATACAATAGTATTTTGGCGTTCCTGCAGTAGATGCCAGTATGTGCAGAGATGGAAGATTATCTTTTCCCCTCAACGCCAACATGTTATCTTTAAATTAAACTGAGTACCTTCTACAGGGATTATTATTCATGTATATATTTCAGAACAGACGACACGAACTTACTAATGTCTTATTTTACGTTAAGTTTAATTACATCGCGGTTTTTATTCAGGTTTGGAGCAGAGCAGAGCAGACGACTATATACCATATCAATATCATGTTACAGGTTATTTCTAATTATATCACGGTTTCAAAGTACAGGGCCGCTAAACCTTTTAAGGAAGTAATCAAGTTATTTTGCCTTTGGTCTATTGAGATAACAACGTTGTTTAATAGGGCCCGTCAGTAATATTTTGACTCATATATCGTTCTAACGTATTTCAGATATTATAGTGAAAACAGGCGCGAACTCCAAGGATTGAATAGTTTATTCCCTAACTACAAGACTGTTAGGTAAGTTATACCTCTACACTGTCATTTACATTTTAAAAGTAGTTTATAATGTCTGTTTTGACGATTGTATGTCTAGTGTGTACATAAACTAACAAAGTAACTATGATTCGAATAAGATTTGCGAAAGTGAAGAACAGTTAGTGTTGATCAGTCGTCGTGAAAGTCGTCAGTCCGTCAGTCAAGACTGACGAAACTTCCCTCGGACTGACACATTTTCATGCACTAATTCGTTGAACAAAGAAGTAAATATATGAAAAATGCTGTCGTACTGACAGGTTTCAAACGATTTCGTGATGTCTTGTTTTTAGCTCACAAGAGCTCGTAGTGCTCAAGGTGAGTTATTGTGATCGCCTTTTGTCCGTCGTCCGTCGTTCGTCGTTCGTCGTTCGTCGTCCGTCGTCCGTCGTCAACATTTGCTTGTTACTACTCTAGAGGCAACATTTTGCATCCAATCTATATGAAAGTTTATCAGAACATATATCTCCATCAACTCTAGGCCAAGTTTGAAACTGGGTCATGTGGGGTCAAATGCTAGGGCACTAGGTCAAATTTAAGGACAATCTTGTTAACGCATTTTTTGGCTTGAGCATGTTGAAACTCTATCAGAATGTTTGTCTTAGTGATATCTAGGCCAAGTTTGAATATAGGTTTTGTTGGGTCAAAAACTAGGTCACTAGGCCAAATTGAAGGAAAATCTTGTTAACACTCTGGAAGCCACATTTTAAACTTGAGCATGTTGAAACTTTATCAAAAGGTTTGTCTTGATAATATCTAAACCAAGTTTCAAAAACTGGGTCACTAGGCCAAATTTAAGGAAAATCTTTTTTACACTCTAGAAGCCACATTTATGGCTTGAGCATGTTGAAACTATGTCGGAATCTAAGTGATATCTAGTTCAAGTTTGAATTTGGGTCACGTCGGGTCAAAAACTAGGTCACAATGCTAAATTTAAGAAAAGTCTTGTTAACACTCTGGAAGCCACATTTTTGGCTTGAGCATGTTGAGACTTTGTCAGAATATTTGTCTAAGTAATAGCTAGGCCAAGTTCGAATATGAGTTATGACAGGTCACTAGGTCACTAGGCCGAATTTAAGGAAAATCTCGTTAACACTCTTGAGAAGCCGCATTTTAAACTTGAGCATGTTGAAACTTTATCAGAAAGTTTGTCCTGATGATTTCTAGGTTCGAATATGGATCATGTCATGTCAAAAAGTAGGTCAAATTTAGGGGAAATCTTGTTAACACTCTGGAAGCCACATGTTTGGCTTGAGCATGAGAGAGTTATGTCTTAAATAGCCCATTCTCAGGTGAGCGATTCCAGGGCCTCATGGCCCTCTTGTTTAATAAATTGTCTGGTTGATACGTGTAAGAAAGTAAACATAAGTCTGTTCCACGTAAATGAAAGATACAATTATTAAAATAATGGTATTTACAAAGGAGCATTTCTTTCTGACAAACTCCACTGGTTAAATGTAAAGACTTTTATGGGCGGGTTTGTCCATCGATTAAAACATAAATGGTACATTTGATATTGCGATTTGACATGAATTTACTTTTAATGAAAGCTTAATATTTCCAATTTATAAAACCTCGTCAAGGATAACTTACATAAATGCAATCTTTTCATTGTTAACCCTAAGCATTTTAATATGTAATATATGAGTTTCGTTTGTTCTCTCTTAAGTATCCAAGTAACACATCGGCATGTATTGGAGCAAGTTCCATACATGTTGCAGTATCGTTTTTTAGTGTTATAATATGACTATTTTCTTATGCTTTTTCAATACAATGAAATACAGTTTACTTTTATATCAAGTTTAAAACAAACAAAAATGATAACAAAAGACAACGGATACTCAGAGGAGCCCAACGTTAAACCGTAAATATATAACCCAAAAAATATTTGTGATTGAGTGTGTTAAGTTTTGAGGAAAGACTATGTTGTTTGTCGTTGTGATAAGTATATAAGTGATAGAATGGTTGATCTATGTTGTTATAGCAAGTGATTGTGAGGCTTGGTATGGTAAACTATATAAACGTTGCTATGCAGGTCAATCTGTGTCTTTAATATTTCAAAATACAATTAATATACAGAAAATATGTATCTTTACACTTTAAAAATACAATTAATATGGAGATAATCTGTGACTTAACACTTTGAAAATAAAATTACTATACAGGTGAATTGATATATTTACAATTTTAAAAAAAAGCTATGAATGTCATTCTGTGTCTTTACACTTTAAAATGCCATTGCATTGCAGGTCAATCTGTGTCTTTACACTTAAAAAATATAATTGCTATGCAGGTCAATCTGTGTATGTATACTTTAAAAAAAATGCCATTGCTATGCAGGTCAATTTGTGTATTTACACCTTCAAAACACAAGTGTTATGCAGGTAAAGATGTGTCTTTACAATTTAAAAAAAACGAAAAAACAAAGGCCAGTCCCTGTCTTTGCACTTCAAATATACAATCGCTTAACAGGTTAATCTGTGCCTTTCCACTTTTAAAAAAACATTGTTATGCAGGTCAATCTGTGTCTTTACACTTTCAAAAGTTCAGTGTTATGCAAGTCTATCTGTGTCTTTGTAATTTATAAATGCAATTGCTAAACAGGTGAATCTGTGTATTTCTGTTTAATAATAAAATTGCTATGCAGGTCAATCTGCTCAACATTTTGCATCGCTAAGCATGACTCACTGATTATATTAACGAATGCAAGGTACAGTTCTCAGGTAAAGGACTTACTTTGAAAAATTGTTGTAGTCCTTAAACTCCGATGAAATTGCGAACATTCGTTGAAATTGATCATTTATGATTTAATGCATTTTGGTGGAACCACATGCAAAACGTCCTTTCAACGTTTTTGGCTAGGAGCAGTTGGCAAATGGTCATATGAGGTAAGCGTCATTATTTAATATCCGTGAATCACGATTCAAATAATTGGACCAGGAATGGTAAAGTGCACTATGCTGCTTGAGAGTGAATTTCAAAATTTTATTGTATATGCAATGGGAGCCCGTCCGGTTAATGAACCAGTATTTATCCTTATATTTCTTTTATCAGACTCCCCGAGGTTGTGGGCTCTTATGTTCATGTATGAATTATGCATTATTAATCAATTATCAGACTGCTTTGTTGTAGGCCAACTAACTACAATTCAGTCCCTTGGATATAGATAGCAATGGCTGCTTCCAAATGCAATTACAACTTGTTTAGAACAGAGAGAATAGGATGGAACGGTTTGTGATTTAAAGAATTAATCCTGCACATTGACGCAACGTTGATTTTTGCATTCATCATGGTTTATAATAATATTTTGTTTTCCTTTTACGGTACATACAGTAAGAAAAATGTCGAAGAGGAGAACAACTTCAACTGTGGCGAACACTGGTGGGGCGAAAAGGACGAAAGTGAGTGGTAACGGGCTGCCTGAAGCTGTATCGATCAATACAACGGTGGCTGGGCCTTCAACAACAGGAGACGAGTCTGGCATTGATTTGTTGGAAGATGCTGAACAACCACTGTTGGCTGTGGAAACACAGACAGTCTCCGATCCAGCCCCAGGTAGAGGTTTTGTTGGGGTTAATTTGTTTGAGGGTCTTCATGCCTCGGTCAATGTGACACAGTGTGTAGAGAGTCAGATTAGTTTTCAAGTTCCCCAACAATTAAA
Organism: Serripes groenlandicus; assembly: GCA_031761405.1. Taxonomy (NCBI): domain Eukaryota; kingdom Metazoa; phylum Mollusca; class Bivalvia; order Cardiida; family Cardiidae; genus Serripes; species Serripes groenlandicus. The sequence continues at coordinate 34,548,842 of JASEVX010000004.1, forward strand.
GGATAAAATCAATTAAATTCAGTATGTCGAATTATCTGCTCTGCTAAGTTCTGATAGGAATTCAGCGAGCTAAAATAGACTGAGTATAGGTTCAGGAGGGGAGTTGGGCCTTTTTTGAAATTCTCCACGGAAAACCAAAAATATTTAAATATCGAGTCATGGACGGATGCAATGCTAATCTTTACAAATATTTTCACTGCAGCACATCCAGATAAATGTCAGGACTTGTTAAAATATATCTGCAACATAAGTCTTGGGGCAAAAACAACATGGCGGTACAGGCTGGAGGGCTTATGACCAACAATTCAGGCTCCGTATGGCAGCAGACCCTACGAGATCTTTTGGGAAAATAGACTATGAGCTTTGGCTGCTGTTTATGGCTGCATCTAGTACAACCCTGCCTCAGCAAGCCAGTAAGAGCGTAGGCAATAAATGTTTTGACTTTAATTTTAGATATTGTTCTAAACTAAAGTGTACATTTCGCCATGCTTGTTTAAAATGCAATAGGGATCACCCCTCTAGGCTGTGCAGTCAACGACCAAAGGGATAGCAATTTAACTAATCTATGAGGAGCAGCAAAGACCAAGGGGTCCCTACAACAACTCAGATCCAAGTTTCCGCCCACGTTTTTCAAAATAAATTAAGAAGATTAGCTCGAACGCCTGTCAGTTTTTCTGCTCTCTTCGAGTATTTAGCGTTGTACCCAAAGTGAAAAGATCCAAAGAGATTATTGGATGGCTTCATGTTTGGCTTTAAGTTAGGATATGTGGGAATTAGGGAATTAGAGAGCAAAAATAATCTAGTAATTTAACTTATTTACATCCGAATGAACTCAATGCAAACATTTACAAAAAAAATTCATTGGGAAGAAAAGAGGGACCATTTTCTGAAATCTCTTTGGAAAACATGACCATTTCTCTCTTTCTCTCTCTCTCTATGTCTGTCTGTGTCTGTCTGTCTGTCTGTCTGTCTGTCTGTCTGTCTGTCTGTCTGTCTCTATATCTCTATATGCTTCTGTCTATGTCTCTCTCTCTGTCTCTGTCTCTATCTGTGTGTGTCTCTCTCTGCCTTTATCTTTCTCTCTGTATGTCTGTCTCTCTCTCCATGTCTCTTTTGCTGTCTCTCTCTAACTATATCTCTCACTCTCTCTCTCTCTCTCTCTCTCTCTCTCTCTCTCTCTCTCTTTCACTCTCTATGTGTATCTCTCTCGCTATGTCTGTCTCTCGTTATGTCTGTCTCTGTCTATGTATGTCTTTGTCTATGTGTGTGTGTGTGTGTGTGTGTGTGTGTGTGTGTGTGTGTGTGTGTGTGTGTGTGTGTGTGTGTGTGTGTGTGTGTGTGTGTGTGTGTGTGTGTGTGTGTGTGTGTGTGTGTTGGTATACCCTACTCACCGAGGTAGGTCATAGAAGTACACAACCACTGACCGAGGTACCAAAAACTACCGAGGTACTTTTTCCATTACCTCGGTGTGTTTACCTCTAAAGTAACGCAGAATGCTCGTCTATGCTTATATCTTTAAAAATGTACGATACCTCGGTGTGTCCATTTTGGGCGTGTAAGGGTGCTGTGTGTGACCCCACACACCTCGTCCCGATATTCTTCTTAAACTCAGGCGTGCGCATGCGCAGTATATCAGAAAATGCACACAGCAAGTGGCAGGGTCCCTACTTCATGAGGTATGTACTTTTATTGTGATTTTGATCATGGAAACACATGGATGTGTAGCAATTGTTAATGTAAAATATGTTTATGAGTTTGAACAGCTTCGCTTCTTTGCATACACGAATGAAATACAATTCTTGCCAAAGGTATAAAGCAATGGTTTGAAGACGTTTCGAATGCGCTACTTGAATGTATATAAATAAAGATGTCAATCGTTTTCCACAGTTTTAAATGCAACATAGGACTCAGTTGTGATATTGAAGGATAATGACAAGTTTTCTCCTCGTTTCTAGAGCTCTGGGCAACAAACGGGTTAAGTAATGTATCTAGAAACCTTATTAAACACATGAGATACACAAAGCTGATGTCTTTGTCTCCGTTTGTCAACAATGTGTTTACTGTGTGTCCCATACCGATGTTGCGGTGTGTCCACCGATGTTGCTGTGTGTCCCATACCGATGTTGCTGTGTGTCCCATACCGAGGTTGAGGGTTTCCCATACTGAGGTTGTTACCTCGGTGTGTTTACATTGTACTGGTTTCCAAAAAATTATACTACCCCAATTTGCTTATGATAAATGACATTCAGGACCAATTCTTTATGCCATTACATTTGTCTTATATTTGAAACATGTCGAACGAGCATAGACCTCGGTGTTGTTGTGTGGAATTATATACCTCAGTGTGTTGGTTATACCAGTATGTGTGTGTGTGGTGTGTGTGTGTGTGTGTGTGTGTGTGTGTGTGTGTGTGTGTGTGTGTGTGTGTGTGTGTGTGTGTGTGTGTGTGTGTGTGTGTGTGTGTGTGTGTGTGTGTGTGTGTGTGTGTGTGTGTGTGTTTCGCTCTCTATCTCTCTCTCTCTCTCTCTCTCTCTCTCTCTCTCTCTCTATCTCTCTCTCTCTCTCACTATATCTATGTATATCTCTCTGTATCTCTTTCTGTTTCTGTGTCTATCTTTGTCTCTCTCTGTCTCTACCTGTCTCTCTCTCTATGTATGCTTCTCTCTCTCGCACTTTCTATCTCTCTCTCTCTCTCTCTCTCTCTCTCTCTCTCTCTCTCTCTCTCTCTCTCTCTCTCTATGTATATATTTCTGTCTCTATATCTCTGTGTCTGTCTCTCTGTATGTCTCTCTATTTAACTATCTGTCTCTGTCTCTCTAACTCTCTGTATTTATGTATCTGTCTCTATGTGTGTGTCTCTCACTGGTTCTCTCTCTCTCTCTCCCTATCTCTCTCTCTCTCTCTCTCTCTCTCTCTCTCTCTATCTCTCTCTCTCTCTATCTCTCTCTCTCTCTCTATCTCTATCTCTCTCTCTCTCTCTCTCAGGGTCACATTGTCGAACCGGTAGAAAACTCAAATTCAATTATGTATAGACATACTGTCGAACCGTTAGAAAAATCAAATTTAAATATGTATAGACACACTGTCGAAACTGTAGTAAAATTAAATTCAAATATGTATAGACACACTGTCGAACCGGTAGAAAAATCAAATTCAAATATGTATAGACACACATTGATGACAAGCGAGTAACTTGTGTCCCTTAATATGTATTATAGACAGTTTAATAGACACACGATTGATCCTATATAAAATAAAAATCCATTTCAAATATGTATAGACACACAGTTGAACGAACCTGTAGAAAAATGAAATTCAAATCTGTATATACACACACATTCATTTCTAGCTAGTAATCAGTATTCCTTAAAGATCTATACAGTACATGTTCAACTCAATTTATAAATCGTATCTGTATAAACACGGATGAATAACTAGCGAGTAGAATGTGTCCCTTACAATACTGTATATACAGTTTTCATATAATATTAACGACCAAGAGGATACCATAGGTGAGAAATCTAAACCTGTATAGACACACTGTCGAACCTGTTGTAAAATGAATTAATTAAAATCTGTATAAACACACTGTCTAACCGCAAGAAAAATATCAAATTCAAATCTGTGAGATCTAAATCTGTATATACACACTTTCGAACCGGTAGAAAAGAAATTAAATTCAAATCTGTATTAGACACTAATATTATAGATCAAGAGACTACCCGAGGTGAGATCTCAATCGGAATAGACACGCATTAATAACTAGCGAGTAAATAATGTCCCTTAATATATATATATTCAGTTTTCAACTTGTATTGGGCAGAATTTAGTACAGTGGATTCTGTAGAAAATCGGAACGGTAACATCAGATTCAAATTGTTATACAGAAGTGTAAAGATGTATAGAGCCTTGCTTAATTTCCCCCAAATGTATCTAATAATAAAGGCATGAAAACAATATGTTTATATGACAACACTAATTTAATGCAGATACAATAACTTAACGACAATAAACAGCTTGTACGACATTCAAATTAGTATAGACAGACTTCAATCAAATCTGTATTGACTGTCGCCGTTTACAAGTGTGTTACCACATGTAACAGGTCAAACTATTGTTTACTATAACATCGGTTACGGTAGCTCCGCCCAAGCTCCACCTAAGCACCGCCTTCTCATTTGGAATTCGGTGGCTACGGTACTTCCGTTTCTACGAAAGAAGGTTTAACTTAATTCCCGGAGACGCTCTGTTTCCAAACTGTAGGAAAGTCTCCAGTCAAACCACAATCTTTTGACCCGGTGCAGAGGTAAGTGTTCGGGTATGAATTTACCATAGCACCGGGTCAAAGGGTTGCGGTTTGACTTCAAAATTTGCGAGTTCGCACACCTATAATTACAATAAAAGCTCGAGTAAAATACCTACATTGGTGAAATATTGAATATGTCTTGTATTCGTTGGGAAACTTCTGTTACGGTCATAGACACTAGGAAATAGTTATTGAATCTGAAAATGGAGTTCATACCTACCCTTTATAATGTTCAGACGCAATTTGACACATCTGCAGCAAACGAAACTTAAAAATTGTGACGAATGGAGAATTTATTGCTCATGATAGTGTTGCAGAATGTTATCAAAGTTGTTCTTCAACAAAATTGTTTTATATGGAAAAGGGTTTGTATTCCTTTTTGTAATCTTTCATGTTTTTTAGATATGCACTCAATGTTCACAAATAGTAACGATCGAATTTAATCAACACCTATATATCTCATATAATATAATACCAATATAAAGAGAGCACTATCAAACCCACCATGTCGTGTTAAAATATTAGTAAAATACTTGTACATGCTCAACGTCCGTCGACTTAAGGTCTTATTGACATTCCGAAACGAGATCATATAAAGATAGAACTGTGTTAACTAATGGGAGGCTACAATTCTATTTTTTTACACACATATTCACCTTGGACTTAATTCCATGTACATATATATTGTATGTGAAGGTTATGATATGCCTGTGATAATGCACAGGCTCGCCCGAGTATTCACACTACGCCAAATCGTTAGGCGCGTCAGACATGATGTGTGTCTTGTAATTTGAGTAGCTTTAATTGTAATTATAATCAAATATTTCCTAATGTAAAGAGGAGTCGAACAATTTAGTTATTTAAACGTAAACCAGCTATAATTATTTTCATACAATGTATTTGAATCTTATGAAATAAATCGTGCCAGAATTAACCAGGTATTTCATTAAATTCACTTTGAAACAAGAATAACATACAACGGGTATGATAAAGAGTTCGTCGCGTTTTTTTAATGATTGCCATAATATCGATTACTAGATTGTATTTGTAGAAGTGTACAAACACTGAAATAATGTTCTTGTGATCTACTAGGTAATCATTTAAAAATGAAAATAGAGAATCATGCTCTAACAAACTGCATAGACGGGCTTAAAGAGAGTGCAATGTAAAACTTATAATTTATGAACCTCGGTATATGACTTGTCCGCTTGCGATGTGACCTGCATTCAATAGACAGTGAAACAGACTTCCGCGGAAACTTAGTAAGTTCCAGTAAATTGTCTGAACTAAATCAAGTGTATTCACGTTTAAGTGTTAAAGATAGTATCTATTGAACGAAGGGGAATTCGTTGAGGAAGTAACTATAGCTTTGTCCTTGGTTTCATTCGAAGGTTAATTTTTCATATTATTGTGAGTTTGAAACCCGACTCGGCTATTCATTCTTTCCGAAGGGTGACAACAGTCGTGATCAAAGCACCTTACATAGCCTAGAACTACACGGTTTGTCACATAGGCAGCATTAATAAGTGTTCTCTCTCCTGTATATAACCGGAATACTGTACAATACTGTCAGGGGACTAGATAAGGAGCAATACTTGGTGTTTTCCCAACAATATCTTTCTTATGAATCAACTAAGCCCTATATGGTGAGTAAACAACAGAGTCGTTTTCCTGAGACTAGCATTTTGAGTAATCACAACATAGGGTTTCACAGCTTAAGTCATATTAGGATTTGCGGATATGGAATACTCTTCTTATATAGTTCTCTGAAAAGCGTTAACAATCTCCATAAAACAATAACAGATTTACTAACTGTGTCAGGTGAAATGGGGTCTTATATGGATTCTTAACATTTGTTTCTCTTATCATTTCCGTATAAAATTACTATTTAAACTGATTGTGAAAAGGACAGGATAGACGAGAAGCCCGGTTCCAAGTCTCCAACACCAACCACTCGCCCAAAGCGAAATCTTTTATTTATTCATGATTTAGTACAATTCATCTATATTGTTTTCAGTGTTTTACTCTTTTAACATACCGCAAACAACATTCTTTTAACGACGTTTATCTGTTTAAAAGTAATGTCCTTGGTTATAATAAAGTAAGTCTCGGCAAATTGGTAAACATCAATCACTAATGAAACAGCAACACTGATAAAGATACACAATTGCGTGAGTTCTGACATGTTTAACCCAATACATATAAACAGTTGTAAGCAACGTGTTTATACAAATAAAACAATGAGCAGCAATGGATACTTTTGTGGAAATTTCTATTTCAATTCATGCCAATTGAATTATCGTTGCATGAAACCTTCATAACTATGCATTTAACATATATTTTAGGAATAATGGCGACCTCGGTCATCGATTATCTTTGGACTAACGACAACAAGATGAACTGGTTAAAGGGAATTCTGGTCATGGAGATCACCGACGAGGCTATTAGACCATTTGTAAAAACAGAAATTACAAGGTTCCATGATAACATCATATCAAACGGATCTTTATGTGGCAGCTGCAGTTCGATTAACGCCAGAAAGTGCCCCTCCAGTATTTGCAATGGCATAACGTCACAAATCAAATCGGTCCATCGTTTCAGTTCACCTTGCTACCAGAACTCGGATATTACACAATGGTTGTCTGATCCTTGGGAAATTGCAAAATGTTACATGTCCCGGAGTAAGGATTTGGAAAAAAAGCCGGGGTCTGATATAGATTTTCCAAGCGTACTCAACGTTGTAATAAACAATACACGTTTTGAAAGACTCATAACTGCCGTGGATATGACCAACACAAACAATATCTTCTGCAAGGTATTTATTTTAGTTTTTAGTTATTTATAATCTGATTTTTAAAGCACAACCATGTTGTCATTTTTCAGTGAACCTTTAGGTCCAAAATAGTCTTATAACTTCCATAGGAATTGTTTTTACAATGATTTTATTCCAGATATTGAAATAATTAATGGAGTCTTGATAACATGCAATGAGGAAATATGACAAATGAACTTCGTGCGATAAACTGTTATTTATGATGTTGAACTGTACGCTAATATAAACAAAATATGCTTAGTTTGGTATTCACGACTTTAAAGTACAATTGAGAACAATGCAAACCAAGATAAACCTGCACGCTCGTGCAGATCAACAGTGGTCTATATTATTTGATATTCATTCACTAATTACCCCCCCCCCCCCCCCCCCCCCCCCCCCCAATGTACTGGAAAGACATATTGGTTTTTTTAGTCGAGTTGTCTGTTGTCTTTCCGTCTGTCCTTCTTAAAACGTATCTCCTCCATATATTCTGAATCGCTTATTAAAGGAAGTTCAAAGAACTCACAATACTAATACGTTGTGCATGTTATAAACAGTTTGGTTCAATGCCAACTAGAGGTCAAAAGTTGCATGAATATACGTCATAACCGATCCCTAACTGTTGAACCACTTGAAAGATTTCGATATAACTCGCCAATAATGTCTAGGCACAAAAACTGAAAATATATTTTATTTTGGCCGCAGAATTACTAGCTACACAAATACGGACGTGTAATGAAATTCAAGGTATACAAGTAACAAACAATGCCATAAATAATTTGAAAATTAGTCAACTAGCAGATGACACTACACTATTTGTATACAACGAAACCGAAATTCACAAAGCTCTTGAAATAATTGATCACTTTGCAATCTACTCAGGCCTCAAACTTAATAAGAATAAAACAGAAATAATGTGGATCGGCTTAACTAAAAATAGAAATCATGATATAGGCAAAATAAGATGTGTAAAAGAAATTAAAGCTCTTGGTGTATATTTTTCAACCAACCATAACTTAAGTAACAAGAGAAATTGGAACTTGAAATTAGAAAACTGTCAAAATCCCATTAATAAACTTAAACAAAGACATCTCACTTTTTTCGGAAAGATAAAACTAATAAAACTAAATTTGCTACCTATGTTCACCTATCTCTTTCAGTCCATACATGTACCTGATTACGTATTGAACTCAATCAACAAACAGTTTTTTAATTTCCTATGGGGAGAAAAAAGAGAAAAAATTAAAAGAAACACCTTGATTTGAGATATAAGAGAGGGAGGTATGAAAATGATTGATATAAAACTATTTGTCAAATCTATAAAAGTAAGCTGGGTAAAAAGACTTATGTTAACTGACGATGATTCAAACTGGCAAGAAATCACGAAATTTTACCTTAACCAGTACGGAAAAAAGCTACTGATATTTTATATGAACTTTGACTCGATAAAATTTCTTCCGAAAATAAAACACAAATTGCCACCCTTTTATTCAGACATTCTAAAAGTATGGATAGAATTTAAGAAAATAACTAATGCAAAATCTTAAAATGAAAAATTTCACGACATAAGAAATCAATTATTATGGGGAAACGCAAATATTAAAAACAAACTTAATAAAACCTTGATTTTTCGTAAATGGATCGATTCTGGCCTACTGTTTATAGACAACATTATTTCAAACAGCGGTTCCATTTGCGAAACAAAAGTACTCCAAAAATTAAAAGATAAAAGTGACTGGATCAGAGAAATAAACGTAGTAAAGTCATCCATATCTTACACATGGAAACGAATATTGAAGTCGGACATTTCCCTTAAAACAAAAGTAAACATTAAATTAACCCTACCACATCAAAAGTTCCTCAATTTAACAAATAATGACGTATATTCAATATTTCAAAAATCTTACTTTGAAAAACCATACATTCACAAGTACTGGAATGATACTCTCAAAACCCAAATCAACTGGGCAGACATTTACTGTTCTATTCATAAAAACTGCGCAAACAACAGGATCAAGCAGTTTAGATATAAATTGATCCACAACATAATTGCTACAAAACATAATCTTAAAAAATGGAAAATATCAGATAACGATATCTGCTCTGTTTGCGATGACACGGAAACTATAGAACATTTCTTATTACAGTGCAACAGTATTGTGCACTTTTGGCAACAGATTCTTGTTTTCTTTTCATCCATTGGATACGATAACGTAGTTTGTTTAAAATCTCTTCTAACAGGCTACAAACCCGAAGCAAGAGAATATGATGATATAAATGTTATACTGAATATTATTTCATTCACAGTCTACAAATCCTACTTCATGTCTAACATGAGAACAAAACCTATAAACATACGTATTACTCTGAAAAATGAATGCAGAATCGCACTATATCATAACCGCAAAATACATTTGAAAACATTGCTTGATCGATTAATGAGCTTTATATGACTTTGTCAACATTAAGATTATTTCCTACACTTTCCTTTTATCACAGAATATTCCCAGGTAAACTCTTGTGTTTTCGTATGTTTTTTCGCACTTTCAAACAAGAGTATATCCGCATTGGGACTCCTATTACAGTGAAATGCTACAGTAAATAACCTTGCATACATTGTCGATCCAAATCAAATTGTGATAAACGCAGGTCGATCTTGATCACCAATGATTAAGGTTTTCACTTCCGCACAGTCTGGTTACATTTTCTCACTATGTTTTCATAAATTCTGTGTTGTGTGTACACATACTTTGTTTTCTAACTGATAACAACTATGTATTACACGTAAATGAAACTCAAAAACAAATCTATAAAATAAACATTGTAGTAAAAGAAGAATTTGATCAAATTTCTCCTTTTTCCCACACTGTTTTTTTCAAAACATATTACTCTACAGAATGAAAAGAAACTGCCCAGATGATTCATTAGGTAAATTCATATAATTTCCTTAGACTACAAATAGTATCTAGTAACAATTTGTGTAAGGTATGAGGGAGGATGGCCACGACCTCTCCATACCTATGGACGTGGCAAATAAAGTGTAAAAAAAAAAATATATATATATATATATATTAAAATAAAAGTTTTTAAAAAAAATAGAGGTTGAATTTATTTTAAATCATAAAAGCGGAGAAATTGCTCATCATGACTTTACAAATATATTCAACATCATTTTGTTTTAAAACTTTCAATTTAATATTTTTTCAGTGTTTGTGCCTATACATTTTCAAAGTCGTCTGCTTCAGACTTATAGTATGTGAGAAAGGGTAGAAATCCAACCATTATCACATTACCATGTCTTTATCAGAATTGACAACTTACACATTATTCCTCTTTCAATTAAAAATTTACAGATATAATTAGGGTATATATTATATTTACTTTAGATAATTAAACTTTGTGTCAGCAAAACTGTACGATTGGCTATTTACATAACACTATATCTTTTTGACACTATCCAAAGGGTCGGAATGCAAGAAACAAAGTCATGCACTCAAAAGGGCACCAAATGACAGAAGATGATTTGAAACACCACTGCGATATTTTTATTGACATCGTAAATACAATCGAGACAGACCAAGCAGAATGTGTGGGGAAGATTAAAGAGGTAACCTTTTTGTAACACGCCTATGTAAATCTGAGGTTTGGAACATTACAAAATAGATGGCGATTTTATAATATGATTACAATAATTTGTGTTTGACAGAGTGGCACATAAAGACGTCACCGACCGACTGCGTACAGGGCCAAGTAGATCTGTGTTCTCACTGCTTGCTTAGTCCGGAAGATTGATTTTCCGTGGCTTAGTTGATCTGTTATCTAACAGTTGAATCACATTTTATAGTACATATGGAATGCCGTAAATGGCTTATTTGTCGTTACAACTTACCGTACAGTCGTAACATGTGACGCTTGCACCTAGAAATGTGACCCTCTTATGTATATATGTGACGGTAAAATCATTACATTGGGGAGAAAAGTCATCTTATGTGAGGGATTCAACATTATGTGAGGTAGATTTACCCTTATATGAGACACTTTAATGTAGACATACAACGACACTTCTATTACATGTGCCTATACATGCAACGACACGACTAGTGCATGTGCCTATACATGCAGCGACACTTCTATTACATTGCCTGTTTTACTAACATTATGTGAGACTGACTTGTCATTTTGTGTTGTGGAGTAATTTATGTGACGGTTTCATCATTGTAGGTGACAGAAGCGTCATTTTTCTTGATGGATTCAACATTACGTGTAGTAGTTTAACCTTGACGTGGGATGGAATCCTTAAACTATATGACGGTACTATCATTACATGTGACAGAAAAGTCATTTTGTGCATTATACATGCGACGACAGTTCTATTACACGTGACAGTTTTATCATTATATATGACATAATTGTCATTCCATGTGGTAGAAACAAGATTACAAGTGGTTGTTTCAACTTGATATGTGACACATTTATTCATACATGAGATGACACTTCTAATACATGTGACGATTTTATCAATTTATGTGGCAAAATCGTCATTCCATGTGGTGGAGTCAACATGACGTGTGGTAGTTTTACCTTGATATGTGAAACTTTTGTTTATACATGTGATGTTATCTATAACACACGCGACGGTTTCATCATTGTCTGTGACAGAAATGTATCTTTATCAAATATTCAGAAATACGTTTGAGAAATATTACGTTCTATGTAACCATTTTTTCATTACGTTTGATATATATGTATATGTGAAACCTTTCCGCTCTCTTTTGGGTACATAAGTATGGCCCTGGGATTCAGAGACCAACACACTGGACTGTCATTCCAGAGGTCCGGGTTTTGGAATTTTCTAAGATGCTTTTAAAGGTTTTCCACTCAACTAGATGTCAGGTACGGGTTCTTTGCAAGAAAATGGCATCGCTTGTATCAGTGATATACAATGAGCACATTACAGACCCAAGGGGTCTCTTCAGAAAGAGCTAGAGTATCTCCCCCGGAATCCATTGTATCTAAATATGTCTCTTTTAATAATTTGCACCTGCCAAATGCATGTACATGATAAAGTGTACACTACCAAATAGCAGCTAAAAGGTTTATGCTCTATCAGAGCATTTGATCTCTTCAATTACATTACATTAACAAACAAGATGGTAGCAACTATAAATACAAACACATTGTTAGAATCGGTATGATTGCAGTGTTTACTGAGAAATGTCATAAGCAAATGGTTGAATAAGATAACTCCTAAGTTATTTAGTTGCATGTCACTTTGTGATAAAAAAAGTGAAATTAGCGGAACATGTTTCATGTATAGGTATAAACGTCCGTCAAATGACGAAACCGTCACATTCATTGCTGCTGCGCCTGCACGTCAAGGTGTAACGTCAAATAATTCAATTGATGCGTACGGTAAATACACGTCAAAGTTTTTATACTCACTTTATATATTTGTAGCAAATTAACTGACAATTATTTAACTTTATCTTGCCTAATTCAAACTGTTTCTTACGCATCTATGCAAACCTAAGGATACATTTGAATGACAATAAAGTAACTTTGGAAATACATTTTCATGATAAAGCGGCTTATCTTAGAACAAAGCATTTTCTACAGAATGTTTAGGTTCCTCCGAACAGATAAGATTTAGATTATTAAAAAAAATTGTATTAGTCAAAAACGAAAATTAAATTATGTTACACCCTTATAAACATCTTGTTTAAAGGTCAGAGATACACCATTGTCAATCACTGAAGATGACATTTTTAAGCTTAAAGTACAGGCAGCAAGGTATCAAGGGTTGGCAGAAGGTGCAATTGAAGAATGGAAGACGATATGGATGGAAGAAATTAAAAGGGGTATCAAAACATTACATTCATTTAATTTAATGTTTATTTATTATGAACCTTGTATGAAAGGCAGAGGCTCTGAGATAGAATCCCGTTTTCTGTATATAATGGTCCCGAAATTGATTTCAATCTTTTCGGCCAGCTATTTCGTTTCCCCACACACTCCATACATATACTGGTAACTAGTACGCAGACAACGAAAGATGTTTGTGTTTAATAATATATGTCCTTTTCACAAGAAAACTATTAGATACCCCATATAAAGTAGAAATAGTAAAATCATGTGATTCATAAGACGCCATGACGTCGCCTATGACGTAAATCACTGTCGTCTGTTTTTCAAAATAATTGTGTAATAAAACGGTCGAGTTATTAATGATGGAAACTTATCGCACATAACACTGCTTATAGAAATAAGAGTGATGTATCCTGATTAGGAGTTAAACAGGAAATATATCCAACCAACATATTTTTTCAATAGATGGTAGAAGGAAAAGAACTACTGGATGACCAACATCAGTACGTTTAGAGACTATATAACTGGTCAAAAGAAGTATCGATAAAACTAGCAAATCGACGGTTTGCAAGATGTTATGCGATATCACCAATTCTGCTAATTTTATTATTGTTAGCAATACAGTAGATAGGAATATGTATTTAATGTATAGACATGCTAATGTTTTGATTGATGGTTAACACCTATGTATCATCTTAATCTTTGAATACCTCTCATAATGTCAATATCAATTGATATTAATGTACATGTATTTTACTACTTAACATGTTCACTGTCCTTTTCTTCTGAGATATGGCAACGACATTTATCTGCAGAGAGTTTATTACCACACAAGTGCGTTATTTCTAATAGCATGGATTCCCCCTAGTATCTAGCGTTCTTTTGTTTTACATCAACATTTAAAAACAACAAAGTACTTCATCCCAAAACCAGTTAGTTACAATAGTGTGACTGTGGGTCATCCATTTCGAAAATGACAGACTCCTTTCTATGTATTTAGGGTATACGTGTTGCATAATGGAATATTGAGTTAGTTTATCGAAACTGTATTTTAAGTATGTTTAAAATGTAATCGGCATTTTAAAACAACTTTACCACATATAAAACTACGTATTCAAAAAGGGGTTAATTTCTGGATCTTCGCATTTCGGAACATTCACTAACTTGAGTCCAGTGAAAGCGAGAGAAAAGAGGATGCACTCATAGAGTTAACATATATTTCCACTAACATTTTGATGTGCATGTATATGCTCATACTAACAGCGTAACTATTTACAAAGAGACATATGACGCTTCTTACGACGGGGGCTAACAGAGGCATGCGTTCAACTCTCACGGTTAAGTCGACCCGATAATTGACTAAAATTATTGTGATTTGCTTCATTCGATTTTAATCAAGGATTATAAGAATATAGAATAGCATAAAATATATTTTATAACTTATACAACATACATGTATCTCGTTATACAAAACACATTTATAGATGAATTAAAGCAAATCAAACACGGTTACATCAATATATATACATTTAGTAAGAAATGTTGTTTTTTTATACCCTTTACTACATAGTGGATGAGTAATTTTGTATATAACTATACTTATATGCATGATTAATATGTTTAGAATAATGGTTATATAATGTGCTAGTTTTTAGTTTATTTATTGTTTTCTGTGAAGATTGACTCAAATTATTGTGATTTGCGTCATTCGATTTCCATCAAGGATTATAAGTTTATGTCGAAAGGTAGATAGCTGTCTTAGAAGAATTTTGTATCGAAAACCAGGAAATGCACGGTTAGGTGTATGACCGCTTTGTTACAATCAAAAAATGACTAAATACGGTATTGATAAATTAATCAATATTTACTTGATACTTTATTATAAGTTAAAAATATAATTTTTAAACGTTCCTTGGGTAATTGTCAGCAGATCTTGATGTTTCTTAAGGTTTAGACGTCGACGGGTGAGGCATTTCTCCCTGCCATAGCTAATATACGTATGTACATCTTTTTCAGTAAAAAAGCATGGTCACGATGAAGTGTACAATATTGTGGATTTTAATTTCTGTGATTTTTATCATTGCTATTTTGATCAGTAGTATGGCTTTTCAACAGAGTCTGACACTTGTTCTTTTTAAGCTCACCTGAGCATAACGTGCCCAAGGTGAGCTATATTGAATGGCAGGTGTCCGATGTCCGTCGTCAACAAACATATTGTGAACTAAGGGGTTCACCTTTATATCTAAGCGTTATGACCTCTTGTCATAGAAATGGTCTGCATGAATCTCAGTTACGTACGAACATAGGTCATGTGGTGTCAATCACTAGGTAACTAGGTCAAATCTAGAAGTCACAATTGTTATCAATCTTAATGAAATATTTTCAAAATATTTGTTTCAATATAATCTCGACGAGTTAGTTTGAATATGATCCATATTGGATAGAAAACGGGTCACTAGGCCGAATAATAGATACATCCTTATGCACACTGTGAATGTCACACTTTTGACAAAATCGGTCAGATCAAAATCAAACACAAAACTTAAAAAATATTCAATCTTGAAGTTTCGTTCATAGTCATACTTATACTTAGGCGAACGATATAGGATCATCATGCTGCTCTTGTTAAGATTTAGGTTCCATCATTATATTATTAAAGATAGGAATAAAACAAATGTTGTTAAAGCAAATGTCTCGTAAGTTTAAATAACTGCATTTATTTGTCTATATGCTTTAACTTCTAGTTTTGGTACAACGAAATCGCTACTAAAGTAAATTGCTTTTACTTCGTGTTTTACTGGCACACTACCTTTACGTGCCTGTTTGTATATGACCATGAATTTATTGCCAGAATACTTAACATAGCAGGGCGTAGATTATATACGGATGTTTGCATTTTGATTTTAAGGAACAAAGCTTGTACACATTGGAATTAGTCGTAATCACTTGTCGAATACAATCTAAATGTTGTCTTGTATTTAACTTTTCGTGATCGGTTTAACTTTAAATAATTCATTTAGAAGCGAAACCTTGTCGGGTAAAATATCCTACCTAATACCCCAATCTCTGATAAACATAACATGTTCTCATAGAAACCTTGTCGGGTAATATGTCTTACCTAATACCCCAATCTCTGATAAACATAACATGTTCTCATAGAAACCTTGTCGGGTAAAATATCCTACCTAATACCCCAATCTCTGATAAACATAACATGTTCTCATATTTCATGCTATAATAACTGATCTACCTGGACCTATAACTCAGGATCATGTTGTAGAAGTTTGTTATGATGTTATGAGTACATGTCATATTATTATCCGGTTCAGAGCAGTCATGGGTAAACAATTCTGGTTCTAAATGTACTTCATTTATTTCCTCATGTGGAACAATATATTGTGGCTTCTTTGATACCTTGCATCAAATATTCGTCTTGTTTGATTTATAGTTACAGGTAAAAGCCTGATACCCAGCTTTATCGATGTTTGTAAAGAGGCCCTATGCAGACTTACCACAGAACACATCAAACGTCTGAAACCCAAATGTACCAGCAAAGATGATTGGACGGTTGAGAAATTTCTTTCAAAAACAGAATTTCTACCACAGCAGAATGATTTGTCAGAAAGTTACAGAGAAATGCTCTTCCCTTCATCCGGCTCTCATTTGGAACTTGCACAGTGGGATATATACCTTTACTGTTTTGTATTAAACCTTGAGTTACATCAACCATTAGATAACATGACTCTTTTATTTATGAAAGATGCAAAGACGTTACGTGATAAATTGCTTGCTAATCCTGCTGGAGTTGAGAAGTCAGAGCTTTCGAATCTCTGTGATTATTTAGATAATCCGTTGAAAGATGATATGTTGCGGATATTCGAAAGGAAAAGCACATTTGCCGACATGATTCATGCGAACAATGTTCTACAGTCTTGGCGAAGAGACGAAGACAGTCATAATGACAGGCATAAGGAAGCCATCTGTAAGTTTATACTATACCCTTTGGAATGAAATGTACCATTTAAGTCATGCAAAATTGATATGAAAGAATTGTCAAATATCTTGCCAGGTACTTGTATAAAGGTTTGACAAAAACGTATACGTCGAACGAAGTTAAAGTACAAAAGTGCTTGACTATCGATGTATAATATCACATTGGGCAATTAACGACACACTCAAATTATTTGGCTCTTTTATTTACACCAGTACATCTTTCTTGTACGACAACATGCCTCCATCCTTTTCTCCAATTTGAGTGAAATGATTTGCATACTTTTCACTTGTTATAACAAGTAATTCAATAACGATGACGAGCAAATTGTAGGTCTATATTTGACATCTAGAACTGTTCTTAGGACGGCAATTTCTGACTATGTAAATGTATATTTTATGTATTTTGTTCTATATAGCAAGCTAAGGCAACAATGGAGAAAAGGAAAAACTAGGATACACGTTAAAGAAGGAATATTCAATTTCCAAATCGTATACCAGTCTTATGTGACGTTGTCAAAAATCATATCAATTTACCCTGAAGACACATGTTAAGTCTGAATCTCATAAACATGTTGAATTCAAAATAACCGGACCTGTGCCTAAAGTTTTCAAAAACTTAATCAGCAAGCGTTTATTGAGCCAAAAGACATTGCAACACAATTCACTATGCAGTAAAAGAGTGGGATTTTATGCACAACTTTGACCTGCTTTGTCTTAATCCTAAGGATAAATAACATTGCTAAACGTATTTTGTTACAACTGATTAAATAGTCCAAATGTGTTTATAATAAGTCTATAAAACACGAGTATATAATATAACTTTAATATGAGGTGATTATAATGTACACGTATCTAAATCAACCTGTCTTGTACATCAACCCCGAGGATAACGTTCTAACTCATAGTCGTGAATTGTATTGGATTAAAGAGCAGCAAACGCATCGCAGACTTACCAATGCAACAATGTTTGGACAAATCATTATGTATCTTTTACTATCAGGATAAGGTAAATACGATTTGCTTAAGTTTTAATATTTGCTTTTTAATACAAACGACTGCTTGGAAATGAAGCAATCAAACTTGTAATTCATAAGTATGTTGTATATGGAAATGTATTCCTTTAACTGTAGACAGAAGATCCAATTCAGAGAAAGATACACTATTTCTCCAAGTGATACAATCATTAAATACAAGACAATCTAAGATTGAAAAGGACATTGCTAGTAAGTGGTTTATAATAAAATAAATACATGTCAAATGCTTTAATATGTAGATTACGCAAAACATTGACATTTAAATAAATTGTTATGACTTTACTTATATTGACACTATCTTATAGAGACTGTCGGGTATGTTGCAGATGTTGTGTATCTGTATGTGAAGACGGCTGCATTGAGTCTGACACCATTTCCTGCTGGAGAGATCTAAATATAACGAAATTAGGGAAGAATTACTTAATAATCCCATATCGTATAGAATCGACTTGCCCAAACAAAAAGTATTGTTAAACGGTAAAATGAAAAAGAATTAAACCTTTTTGATTGGTGTATGTGTCGTTTTAAGAGGCATCTAGCGGCGCGATTTATAAACAAGTAATAACCTTACTATTTTCAATTTTGCACTTTGTTTATGGATCTCAACACACTTTACATTATAAAATAATTGTTATATTACATGTATAGTGCAATTTATTACCATTTTGAGCTATTATTTACAATTTTCGGAAATGCAATTTACATATTTAATGGGGGGGTAATAGAGCGAATATGTGCTTAGTGCGTTTAGAGAGGCTTTCAGTGGGATTTCTTTTCTATTGAAAATATACACTAAACAAAACTTTTTTTATTCATTCAATGTTTACACAAACTTTTGAATATTGTCTATTGATGCAATTTTTATCATCATAATTTGGTCAGATTTACCGATTCATGAAGAACAGCACGCAAAACCATGAAACAACAAATTATCGGGGAAGTGGTGGGTTGGCGAGAATATTTGTTAATCCGTAGTCAATTTGGAATGTTTAACAAAACCCACATTAAAAAAAAAAAGAAATTGGGCGTTGAACTTGTAAACAAACGCCGGTGTCTATCAATCTGAGGATAGTTCCAAAATTCCCTTATTAGTCCCCTACCGGTAGGCACTATAGGTTTTGTCGATTCTGTCTGTCTGTCAGTCCCTCAGTCCGTCAGATTTCCCAGAAACTTGGCACAAACGTTCACCATAATGTGAAGGCGTGTGACGCATAAAACCCAGGCATGTACCTTAAATGTCAAGGTCACACTTAGGGGTCAAAGGTCACAATGAATACTGTTTGATAGGACTGTACCTTGTCCGGCTCGCATCTTAACCATCCGTCATAGGATTTCCAAGAAACTTGGCAAAAACGTTCACCATGATGAGGCGGCGTATTGCTTTAAAAGACCCATGCCTTTTCCTCAAATGTCAAAGTCACACTTAGGGGTTAAAGGTCAAAATTAGTACTTTTTGATAGGACTGTACCTTGTCCGATCCGCATCTCAACCATGCAACAGGTCAAAGGTTGGAAGGAGAAACCATGCATCATAAAATTCTAAAGCTCCATGATTAGGTGACATGTGGCGCACAAGACACAGGCCTGTACCTCAAAAGTCAATGTCACACTTACAGGTCAAAATTATAATTGTTTGATAGGACTGTCTTCAAAATGTATGCAGTGCATTGTTGTTTTTGTCCAAAAATACAAAATGTGCTGTCCTCGTCCGGTAGGGGACTTTTGTATTGCTTGCAATACGACATTAACTTGTTTTTAATAATCCAAATAAAATATGGTTGAATAAATATAGGCTACAGTTAAAATTGAAATAATCATGCAGAGCAAATGTATTGTTTTCCATATCATTCGCATGACCCGCGACGAATAGGAGTTCTTCGTAACACGATACGAAACCCGATGCAGAAATGCAACACAACTATCAACGTAACATACCCCTAAACAATGTTGAGCGTTACGTCACGTTAATACAGAGGCGTTGTCAAGCATTTCTAAACAGTCAGGTTGGACATACACGCTATAAGTCTCTTCTCCGATCCACCAGATAATCTGGTTTGACGAACTGCAGTATTGGCTCTTTCAACACCTTCACTTTTATCATTTATTTGTGTTCGAGTTATCAGTGTTTTACTTGAAATAAATATAATATGATGGCATATATTTCTTCAATATCTTGAAATTTTCAGCACGATCAGACAAATATTGACAACAAAACTATAGGTTATTGCATCAATATGGAATATTGTGTCGGACGAGCTCCTTCGGCAGAGTTCTTACTGAGTTCCAACACAAGCGTTTTTCATAACCATGGAATATCGTGGAAAATATGAATTTATGAACCTTCATTGTTGTTCCCAATTAGGTTTCGACTCGAAATTGAATCGTGAACAAAAAGATGTGTAACACTTTTTCTAACAGTATTTCATCAAAAACTCGTGTATTATCTTATTCTGGCATTTACGCCTGAATATGTATGTTCTTTATTACGATTGAGATTACGCTATTGACCTCACAGTATGTTCAGTAAAGCAAAGACACATCTTCTATTCTGCGTTGACAAACTTCACATCGGAGAAAGAGAAAAATAATCAGAAGACCAACCTTTAAAACAATCATATTTTCTCATTCATCCTAGCAGTTATTAAATCCTACTTGATTTTTGTTTGTCATGTGTTATTGAGACAACGACTATCAAAAACAACTAGGCATATAGCGTATGGCAAATTGTATACAGTCTTCAAATATTGATATCATTGAAATACACGTCACATTATTATGTCAGAAGCCACGTATGTATTTAAAGTTTACACACGTGGACAAGTCTATGAAAAGACTGGAATGGGTTTTGTGTACGTCTTTCGATTTGTCATAGCATGGCATGTACAAAGGATATATAACAAACATTGTTAGCTTGTCTCTAAACTCAACAAAGTTTGGGTGGGAGCGCTCTGTTACGCTACTGTATGGAAATAGTTACATCCTTAGCAGCACGTGAAAAAGATCTCAGTGCAATATCGATGAACGGAATATGGACTGATATTGCATTCTCTTTTCAAATAGAAAAACGAAGGAAAAATATCAATTTATACAATCAGGTCAAATATATACCTGCACAGTTATATGTTTTGTTAAAAGTGTAATTGGTTAAATATCCATACATAAGTTTATATTAACATTTAAGATATTTATCAGACTGTATGGAAGCACAATCTGATCTGGATTTACAATGTTAAAAAAACAAACTAATACCTTTTCATGAAAATATGCTCATTTATATTGAAAATAATCGTCATTTGTGATATGAATTCTATGTTGTTATTATTGCTTGTATACATTCAGTAGGGGGTGTAACAAAATGAGTATTTACATTTGATTTGAAATACCGCATATTTCGAATATACTTGAAATGCAGACTGACGTTCTAAAGAGTGTATATTAGTATCTTGACATACAGTGATCAACAACAAGGCATATACTGTATTTCTTCATTGGTTCATGCCTAAATGTATTGGCCCCGCGATATATCTGAAAATTAGATGTAAATGACGTTTGAACCAGAATTAAACAAAAGCTTTTTTAACGTACCGATAATATTATACCATCTATGTCATTATCTTTTTAAATAGATATTTCATGTTTCAGCGGGTTTTTGTTTTCTCTTTTTCAGCAAGGAAGGAGGCTGTAGAAAAGCCAGACGACTTTGCGACAGGGGAAGCCAGTTATGGTAATATATTATAGCCACTTGAAAAGTTTTGTTGGATATTCAGTATAAATAGAAACGAGATTGAAATAATAATTTGTCCAAAGCTCCCTTTGCTTAAATAAACGGTATACTGGTTTTAAAACATGGAATTTTGGCTTTAATCTGTACTAATATTAAATATTTATATTTACATTTCAGAAACGGAAGCAGAGTTAATGCCTCATAATGCTACTCAAGCTGACATTGACAAATTGAAAAAGATGATGATGTCACCTGATCAAAATAATTGTGTGTTGAATAGAAATGGTGCCACTGATTATTTCAAGAATAAGACTGGCTGTTCTATCGACAAATGTACTGAAGGAAGCATTATTCTTAAAGTTTTGTGTCCATCAATGGAAACATTATTTGGTTTTTGGAAGGGATGTACTGATGGCACCGTTGTTGAGGCAATGTCTAAAATAAGAGACGCCTACAGAGAGTATCTCGGATGTGACACATTGGAGTTTGACATCTTGCTGAAAAAGAAAGAGGTTACCCGATGCAAAAATATAATAAGTATGTACACTTACAGTATCGTAACATGGCACTGGATTTCTATATTATAAATTATTTTTTACTTTACCAGGACAATTTCCGCCAGTAATGAATACATATTGGGCGAGTCCGATCACAAACTCAAGCTATTTCAGTTTGACTAGACTTTGGTCGAACTCACTTTGCTTAGACCTACGAGTTTGCTGTAGCTGCTCATGGTCATGTCAGGTAAACCGTGGACATGTTGAAGTTTGTAAATCTACTTTTAGTCGATTTCAAACAAATCAGCCATGTAATTTGTCACTTTAGGCGTGTACTGTCTGCCATTAAACAGCGTGCTTACAATTTCTTGCTACTGTCTCACAAATCCAATCGAAATATCATTATTGAATACCTCCGAAAATAACGATAGAAAACCCGCTAAGTTGCCACCATGATAGTTAACCAGTGCATACGCAGTGAGGCTTCCGGTACTACACTATTGTTGGTGATCGAACTCGCCCATTATAATGTCATTCTAGATGAAATCACAAGAATCATTCAATAGATTAAAGAATGTACTGTATGATGTATATGATGGCTGGAGAAGTCCGTGTTTAAGTGTTTTTGGTTATTAAAATCATCTGTTCTGCTAAATATGATATTTACATTGTAGTTGGAGATTTGAATTCCCGTCTAGAACGATTGGAAAAACGGACCGCTAATGTAGATGACCCTAGAAGCAAACAAGGTCAGTAATTCCAGTTCAACTGGCTGTTTAATAACACTTTAAGTAGATGGATAAATATATGCCTGCACGAAAGGTTATTACTAGATCAGCAAATGCAGAAGGCTTACACTCTTCGTTAATCGACTTTTAGATATTTGTAAATTACTAGCGATTACGACCAGGTTGCTCATTGCAATGTGTGTGGTTTGAACAGTAGTTTGACCTGAATGATATGATATAATAAATGTAGTGAATGACACTTTGGTTAGGTAGCGAATACGTCTTAATACAGGATGTTGATGTAAACTCATATCCTAAATATATTCAATATGTTCAATTAATTGAAAATGTTCATATGAGTTCATGCAATTGCCATGTTCGTTTAACAAAAGAGATACAGAACAAAGGTTAAGAAAACTAAAAGATAAAAGATAATTTAAGGTACTGAATTAAAGACTAGTTATGTGCCACTAGGTGCATATACGGATTCACAGAACGATAAAGACTCGCAATTTATTTTAAAGCTATGAAGGTGATATTTTTGGTTTTATTGTATACTTTGATATTTTCCCTTCAATTTTCCATTTGGAAAAAGGATGCAGTATTTGTCGATATTGCACGGGTTGATATTGCACTCAGAACTAGTTTAGAGACCAGCTAACAATGTTTGGTAAATCCCTTGACACGCTATGAAAAATCAGTAGACATACACAAAACCCAACCCAGTCTATTTATAGCATCATCCACGTGTGAAATCTGTAATAACATACGTAGTTTCAAAAGAGGCATCTAAATCGTAATAATGAACACAAATATCCAGGCGTTAATACCAGAATAAGATAATACACGAGTTCTTTATGAAATACACTGTTAGAAAAAGCATTACAAATCATTTTGTTGACGATTCAATTTCGAGTCGAGAACAACAATGGCAGTACGTAAATTATATTTACCGCGACCCTATCAACCGACGGAAAGGACAGTATAATTGCGCGATAGGTCGTTAATGTTTATTTATCTAAACAATCCAAAACGAGTGTTAATTTTCTAAATAGTGAAGTGTTTCAAACAAACAAAACGACACATTTTAAATAGCCAATATCAAAGTATAAAATAAAAAGGTTATTGCATGATAATGGGAAACTATTGTGTTGACAGTTGGGACTCGTTCCTTCGGCGTAGTTCTGCCCTCGCAAGCTCGGGCAACTCAGCCGAAGGAACTCGTCCAACACAATATTTCCCCATATAGATGCAATATCAAACCTATATTATTGCAATATTATCATAGCATTTACACTAAAATTACACAAAAATAATAAAATGTATTTATAAGATTTATAACTTCATATCTTAGTTTGATCAGGGACGTAGACAACTCCACCTGTACACCTGTAATCTGGTTAAAATATCACACATAGAAATAAAATTGTCAAAATGTTCACATTTAGCAAATAAAACTTTGAAGTCACAATTGGCACATAAACAAAACATACATATTCTGAAAGCTTAACATTTCAACTAAGGTTAGAGATACAATGAATAACTGGAATTTCTTTGTATTTTGAACAATGACTGGTACAAAAGACACAGATATTAGGATTTCTGAATTATATTATTTCTTTCCAAAAATTAATAGACTGACATTTTTCATACGGATAACATATTATCAAAACCTGCAATATATTAAAATATTTTTATCTACTGCAATAGAAGAATGTTTAAACTTCCAGAAAATAATTTTTTTATTTTCATATCTTGAATAGTTTTTGAGTTTTATTTGCTACAAATGTCGGCACGGGTGATAATTTAGTATATAATTTAGTTACTTATCCCTCTTATCTACGTCCCTAGTTTGATCACGAAGATCAGCTGAAAGCTGATAAAAGAACATCTTGCACAAATTGTCACGTTGCAACCATAACACGTATTTAGAATAAGTATTATGTATGTTTGTAATTGTAAATCTCAAGTACTATCTTATTTTACAAGATGCAAATGTCAAAACAAGTGAACTGATTGGTAATACATATCCTTTAGTGGTAAAGGTCAGTGGGACGTTAAAGTAGGACTTCCCCAGCTGGCTAGAAGACTTTCGTTGAATATCTATATTATTCGTGGGCTTGCAGGTCATTTCTATCAGAAGTAACCGACAAGTTAACGAAATATTTCAAATTTCTAACGACATCAAACGGAAATTGTCGAGCCTATGTTTTGTTGGTAGTAAACAACATTACACTGAAATAGCCAAGCCTATTGGGAACGTTCAACTTAGTTATTGGATATCTGAACTGTAACTTTCGACAACGTTTTAAGGAATGCGTTGCCGATAGACAAAATCATTTTATTAATGTTCTTACATCAAACAAGACCAATTAGTGCTTACTCTACACATATTCACGTGGTGCATGTACTATCAAATGAAACTGAAATAACAAAAGAAGAGAGTAAATTTTCACCGAAATATCATTTCAGAAATTGTAGAAAGTTCGTTTGCAAGGTCATCAAAGATAAGTTAATATCTAGCCATATATATTTAGATTTGAATTATATATGTTTATTTATATACAAATGTGTATGTACATTCCATGACAAAAATAAGAACCTCTGTATGGTGTAGTATTTTAATCTTTAATTAAATTGTAGAGTTATAGCTTCTTGCCTAAGCAGATTTCCAGAAGCTCTTTTTAATAAGAAGTAATTACCACTGGAATTTGAGCCATGGATAGTTAATCAACATAAGCTCACCTTATTTGTATTGAATGCAATAATTTTTCAGCTTTTTCATCATGTTTAACATAATGTAGTAATTTAAGAAAATTTTCTTAGTTCAAAGAATGTTGCTTTATCTATAAATTAGTATCTATACATCAGTAGATGAAAAAGCTTTAAAGAACACAATATTTACCATTGCATGCAAACGAATCTAAAATTTGATGTTAATTAAGGTATTCCAGTTGAGGACCAAGGAGAGATGCCAAGCATGCCAGATATAACGGAAGGCGAGCAACGTGTCGGAGGGGAAGACCATAACCCTTTCATAAGGATAGAATCACAAACGGAAGTTTCTTCGGATGAAAGTAATTATGTATTATACATCCTTTTATGAAGTAAAGGCAAGGACAAGTGAGTGAGTAAGTGGTTGACGTAGTTCGTAGTTCGACGTTGGATGAGTGAATGAGTGAATTAGTGAATCAATAGATGAATGACAAGTTAAATAATGTTAAGAAAGTTAAAATATTCAAACGTTGATGCAGATCAAAATTATAATAACATTGCTTACTACAAACCCAATAACCTGCTGCCAACTTGTGTATATCGTTTGATTGAACGATGCATTATTCAGAAACTTGTAAATTTCCTTTAGCGCCAAGCCAAATGAAAGCACACAATAAAGTGTTAGTGAAGATGTTATTAAATAAAGCTAATAAATGAAGCCGACAATCGAGTTAGACTATTGATTTTAAGGTGTGATACAAAATCTTTATCACAATGTTGGGAAATTCTTCCTAATAAAAAACAACAACATCACGTTTTATCATTGAAAGGAATTTTTGACGATCTATTATTTCGGGGTGATGCTATGGTTAATATACGTTTCAAAACAAGACTTTTGAAAGTAAATTTACGCACATGCATAGCCCATAAAACCGCATATGGCATTTATAAATTACATTAGGAGTTATTCTTATTGTCAAATGTGGGAAGTTTCCTATCGTATTTCTTTTAGGAAGCTATTTTTAAACATTTTTGAACAGTAAACGCAATGAGATTCTTTAAGAAATCTCCAAATTGGAAACGTCTGAAAATCTAAGCCAAACTATATTAGAATACACAGTACATTATGCCATCAAAGTAACTCAAGCTACCAATGTAGTTCAAACGAATTTGTACTTAGTGGGTATACATCTATGGTACACACAATTATTAACTTCTTAGCTGGAAAGGGTAGATTACATCTAATAAACAGTTTGTCCTTCGGCTGAATTGAAATCAGAAACTTCAATATGAGTGTTCTATGCGGGAAAATGTCATGAAGATCAACTTATGTAACACGAATACATGCATTCGTTCTGCTAGATGATGTCAAACCAAAGTCGTGGATTGATGAAGAAATTGACACAGAAATCTCAGGTCATTTGCAACTTTGGTGGGCATATTCATTATAAGTATTCAACATGAAAATCCTTCCCTGTTCTTTGTTCCTTATTCCTTATTCAAATGTGAAGTTGGTTACTTGTTCCTTTTTCCTTATTCATTACTTATTCAGATTTAAACCTAGGTACTGCATATGTGGATGTTGCAACTAACAAATGCGATGTTGTTGGTGTTTTGGATGCTGACAGGTACCTATTAAATCGCCTGTAATTTATTGAAAGAACCTGTTACTTATTCGGCCGTTTTCAAGTAAAGAAGCATTTGCTATCCAAAACATCATTCAAACTGCATATGTTGATGTTGGAAAATACAATGTTATCAATGTTGTTGTTGTTGTTGTTGACAGAGACTCATTGGTACATTTTAAATCACCTGTCACTTATTCAAAAACCTGTTATTTATTCAGTCGTGTTCAAGAAAAGAAGCATTTTCTCTCCCAAATATCATTCAAATTGTATATCGTAATGTTGCCAACACCATATGGGATGCTGTTGTTGTTGTAGATGCTGACATAAATCTATAAGTACATATTAAATAACCTGTTACTTATTCAAAAACCTCTTACTTATTCGGCCGTTTTCAAGAAAAGAAGCCTTTGCTATCCAAAACAGCATTCAAACTGTAAATGTTTATTTTGAAAATCAAAATGTTGATGTTGTTGTTGTTGCTGTTGTTGCAGATGCTGACAGAGCAAATATCACCAAAAATACATATGTTTATGTTACCAACAACAAATATGAGGCTCTTAAAAACGGCAAAATAAATAACAGGTTTTTGAATGAGTAACAGGTTATTTAATTTGTACTGATATATCTCCGTCAGCAACTACAACAACAACAACATCACATTTGTTGTTTGCAACATCAACGTATGCAGTTTGAATGGATTTTATGGATATCAAACGCCTATATCTTGATAACCGCCTAATAAGTAACCAATAAGTAACAGGTTTTTGGATAAGTAACAGGTGATTTTAAATGTACTAATGCGTCACCGTCAGCATCTACAATAATAACACTATTTCAATTGTGGTGAGCAACATCAACGTATGCAATTCGAATGATTTTTATGATAGCAAAGGCTTCTTTTCTTGAAAAATGCTGAATAAGTAACAGGTGATTTAGAATTGACAGAAACTTATTGCGACATATTAGATCACATGTTACTTATTCAAAAACCTGTTACTTATTCATTACTTATTCTGCCATTTTCAAGAAAAGAAGCCATTGCTGTCCCAAACTTCATTAATAAAGCATATGTTTATGTTGCAAACAACAATTGTGAGGTTGTTGTTGTTGTTGTTGTTGTTGTTGTTGTTGTTGTAAAAGCTGAAAGTGAGCTATTAGTACATATTAAATCACGTGTTACTTATTAGCTCGACTTTTTGAAGAAAAAGCTAGCTACACTACTCGCCTCGGCGTCGGCGTTGTTGTCACACCTTGTTTATGTTTTTTGTACCAATTCACTTTTTTGTCAAAACCATTACAGATATTGCTTTGAAACTTACATCATTTATTCACCATCATTAGTGTAATCAACAGACAAGAGTACAAAACTCTGTTAAGGTTTTTTTTAAAATTATGGCACTTTTTCGACTTAGAATTTTGGTTAAGTTTTTCTTACCAATTCACTTTTTTTCAAATATTGCTTTGAAACTTACAACACTTTTTCACCATCAATACCTCCATCAACAGACAAGAGTTCATAATTATCAATTATATGATAAAGTACTTGATTATGTTTTCTGTACCACCCAAAAGAGTTTTTATTTTATTGGCAAGCACAACAAAGTCGAGCGTGCTGTTCTCCGACAGCTCTTGTTCAAAAACCTGTTACTTATTCGGCCGTTCCCTGTTCCTTGTTCTTGAATAAGTAAAAGGTGATTTAATATGTACAAATGGGTCTCTGTCAGCACGAACAGGTTATTCAATATGTACTTATAGATATCTGGCAGCATCAACATATGTAGTTTGAATGGATTTCTTGATATCAAACGCTCATATCTTGATAATCGCCGAATAATTATCAGGTTTTTGAAAAAGTAACAGATGATTTAAAATGCCATTTTAGGTCCCTTTCTGCTTTTATCCAACAATATCCAAAGTGTGTTTGGCAACATCAACATATGCAGTTTGAATGACATTTTGGATAGCAAAGGCTTCTTTTCTTAAAAAACGGCCGAATAAGTTACAGGCTTTTTAATAAGTTACAGGCGATTTAATATGTACCAATAGGTTATTGGCAGCATCTACAACAACAACAACAACATCGCATGTGTTGT
This sequence comes from Serripes groenlandicus, assembly GCA_031761405.1. Classification (NCBI taxonomy): domain Eukaryota; kingdom Metazoa; phylum Mollusca; class Bivalvia; order Cardiida; family Cardiidae; genus Serripes; species Serripes groenlandicus. Next base: position 34,578,239 of record JASEVX010000004.1, read on the forward strand.
TTGCAACATCAACATACGCAGTACCTGAGTTCAAATCTGAATAAGTTATACATAAGAAAGAAGGAACAAGTAACCAACTTCACATTTGATAAAGAACAAAGAATAAGTAACCAACTTCACATTTGAATAAGGAATAATGAACAAGTTAACGACTTCACATAAGGAATAAGGAACAGGGAATGAACGTCATGGTGGTAAAAAATGACAATGAACTCTTTCAAGATCAAAACTGGATAAGTCCTTTTGAAAGAAAATCTGTATTTATTCCAAACATTTTAGAACCCATTCCGAAGCTTGGCGATATGCTGCCAGTTGGTAATGTAGCTCATGGTTTGGTTTTCAATTATTTTGCTGGATTCTTGAGAAACGTTCTGCCAAGTAAGTAACTCCCATGTATTATGAATATTTTTACATTCCCCTAAATTAGAAGATGAAGATGATAATATTGTTTGAAATACATACCAAATAATACTTGTTGCAAATGTTTTTAAAACTTTCTTTCCCGATTACAGATGCATTTTGCTGCATATGCAAACGACTTTTGAAAATATTGTGACAATATGGAAATAGGTCAGCAGCATTTTTTTCCTTTTGACTCAAGCCAAACCTTTGTTTGTAGAAAATTAAATTATTTTTGTCTCAATGATTTTTGCTGCAGATTTGTTTAATATAGGAAATGATTGAAGGAGGAACATGTACATGTATATGCTGTTTCATTTATTTTGAAGATTCTAAGCAAAATGAAAAACTTTGGAACGTGCAAATGGACAAATATTGAATTGCATAAAAGAGCTATAGACACAACATCTATTGAATCATATGCTGAGAATTACTTCTGAGTATCATTGCTAGTTATCGGTTTAGCAATATTCTAATTGAAAGTAAAAAAAACACACACCATAAATTGGACCTATATGGAATATATGTTTTAAAAAATATATATAAAAGGAAAAAAATTGCCCACTTATCAATTTTATTTCGAACAATGTTTAAGTTGTCATGACAGATGTGACTAGTTGTCTGCTACAGTTGTATCTAATTGTCTAAATGAGTAAACTTTTCTCTGATAAAGACAACTGCTGAAGCCGTGCAGCAGATCTCTTTTGAAAACTTTTGGAAGAAAGGGAGAAATTATTCAAAACAAGTTACTTCTCCGTTTTATATCATGTTTTCAATTATGAATCAAAATTTTACGTGAGATTTTACCAATGATCCAATATTTTCAAACAAGTAGACAAACACCGTGTTTGCATGATGAGTTTATCATACACTAAGAACTCTTTATTTTATTTTCCCCAGAATTGATTGAAACTATACAAGGTACTACATACCACACTAACAGAGAACATGATATGTTACAGAAGTTTGTTGTAGTCACCCCCGCTTCGTGTTGTGTCACGCCCATTGAAGGGGAATACGGGGACATTGTGATTACAAAGATGAAAGAAAGCCTAGAGATTAAAGCTACACATGGAGACAAGTGCAGGCCCTACAACATCTCTGTGTACTCTATCTGTAAAGGGAACAAGGTAGGAACAATTTTATGTTCTTTTTTAGTTAATTAACCATTTCAGAACTATAGATTAGGGGCGTTTTGCATGTTCTAATATCCTTATTTAACCCTTTATCTCTATGTTATGGGTACTAAAATAAATCGCCTAAATGATTCTTTTTAGTACACTTGTCATAGGGTTTGGTTGGATAATTGTAAGGAAAAAAGCTGTACACCCCTCATTGTCTGGACTACTGCCCTTTCCCACATACAACTTGTATCCTATCGTGCTTGACTAAATAAAACACAATATTTCAACTACTGGTACATGAGTTTTGTAAGAATTATATTGCCCGATATAAACATATTTTTGATACACACTTGTTTTGTTTTTTTGCAGAGTTTCTACTTCACTGCGGATTGTCCCTTTATCATAGAGACAATGTACAAGATTGCAAAGTTTAAAAATGTTGGGCCAGAGTTTCTAAAACTCCAGGTTGAACGCTTCAGAAAAACACTGATGGAGTTGGTGAACCATCGCAGCAATCTGGCCTGCAATAACACAGTTTGTTTTGTAGATTTTGAAGGTAAATAAGATGTTTGACTATTGCAATTTGTTGGCTTTATCGGGACTACTGTGTTTGCTACTTTTATTTAACCCTTGCCCAATTAAAATAAATCAGCAGCAGGAGAGTTTGAAACATCAAGGCAAAAATGAAAGACCTCTATAAATGAAATACCGTTGAAATCATTTTTACAAAGGAGAAATTGCATAGTATGATCAATTTTTACTTTTTGCCACAATCAATTTAATAGTTTTCCGCTGCAGATGTATCAATGTGTCTGTAAGTGGGGAAAAAGTTAAACCCTATATGTTGGTAATTGATTGATTGATTGGTGTTTTACGCCGCTTTCAACAATCTCCTAGTTATGTCACGGCATTTCTTGAGTAAGTTATCAGTTCTTCTGGTCCATTTATCCTAACAACTGCCAGTCGGTCGTAATGCTAACCCTGCTATGGGGTGATAATAAAATAAATCGTCTTACTAAGATGATTTGTATAAATATTTGTTTCATAGGGACTGGGTTTCGTAATACGATATTGTTAGAAAAAAATCATGTTACTTCCCATTATCTAGCCCTCTGTCTACAATAACTGCCTAAGTTGTATAGAGGTAGAGTGTCCGTCTCGGATGTTGGAGGTTGTGGGTTCGATCCGTGGCTGAGATATACCCAAGACTTTAAAAAATGGTAGTAATGGCTTTCCCTCCGTTGTGCTCAGAGTTGTGGTGTTAGCATTAAAACCGAGTTGCTTTTGTCAAGAAAAAAGGACAATAGTACTGGTAGCATACGCAGGAGACGCAGTGATATAACTGAAAAGCTTAAACTGTAACAACGCTGCATGTTAATCCAGGAGTTATGAGTTCAAATCCCAGCTAGGCCATCATTGTTTTTGACATTTGAGAAAACTTATCTCTTCAATTGGTCTTCCACAAATGGGCTATAAGTCTATGTGTAAAAGCAGCCATTTTCTTGGAAAGCCTAATTAGTTCTCGTTTGAGACAGCAGGAGACACATGGATAGGTAATCTGGCCACCATGATATGACGGAAAGTTTAAAAAAGCTGCATAAATCACTAAAGAATTAAACAAACAAACAATTACTGATTCCAGACACTTCCTCAGCAAGTGGTGGAACACTGGGTGCCAGACTGTGGACGGCTGTTGAAAAAGCTGTCGCAGGAGAAAAACAAGTAGATGAGGTAAGAGCTGTACTTGTTCTTGTTGTTTTTTATCTCCATTTTGACACACATCTGACACTGAAGACTTCTTAATAAGAAAGTGTGCAATCTTTCGATTTAAAACGTTTTCAAATTACAATTATCCTTTGAAAAACAATTGCTGCCGAGGGACAGGGCTTGTTTTTCTTATACATGTTTTTATGTACAGTGAAAAATTCAAAATCGTTTTCATCAGAAATGCTGGAAAGAGCCTGTATGAGGGAAATGGTTACCTGATAAGCCATAACTTTTGTTGTGTGATTTAAAATGATCTGATGATGAAATGTAATATTGAGAAAATGTACTCCTTGATTACTCACTGTACAGTCCGTTCACCTTTTCCTTCAAAGAACCTCACCTTCCAAACAATGGAACAATTTCAAAATAATTTCACAGGGATGTTGCAATCCCTTCTGCTACACAAGATGGCCAGAAAGGGCTAAACAAAAAATAAGCAATAGTTCTTCCTAAAATACTGACTCAATTTCAAACTAAATTTACAGAAATATTCCTTCTTAGAAGCACTCATCCAAAATATGCTGATTGGTTCCACTTCACTTCCCAAAATGGCCATCAGAGCTTTAAACAACACTTTCTCCTAAACATTTTGCCCTATTTTAAAATAAATTCATACAAATGTGTTATTATCTCTAAAAAAAGGTTTTCTGCTGCGCTTTACAATATGGAATCCAGAGATAAAAATAGAAAAATCATTTAAAATCATCTCCTCGTTTAGCCACTGGCACACCAATTTCAAAATGTTTTCACACAAATATATTTTAATTGGTAATATGGGACCAGCAGGGTCTTCTTGTTAAACAATGTTTTCAAATGAGTTCACTGCATAAAGCATCAAAAAGTGCTTTCATCCAGTTATGGGATAATATTTACCTATATCAGAGAGAAGGTATTAAAAAAGTCAGAATGGAGGCAGATAAGGTATGTAACAGAAGTTATGTATTTCTATAATGCTCCCCAAATGTCCTTAGACTATACTAAAAATTATCATTGGAAAAGGAGAATTCTGTTTATTATGATTTTTTCAAAACTTTGTTTATAAAAGAATTGCGTCACAAATGAAAGTTTTTAGCTCACCTGACCATGAAGTGCTCAAGGTGAGCTCTTGTGATCTCCTTTTGTCCATTGTCTATCCGGCATGCGTTGTGCGTTGTCAACAATTGCCTTGTTAACACTCTACAAGCTACATATTGCATCCGATATTTATGAAAGTTTATCGAAATATACATCTATATCGAATCTTGGACTGGGTCATGTGAGGTCAAAAACTAGGTCACTAGGTCAAATTGAAGGAAAGTCTTGTTAACACTCTCGATACCCCATTTTAACTTCATGTTAAAACTTTGTCATAATTGATATGTTGACCAAATTTAAATATGGGCCATGCGGGTCAAAAACTAGGTCACTAGACCAAATTGAAAGAACATGTTGTTAATTCTCTAGAAGCTGCATTTTTTTAATTCAGCAGCTTGAAACTTTGTCAGATTGTTTGTCTGAATGATATGTAGGCCAAGGTCGCATATGGGTCATGTCGGGTGAAAAACTAGTACACTAGGCCAAATTGAAGGAAATTCTTGTTAAATTTTGGAACCTGTATTGATAACTTGAGCATGTTGAAATCTTGTCTGAATGGGTATTTGATGATAACTAGGTTAGGTATGAATATAGATCATGTCTGGTCAAAAACTACGTCACTAGGCCAAATTGAAGGACAATTTTGTTAACACTCTGAGGTCCCATTTTTAACTTGACCATGTTGAAATCTTGTCAGACTTATTGTCTTGATAATATCTGGGCTAAGGTTGAATATAGGCCACGTTTGGTCAAAACCTAGGTCACTATGCCAAACAATTGAAACTTTGTCAGAATGTGTGTGTTGGTGATATCTATGTCTAGTGTGAATATGGGTCATGTCGGGTCAAAAATTAGGTTACCAGATCAAATTGAAGGAAAATCTTGTTAACACTTTTGAGGTCGCATTTTTCCCGTGAGCATGTAAATTGAAACTTGTCAGAATAATTGTCTTGATGATATCTAGGATTGGTTTGAATGTAAGTCATGTCCGGTGAAAAACTAGGTCACGTGGCCAAATTTTATGAAATCTTGTTATCATTCTAGAGACTGTACTTTTTTGCTTTATCAGTTGTTAACTTTGTCAGAATGTTTGTCTTGATGTTATCTAAACCAAATTAGAATATTTGTCACGCCAGGTCAAAAACTATTTCACCAGGCCAAATTGAGGGAAAATCTTGTTAACACTCTGAAAGCTGTATTGATAACTCGAGCATGTTAAAATCTTGTCAGACTTATTGTCTTGATGATATCTAGGCTAAGTATGAATATGGGTCATGTCTGGTCAAAATCTAGGTTACTAGGCAAAATTTAAAGAGAGTTTTGTTAACACTCTGGAAGCCGTATTTTTACCTTAAGTATGTTGTAAGCTTGTCAGGACGATTGTATCTAAACCAAGTTCAAATACGGGTTATGTCAGAATAAAACAAGGTCACTAGGCCAAATTGAAGGTAAATTATTTTAACGCTTGTATTATCAAACCTGACCGCAAAATGAGTTACTGTGATTGACTATACGTTAGACGCAATCCATGGCCATCTTGGTCCTCTTGTTTGCAATTATCTCTTGATGTTTATCCAAAACCCTTCCCCACATATTACAAATTTGCAGCGAGCAGTTTTGTTAACATTGAGGCAAAAAATACGTAAAGTCTAGATAATTATATGTAGACATACTGAAAAGAGATGAAGTAACAGAGATAACCTCTTTTAACATATCGTTTGATAAGTCTTTTATATACCTTTCTTATTAAATTCTAATCCATTTTCGTTATCTGATGACATCAATATAAACCTTAACCTTTTCCCATGTATACAATTCTGCCTTTGAAAACATTTATTCAAAAATATGGAAACTCTCTATAAATGAAAGCACAATTATTGAATAAAGTTGAATACATTTAACAATTTCTCCTTTGGCCACAGTATTTTTAAAAGTTGTCTCCTGCAGAGGCTTCATAAACCAACTAGTTATGGGAAAGGGTGTAAGGCAATGGTTAGAAAATATTAAAAACCAGTAAACAGTTATCAATTGTCAAAGGTATTTATTTTTTCCAGGAATTTTTCGCAACAATCACTCACGAAGATAGTGAAACAGACAATGAAATTGCTTCTGCAATTTGTAAATTTTTGAGTGATAAAGAAGTGGAGTTTACCAACGGCAATGGTGGCCACATGGGAATTTCCATTCTGGGTAAAGCTAAGTGGAACATATTTGTATTGTCTAAAGACTCCCACATGGATCCCGTCTTCAGAACCCAGCTCGACTCAGCCATTCATGAGAGCTTGAATAATAATTTGATACTGGTATTGTTGATTTATTTTTATTGATTTTCTTAGGGTTTACCCTCTCCCAAATACAGACACATTTTGATCCACCTGTAGTAGACAACATTCGACATTTATATAAAAGGAGAAAATTGCTCTTTCGGCAATGTTTTCTTCTCTGTTCAATAATTATACCTTCATATATAGACAATTGACATATTTTTTGTCTAGATGTTTTCCATGTTGTCTGTTGCATATTTGTTCCATGTGGGAAAAGGTTAAACCTTTATGTTGTATAGCAGTGTCCAATAAACCTTTCCCACATACAGACGCTTTCTGACGCCCTCCGCAGCTGAGGACTTTTGGAATCTATTTGGCAAAAGGTGCAATTTTACTTTTTCCAAAATGTTTTCAAACCTATTAAAGAGATTTAAATCAGAACTATGGGAACTTTTCCCATTTTTGCTAAGGCATTTTCAAAGGAATCTGCTGAAGATTTTTATTTATGTGGAAAAATATTTTTTGCAAGAAAAAAGATCATTCCACTGCAAACTTTTTTTTAATTTGGGTTTAATGGCTTTTTCAACTATATTTCAAAATTGAGCTCAGTAACTATACACTTACTTTTGATCGTAATCAAATATACGCGGGCTTCAAAACTATAAAAAATAACCTGTACTCAGAATTCGTTCTCATCAGATTGGTCGGAAGCAAATTCATTTTAAAAATTGTCCAATCAGAAGGTTTTATTTTAGCACAGAGGTTCATTTTTGAGGTGAGGGTTTTATAGGTTCAGGGTCAACTGGTCTCAAATCCGCCACCGTATCCACTTGACCAAAGCGAATTCTAAAGAAGTACACGTATATGACATTTAAAGATGGATTATTTTAATAATAGGTGATACCTAAGGAAACAGATATCAAGGACATTCCAGAAGATTTGAATTGGATGACGATGTTGGTGGAAGAAGATGACAAATCACACTTGAACAGCATGTGGAAAATGATGCAAGGTAATCATGGAAACATTTCAAAACTTGATCATAGGTTATCTAAAGCGAATAGAGGTCAATTGTTTGTTTCTTGTGTGTTAGATCCAAATGTATATTTACTGAACTAACCCTTTCGACATTTTCCAACGTACAACAAATTTGCATAAGATGACTTTGAAAACATCTGGACAAAAACATGAACATTTTCTGTAAATGAAGCTATAATTTTTCAATAAAGTTGCAACATTGAAAGAAAAGGAGAAATTGTCATTATAAGCAATTTCTCCTGTATTGACAATAAATTCAAAAGTTGTTTGCTGCGGTGGTGTCAAAAAGCGTGTGTATGGAGGAAAAGATTGAAAAGTGAAATTATCAAGAGTGACTGGCATAGTGTTAATGGCTCTTTTGGTGTTCTCGAATTGAATGATGATAATTTGCCTCAATGTTTTCAACTCTATTTAATAATAACTCTCATTTGTTTTGTTCTTTTACATTCTTGCCAATATAGCAAAACTACAAAGAAGTCTGCTGCAGATTTTTTTTATTTGGTAAAGGGTTTATAATAGTTACATTAGTATATTTATTTATGAGAAAGGGTTTATAATAGTAACATTAATATTTTTATTTATGTGGGAAATGGTTTTTAATAGTAGCATTAGTATATTTATTTATGTTGGAAAGGGTTTATAATAGTACAATTAGTATATTTATTTATGTGGGAAAGGGTTTATAATAGTTACATTAGTATATTTATTTATGTGGGAAAGGGTTTATAATAGTTACATTAGTATATTTATTTATGTGGGAAAGGGTTTATAATAGTTACATTAGTATATTTATTTATGTGGGAAAGGGTTTATAATAGTTACATTAGTATATTTATTTATGTGGGAAAGGGTTTATAATAGTTACATTAGTATATTTATTTATGTGGGAAAGGGTTTATAATAGTTACATTAGTATATTTATTTATGTGGGAAAGGGTTTATAATAGTTACATTAGTATATTTATTTATGTGGGAAAGGGTTTATAATAGTTACATTAGTATATTTATTTATGTGGGAAAGGGTTTATAATAGTAACATTAGTATATTTATTTATGTGGGAAAGGGTTTATAATAGTTACATTAGTATATTTATTTATGTGGGAAAGGGTTTATAATAGTTACATTAGTATATTTATTTATGTGGGAAAGGGTTTATAATAGTTACATTAGTATATTTATTTATGTGGGAAAGGGTTTATAATAGTTACATTAGTATATTTATTTATGTGGGAAAGGGTTTATAATAGTTACATTAGTATATTTATTTATGTGGGAAAGGGTTTATAATAGTTACATTAGTATATTTATTTATGTGGGAAAGGGTTTATAATAGTTACATTAGTATATTTATTTATGTGGGAAAGGGTTTATAATAGTTACATTAGTATATTTATTTATGTGGGAAAGGGTTTATAATAGTTACATTAGTATATTTATTTATGTGGGAAAGGGTTTATAATAGTTACATTAGTATATTTATTTATGTGGGAAAGGGTTTATAATAGTTACATTAGTATATTTATTTATGTGGGAAAGGGTGTATAATAGTTACATTAGTATATTTATTTATGTGGGAAAGGGTTTATAATAGTTACATTAGTATATTTATTTATGTGGGAAAGGGTTTATAATAGTACAATTAGTATATTTATTTATGTGGGAAAGGGTTTATAATAGTTACATTAGTATATTTATTTATGTGGGAAAGGGTGTATAATAGTTACATTAGTATATTTATTTATGTGGGAAAGGGTTTATAATAGTTACATTAGTATATTTATTTATGTGGGAAAGGGTTTATAATAGTTACATTAGTATATTTATTTATGTGGGAAAGGGTTTATAATAGTTACATTAGTATATTTATTTATGTGGGAAAGGGTTTATAATAGTTACATTAGTATATTTATTTATGTGGGAAAGGGTTTATAATAGTAACATTAGTATATTTATTTATGTGGGAAAGGGTGTATAATAGTTACATTAGTATATTTATTTATGTGGGAAAGGGTTTATAATAGTTACATTAGTATATTTATTTATGTGGGAAAGGGTTTATAATAGTTACATTAGTATATTTATTTATGTGGGAAAGGGTTTATAATAGTAACATTAGTATATTTATTTATGTGGGAAAGGGTTTATAATAGTAACATTAGTATATTTATTTATGTGGGAAAGGGTGTATAATAGTTACATTAGTATATTTATTTATGTGGGAAAGGGTTTATAATAGTTACATTAGTATATTTATTTATGTGGGAAAGGGTTTATAATAGTTACATTAGTATATTTATTTATGTGGGAAAGGGTTTATAATAGTACAATTAGTATATTTATTTATGTGGGAAAGGGTTTATAATAGTTACATTAGTATATTTATTTATGTGGGAAAGGGTTTATAATAGTTACATTAGTATATTTATTTATGTGGGAAAGGGTTTATAATAGTAACATTAGTATATTTATTTATGTGGGAAAGGGTGTATAATAGTTACATTAGTATATTTATTTATGTGGGAAAGGGTTTATAATAGTACAATTAGTATATTTATTTATGTGGGAAAGGGTTTATAATAGTTACATTAGTATATTTATTTATGTGGGAAAGGGTTTATAATAGTTACATTAGTATATTTATTTATGTGGGAAAGGGTTTATAATAGTAACATTAGTATATTTATTTATGTGGGAAAGGGTTTATAATAGTAACATTAGTATATTTATTTATGTGGGAAAGGGTTTATAATAGTAACATTAGTATATTTATTTATGTGGGAAAGGGTGTATAATAGTTACATTAGTATATTTATTTATGTGGGAAAGGGTTTATAATAGTTACATTAGTATATTTATTTATGTGGGAAAGGGTTTATAATAGTAACATTAGTATATTTATTTATGTGGGGAAGGGTTTATAATAGTTACATTAGTATATTTATTTATGTGGGAAAGGGTTTATAATAGTTACATTAGTATATTTATTTATGTGGGGAAGGGTTTATAATAGTAACATTAGTATATTTATTTATGTGGGAAAGGGTTTATAATAGTAACATTAGTATATTTATTTATGTGGGAAAGGGTTTATAATAGTTACATTAGTATATTTATTTATGTGGGAAAGGGTTTATAATAGTTACATTAGTATATTTATTTATGTGGGAAAGGGTTTATAATAGTTACATTAGTATATTTATTTATGTGGGAAAGGGTTTATAATAGTTACATTAGTATATTTATTTATGTGGGAAAGGGTTTATAATAGTTACATTAGTATATTTATTTATGTGGGAAAGGGTTTATAATAGTTACATTAGTATATTTATTTATGTGGGAAAGGGTTTATAATAGTTACATTAGTATATTTATTTATGTGGGAAAGGGTTTATAATAGTTACATTAGTATATTTATTTATGTGGGAAAGGGTTTATAATAGTTACATTAGTATATTTATTTATGTGGGAAAGGGTTTATAATAGTTACATTAGTATATTTATTTATGTGGGAAAGGGTTTATAATAGTTACATTAGTATATTTATTTATGTGGGAAAGGGTTTATAATAGTTACATTAGTATATTTATTTAAATTATGGATCACTTCCAAATAAGTCCCATGTTTAAATCTGTTTAGTAATGATGCTAAGCTACGTTTATTCACTCAATAATTATTCCTTTCCTACATGCAGAATCATTTCATGCATCTGTAGCAGATGAATTTAGAAAATGTAATGGCTAAAGGAGAAATTTATAATTTGACGAATAAAAAATTCAACTGTATTTAATAGAGTTATTGATACTTTCGTTTTAGCTGTTTTCCATATTTTTTAGATGTTTTCAAAGTTGTTTGCTTCAATTTTGTTGTATGTTGGAAAATAATTGTCTTTTATGAAATATCAGAATTCCTTGTGATATGTCAAGACTTTTGTGAAATAGATTATGAGGAAGTAAATTTTTACAGACACACCAAGGACAATGATGGAGTCTAAGCCATCTGGTCCAGTCTATCAAGGCCTCGCTTATAGTTACATGCTCAACTATCTCGCCATTGCTCTGGGTGGTCAAACGGCACAGGGTAGAGGTAAGTTACTTGTTTAAACCTTTCCCACCTGCAGACGGATTCTGACGCCTTTGCAGCAGACAACTTTTGAAAACATTTTGACAAAAGAATAAATTGCTCATAATGAGGAATTTCTTCTCTTGACACAATGTTTTCAACTCTAATGCACAATTAAACTTTGATTTGTATACTTTTTCCAGATTTTTGCTTGGATGGTTTCAAAGTTGTCGGCAGATGATTTTCTGTATGTGGGAAAGGGTTACACCCTTCCCAATATATCTTAAATCTGCAACAGATCTCATTAAATTCATCTTAGCAAAAATGAGGAAAACCTGTTATAATGACAGTAAAATGATTGAATATAGTTGAAAACATTGTGGCAAAAGAAGTAATTGCTCATAATGAGCCATGTTTCTCACGTTTTTCTACAATGTTTTAAAGAATCAGAAAGCATCTGTATGTGGTTATGTGTTTAATACATCTGTGCAAAGATATGGAAATAAGGAGAAATGACCAATTATGACCAATCTTTCATTTTTCCATACAGTTTTCAAAAGTCGTCTGCTGCAGATAGGGGTCAAAACAAGTCTGTATCTGGGAAGGAATAAAGAATTAATTAGACAAATTATGTAATGGTGTAATGCTGTAATTATGTAATATCTCTAAAATTGGAAGTATCGTTTAGATACAGAGCTGAAAAACATTGGAGGTGAAAAAGAAGAAATTGCTTGTTTGAGCAATTTCACATTTTTCCTTCAATACATCCAAAAGCCTTTTGCTTGAAAGGCATTTAACCCTTTCCCTCATAGAACAAATATACACCAGACAACTTTGAAAACGTCTAGTTAAAATTATGGTAACGTGTGTAGATAACAATTTAGTTGATAGATTGGGGTACACCATTTTTAATAATTTTTCAGTCATATCATGGTGGCCAGCTCACCTACTCAGGTGTTCCTTGGATTTCTCACACCAGTACTCCACACATCATACTTTCCAAGCAACTAGCTGCTTTTCCCCCATATACTTTTAGCCCATTGGTGAAAGACTAATGACGCTTGTCACAGTGACTTTTGTAAAACGTCGGAAAGAATGTTTTCCAAGCTGGGATTCGAAATCCCCTGGTTAGACAGCCCGCGTCGCTACCAACAGAGCTACCGGGACTCGGTTTATTAATCGAGTTGAAAACATTGTGGCAAAAGACAAAATGCTCATCATAAGTCATTTCTTCTTTAGCCATAATGTACAATGTACTCAAAATAGCTGCAAATGTTTCAGAAAGCATCACAATGTTTTCAACTATATTTAATTATCTTACTTTCATTTACAGAGAATTTTCAATTTTTTGCTTAGATGTTTACAAAGTAGACTACTGCAGTTTTGTTATATGTGGGAAAAGGTTAATGACTTTCCCTTTGACATCTGATATTGGTGTAAAAATAGTGGGGTTAGACTAATTGTTTTTTTGTCAGGAAATGCATATAGGTATACAGTGGAACCTGCGTTTAAAGGCCATCCATGGGAAGGCAACACTATGGCCTTTGTTTACAGGTGGTCTTTTATTGCAGGGTTAGTTATGCAGAAAATGAGTAATTGGAGACTAAAAGTGTGGCTGTTATAGACATGGGATTTCTATTCAAGGGTAGTCTTTAGCTTTAGGTTTAGCTGTATGTAAGATATATTATGCAGATGTTGAAGACTGGTGAGAGAGGGGGCTGAGGTTTGTGTAGTGTATACTGCACATTAACCCTTTCCCACATATAACAAATCTGAAGCAAACGACTTTGAAAACATCTAGAAACAAATTTGGAAAATCTCTGAAAATGAAAGTACAATAATTGAATAGAGTTGAATCATGGTGACAAATAGTCGTCTGCTGTAGAGGCGTCAGAAAGCTTCTATATGAGGCAAAGGGTTAAGACCCCTACTTGCTAGACAAGCTCATTTGTAATTCTTCTCTTTTATGTCAGTGTTTCGGGAAAGGTTTGAGGATGCTGTACAGAAATACAGAGTAATGTGTCCTTGCGTACCGAGGGTTTTCCTTATCACACCAGAGTCATGTGAATTTCCTCCCCCTGGTACCCAGTTTCAGAACGAGAAACATATTGGAGAAGTGGAACCGGTTGTCATAGGAGTCAGAAAATACTGCCTACAACTTTATGAACTTACAATGCAAAATGGGGAAGTAAGTGAGTTTGTTTAACCCCAATTCCAATTGCATACGCATTTTTAAGAATCTGCATCAGACCACCTTTGGAAATATTGCGGGAAAAGAACAAGTTGCTTTTTATTGAGCAATTTGGGGGTTTTTTCCACAATATTTTCAATTTAATTAGTAAAGGAGCTTTTTCGAATTTTTGCCTAAAAGTTTTAAAAGAAATCTACTGCAGATTTGTTGTTTATGTGAAGGAATTAAAACTATCTTCCTTCATAAAAGGTCATTTAAACTACCCTGATTTATTCCGGAAAGTCTTTAAAATTGCTAGGTTGACTAGATGGCAATGATAGAAGATGCCCATCAGACTATGTGGAGGCACAGGCTGATCTGGACTTGCTTAACACAAAGTCCCGAAGGTTGGTTCTGTATAAGTATAAAAGGTTGGTTCTATATAAGTATAAAAGGTTGGTTCTATATAAGTATAAAAGGTTGGTTCTATATAAGTATAAAAGGTTGGTTCTATATAAGTATAAAAGGTTGGTTCTATATAAGTATAAACGGTTGGTTCTATAGATTGGTTCTATATAAGTATAAAAGGTTGGTTCTATATAAGTCTTAAAGATTGATTTCACCAGGGACGTAGATAAGAGGGATAGGATAGGCAACTCCACCTGTACACCTGTTATCTGGTTAAAATATCACACAAAGAAATAAAGTTATTAAAATGTTCACATTTTGTAGCAAATAAAACTTTGAAGTCACAATTGGCACATAAACAAAACATACATATTCTGAAAGCTTAACATTTCAACTAAGGTTAGAGATACAATGAATAACTTGAATGTCATTGTATTTTGAACAGTGACTGGTTTAAAAGAAACAGTTATTGGGATTTCTGAATTATATTATTTTTTTCTAAAAATTAATAGACTGACATTTTTCATATAATAGCATATTATCGAAACCTGTAATATATTAAAATACTTTTATCTACTGCAATAAAAGAATGTTTAAACTTCCAGAAAATAAATTTTTTATTTTCATATCTTGAAGAGTTATTGAGTTTTACTTGCTACAAATGTCGGCACGGGTGATATTTTAGTATATAATTTAGTTACTTATCCCTCTTATCTACGTCCCTGATTTTATGTAAGTATAAAAGGTTGGCTCTATATAAGTATAACAGGTTGGTTATATACAAGTATAAAAGGTTGGTTCTATATAAGTATAAGAGGTTGGTTCTATATAAGTCCTAAAGATTGGTTCTATATACGTCGCGAAGGTTGGACTTGATAAGGAGGAGCAAACTGGTCGTTCGCACCAAATTCTCTCTCATGACTCAACCACCGAGATCATTCTTTTGAGTACCCACAACATAGGGTTTGAGTTTCAAATGAGGATTGTGGAATGTGGATATACACCTTATCAAGAGCTCTGTTGGTAAATTTATAAACACCTTGGGGAAAAAAAGCGAGAGAAAAACTGGATCAATGAATTTGTAGTTTTGAGTAAGATTACCAAACAGCAGTGATAGGAAAGAATATGTCAATAAAGAACAGTTTAACCCTTTCCCACATACAACAATTCTGCAGCAGACGACTTTGAAAACATCTAAGCAAAAACACGGAAAAGCTTCATAAATGTTGGTATAATTACTGATAGTTTTTTCTACTTTTGTCAAAATGTTTTCAAAAGTTATCTGCTACAAATGCGTCAGAAAGCGTCTATATGTAGGAAAGGGTTACTAAGGGTGGTCAGCTGCAGATTCCTCAAAGGTGTGTGCCACAAGGAGGAATTGTTCACGTTTCAACTGTTACTAGTGCTTATGCTTTCATTGTAGATGTTTCCATATTTTAATTATATTTTTTTACAAAATTGCCTTTTGCAGATTAGTTTCTATGTGGGAAAGGAAAACAAACTAATTAGATAAAGGGTCACTATCCATGCATATCATAGAACAGTTTGCTGATTTCTCATTATTTTTTATAGAAAATATGTTATGCACGAGAATATACGACCCCCGCCATTACATTGCACGAGATGGCACATAAATATCCATTTGCTGGAATGAAAACGGATGATATGAAGGTACAAGCACGAGAATTTGTGATTTTGTGCAAGGAAATCGCCGGAGATGAAGACTTCAAAACACATATTGGGGACATCAAGGATAAATGTGTGCTCGTTTATTTTAATGGTAAGTGGGTCTGAGAAATTGTTCAACATCTATTTTTGGTAAAATAATGCCTCTTGGAAAACCTTGGGTAATTAATTATGGTCGAGGGATACACCCTTTCTCACTTGTATATGCATCTGAAGCAGCCGCCGTGTGAAAAGGTAGAACATTGCTCATTATTACAATGTTTTCCTTTAACCACAATCTTTTCTTCTTTATTCATAAAGAATACATTCATTTATGGATTTCAATATTTTTTGATTAGATTTTTTAACTCTTTCCCATATATAGACGCTTTCTGACGCCCCTGCAGCAGGAAACTCTTGATAAAAGAAGTAATTACACAAAAAGGGCAATTTCTCCTTTTGTCACAAGATTTTGTCTTAATCTATTCAAAATCATCTGCAGATTTGCTGTATGTGGGAAAGGGTTAAAAGCTGTCTGCTACAAATTTGTTGAAGCAGGTAGAGGGTTAAATCATTTTTTTCAATTGGAAAAAAGAAAGCCTGGGTACCAGCTAGAGTTGGAGTGCCATTAAAACATGTGCTAGTTAACATTAATTTACCCTATCTTCAATAATTTACCTGATTTGATAATGTGAGTATATGTAGCAGACCTCTTATGAACATGTGTGGTAAAAAGAGAAATTGGTCATAATGAGTATTTTCTCCTTTTGCCACAATGTTTTCATCTTTATTTGATGCCTATAATTACATGTGCATATGTGATACCTTAAAAACTGAAGACTTGAAAACATGATGAGACATTTTCCCCCTATTTAACAGTGCTTTAACTCTTTTTAACCCTTTCCTACAAGTAACATATCTGCAGCAAACAAATTTGAAATCATCTGGGCAAAATTGTGGAAAATATCTATCAATGAAAGTATTTAATAGACTTGAAAAGATTGTACCGAAAGGAAAATTGTTCCTTTTGTCACAATGTTTTCAATAGTCGTCTGATGCAGAGGCATCACAAAATGCCTGTATGTGGCAAAGGGTTAATATAAACACTTTTAAAAAGAGTTTTCCCACAATATTCTCAAATGTCGTTTTCTGCCGATGTGTCTGCATGTTGGATAAAGGTAACAAGCTTTTCTTTCTTCACAGATTCCGAAACAGAAATGCCGGAAGCAGTAGAACAAGAGATACTAAAGATCCCGGATACAGAATATATAATGCCTCCAGAACTCGCTTGAAATTCTGAGGGAAACACGACCGACAAATTGAGTCATTTCACACAAAAGCCGACCCTCAAAGGTTGCGATATAAGTTGCAATAGTGATCTAATTGAATGCTTGTGTATGTGTTTTGGGGTTATTATCAGTCTCCAAAGAATATCGTTACCATTATAAAAAGAGCAACGAAGACCTTTATCAGGCTGCTCAATGGTGTTCATCTTTTCTTCATACAACAAATCTTCAACAGACAACTTTAACCCTTTCGGTTTCTCTCATACGACTCTTCCTGATACCTCTGCAGCAGACAACGTTAACCCTTTCCCACATACAGACGCTTTCTGTCTTTTGAAACATTGTGTCAAAAGGAGATTCTGCTCATAATGAGCAATTTCTACTTTTGCCACAATGTTTTCAACTTTATGCAATTATTATAATTTCACTTACAGAGAGCTTTCATAGTTTTGCCTAGATGATTTCAAAGTCGTCTGCTAGAGATGTGTTCTATGTAGGAATGGGTGAAACATCTAGGCAAAAATGAGATGATTATGGGCAATTGCTCATTTTGCCACAATGTTTCAAAAGACGGAGACGGATGTGTCAATAAGTAGGAAAGGTTTAAAGTGCCGAAGGTATATTCTTGTGTGATGCTCATAACATATATGAGCCGTTCCACGAGAAAACCAACATCCGTCCGCGCAGGCTAATTCGGGCGGACACATCCCGTCTCAGGGGGATAGAGATATAGTAATGATTATTGAAACAGAAAATCCATAGACGAGGCGAAAAGTGCCTGTCCTGGTTAGCCTGCGTGGTATGCTTAGGCTTATATGGGTAGATACTTTACGCAGTGTCCACAATGTTGGTTTTCTTGTGCAACGGCTCATATACATATATATACATTTATATATATATGTGATAATTGTTGTAATGGCAAAACAGAGTTATATAGTGCAATGAAATTTATTATGATGTTTTTTGTAGGCTTTGTTTGATACATTGTTCCATATTGTGTAGTTATAGCTTTATTAGTAAATCTAATCTATGAGGAAGGTTTCATTAATTATTTTCACTACCCCTGTCTGTGTGACCCTATGGTATCACTTCTCCATCCATTGTTAGAAAACTGAGCTTATGTCATAGCGAATTTCCGTCATGCGTCAACCTTTTGCTTCAAACGACTTATCCTCCCTTACCACTTAGCTAATTGGGATGAAACTTCATAGGAAGCATCCTTTCAATTTATTTGGATCCATGCAACTGTCTGGTTTCCATGCCAACCGAAAGAAAAACATAGTGAACAGTTAAACAATCTTCTCCTCCGAAAGTGTTATCCCGATTTTCAAATAATTTTGTAGAAATGTTCCTTGGGTGACCCCTATCAGATTCTTTCAAGCCAAGTTGATTTGTCGAAAAACATGGCCACCAGAGAATGGGG
Source organism: Serripes groenlandicus (assembly GCA_031761405.1). Classification (NCBI taxonomy): domain Eukaryota; kingdom Metazoa; phylum Mollusca; class Bivalvia; order Cardiida; family Cardiidae; genus Serripes; species Serripes groenlandicus. Next base: position 34,596,917 of record JASEVX010000004.1, read on the forward strand.
GCTATTTTGCTTTATATGGCTGTTGTGGAAACTTAAAAATTGTTCTCCCCCGAAAGTATTAGGCCGTTTTTCAAATAATTTTGTAGAAATATTCATTGGGTGATCCTCTATCAAATTCCTTCAAGCCATGTTGATTGGTCGACAAACATGGACACCAGGGGCGGGGCTATTTTGCCTTATATTGCTATAGTGAATCTTTAAAAATCTTCTCCTCCAAAGGTGTCTAGCTGATTTTCAAATAATTTTGTAGAAGTGTTCCTTGGTGACCCTCTAGCATATTCCTCCAAGCCATATGGATAGGTCAAAAACATGGACGCCAGGAGGCGGGCTATTTTGCCTTATATGGCTATAGTGAAAACTTAAAAAACCTTCTCCTCCAAAAACGTTTAGCCAATTTTATAATTTATTTTGTAGAAATGTTCCTTTGGAAACCCTCTATCAGATTCCTCCAAGCCATGTTGATTGGTCGAACACATGGCCGCGAGAGGGCGGGGCTTTTTTGCCTTATAACATCTTCTCCATCGAAAGTGTCAGACCAGTTTTCAAATAATTTTGTAGAAATATTCCTAGGGTGACCGACTTTTTATAGAAAATATGTTATGCACGAGAATATACGACCCCCGCCATTACATTGCACGAGATGGCACATAAATATCCATTTGCCGGAATGAAAACGGATGATATGAAGGTACAAGCACGAGAATTTGTGATTTTGTGCAAGGAAATCGCCGAAGATGAAGACTTCAAAACACATATTGGGGACATCAAGGATAAATGTGTGCTCGTTTATTTTAATGGTAAGTGGGTCTGAGAAATTGTTCAACATCTATTTTTGGTAAAATAATGCCTCTTGGAAAACCTTAGATAATTAATTATAGTCGAGGGATACACCCTTTCTCACTTGTATATGCATCTGAAGCAGCCGCCGTGTGAAAAGGTAGAACATTGCTCATTATTACAATGTTTTCCTTTAACCACAATCTTTTCTTCTTTATTCATGTTTATGGATTTCAATATTTTTGATTAGATTTTTTAACTCTTTCCCATATATAGACGCTTTCTGACGCCCCTGCAGCAGGAAACTCTTGATAAAAGAAGACATTTCACAAAAATGGCAATTTCTCCTTTTGTCACAAGATTTTGTCTAAATCTATTCAAAATCATCTGCAGATTTGCTGTATGTGGGAAAGGGTTAAAAGCTGTCTGCTACAAATTGGCTGTATGTGGGAAAGGGTTAAAAGCTGTCTGCTCCAAATTTGTTGAAGCAGGTAAAGGGTTAAATCAGTTATTTCAATTGGAAAAAAGAAAGCCTGGGTACCAGCTAGAGTTGGAGTGCCATTAAAACATGTGCTAGTTAACATTAATTTACCCTATCTTCAATAATTTACCTGATTTGATAATGTGAGTATATGTAGCAGACCTCTTATGAACATGTGTGGTAAAAAGAGAAATTGATCATAATGAGTATTTTCTCCTTTTGCCACAATGTTTTCATCTTTATTTGATGCCTATAATTACATGTGCATATGTGATACCTTAAAAACTGAAGACTTGAAAACATGATGAGACATTTCCCCCCCTTTTTAACAGTGCTTAAACTCTGTTTAACCCTTTCCTACAAGTAACATATCTGCAGCAAACAAATTTGAAATCGTCTGGGCAAAATTGTGGAAAATATCTATCAATGAAAGTATTTAATAGACTTGAAAACATTGTACCGAAAGGAAAAATTGCTCATTATGAGCAATTGTTCCTTTTGTCACAATGTTTTCAATAGTCGTCTGATGCAGAGGCATCACAAAATGCCTGTATGTGGCAAAGGGTTAATATAAAAACTTTTAAAAAGAGTTTTCCCACAATATTCTCAAATGTCATTTTCTGCCGATGTGTCTGCATGTTGGATAAAGGTAACAAGCATTCTTTCTTTCTTCACAGATTCCGAAACAGAAATGCCGGAAGCAGTAGAACAAGAGATACTAAAGATCCCGGATACAGAATATATAATGCCTCCAGAACTCGCTTGAAATTCTGAGGGAAACACGACAGACAAATTGAGTCATTTCACACAAAAGCCGACCCTCAAAGGTTGCGATATAAGTTGCAATAGTGATCTAATTGAATGCTTGTGTATGTGTTTTGGGGTTATTATCAGTCTCCAAAGACTTCTTGAATATCGTTACCATTATAAAAAGAGCAACGAAGACCTTTATCAGGCTGCTCAATGGTGTTCATCTTTTCTTCATACAACAAATCTTCAACAGACAACTTTAACCCTTTCGGTTTCTCTCATACGACTCTTCCTGATACCTCTGCAGCCGACAACGTTAACCCTTTCCCACATACAGACGCTTTCTGTCTTTTGAAACATTGTGTCAAAAGGAGATTCTGCTCATAATGAGCAATTTCTACTTTTGCCACAATGTTTTCAACTTTATGCAATTATTATAATTTCACTTACAGAGAGCTTTCATAGTTTTGCCTAGATGATTTCAAAGTCGTCTGCTAGAGATGTGTTCTATGTAGGAATGGGTGAAACATCTAGGCAAAAATGAGATGATTATGGGCAATTGCTCATTTTGCCACAATGTTTCAAAAGACGGAGACGGATGTGTCAATAAGTAGGAAAGGTTTAAAGTGCCGAAGGTATATTCTTGTGTGATGCTCATAACATATATGAGCCGTTCCACGAGAAAACCAACATCCGTCCGCGCAGGCTAATTCGGGCGGACACATCCCGTCTCAGGGGGATAGAGATATAGTAATGATTATTGAAACAGAAAATCCATAGACGAGGCGAAAAGTGCCTGTCCTGGTTAGCCTGCGTGGTATGCTTAGGCTTATATGGGTAGATACTTTACGCAGTGTCCACAATGTTGGTTTTCTTGTGCAACGGCTCATATACATATATATACATGTATATATATATGTGATAATTGTTGTAATGGCAAAACAGAGTTATATAGTGAAATTTATTATGATGTTTTTTGTAGGCTTTGTTTGATACATTGTTCCATATTGTGTAGTTATAGCTTTATTAGTAAATCTAATCTATGAGGAAGGTTTCATTAATTATTTTCACTACCCCTGTCTGTGTGACCCTATGGTATCACTTCTCCATCCATTGTTAGAAAACTGAGCTTATGTCATAGCGAATTTCCGTCATGCGTCAACCTTTTGCTTCAAACGACTTATCCTCCCTTACCACTTGGCTAATTGGGATGAAACTTCATAGGAAGCATCCTTTCAATTTATTTGGATCCATGCAATTTTCTGGTTTCCATGCCAACCGAAAGAAAAACAAAGTGAACAGTTAAACAATCTTCTCCTCCGAAAGTGTTATCCCGATTTTCAAATAATTTTGTAGAAATGTTCCATGGGTGACCCCTATCAGATTCTTTCAAGCCAAGTTGATTTGTCGAAAAACATGGCCACCAGAGAATGGGGCTATTTTGCTTTATATGGCTGTAGGGGAAACTTAAAAATTGTTCTCCCCCGAAAGTATTAGGCCGTTTTTCAAATAAATTTGTAGAAATATTCATTAGGTGATCCTCTATCAAATTCCTTCAAGCCATGTTGATTGGTCGACAAACATGGACACCAGGGGCGGGGCTATTTTGCCTTATATTGCTATAGTGAATCTTTAAAAATCTTCTCCTCCAAAGGTGTCTAGCTGATTTTCAAATAATTTTGTAGAAGTGTTCCTTGGTGACCCTCTAGCAGATTCCTCCAAGCCATATGGATAGGTCAAAAACATGGACGCCAGGAGGCGGGCTATTTTGCCTTATATGGCTATAGTGAAAACTTAATAAACCTTCTCCTCCAAAAATGTTTAGCCAATTTTATAATTTATTTTGTAGAAATGTTCCTTTGGAAACCCTCTATCAGATTCCTCCAAGCCATGTTGATTGGTCGAAAACATGGCCGCGAGAGGGCGGGGCTTTTTTGCCTTATAACATCTTCTCCTTCGAAAGTGTCAGACCAGTTTTCAAATAATTTTGTAGAAATATTCCTAGGGTGACCGACCCTCTATCAGATTCCTTCAAGCCATGTTGATTGGTTAAAAAAACATGGCCACCAGGGGGCGGAGCTGTTTGGAGATTTAATTTTTGCCTAATGGCAGTGGAGCGATACTGGCCCTCTTGGGCCTCTTGTCTTACATTGTTTGAGTGAATGGTTATTGCCAGGCGATTTTCGTTCATTCGTTGAGTGATTGATTATTGCCACGTGAGTTTCTTAAATGCTTTGAGAGATTGATTATTGCCAGGTAATTTTCTTACTTTCTTTGAGTAATTGGTTATTGCCAGGTGATTTTCTTACATTCTTTGAGTGATGGTTTATTGCAAGGCAATTTTCTTACATTATTTGAGTGATAGATTATTGCCAGGATTTTTTTTTTTCATTCTTTGAGCGAGGGAATATTGCCAGGTGATTTATTCTTTGAGTGATGGATTAGTGACAGTCACTTATGTCATTGGGAAACATAAGTACTGGCAGATCACTATATTCCCTTAACATCCTCATCATGAAGAGGATAACAAAAAACAGTATTAGCAATATCTATTGCTCTGTAACACCTATAGAAACCAAACTACTCGAGTACTACACTAGGGCAGTCATCATATCGTTATGAGGCTATGCTACTGTACATAAGTCTGGATTTAATAACAGTGTATGTGGCATCCTTAAAGACTTTCGAGACCCTACTCCACTGGTACAGGAATATTGATTGTCGATAATTATATTTCTTGTTTTTTTCAAACAAGAGCGTTCCTCAGAACATATCTGTGGCCTCTGAAAGATTGTTAATAAGAAATATTGCCGCACAAAATATACACAATGGGGGATAACTTCATAAATAAGTATGCTAGAGTTATGGTTAATGTGCACTGCATATCTACAGGCCACAAGCTATCTACAAACAATTGTAGAATACAAAATGTTAACAAGACGCCCAAGAGGGCCAGTATCGCTCCACTTCCATAAGACAAAGATTAAATTTCCAAACAGCCCTGCCCACTGGTGGCCATGTTTTTGGACCAATCACCATGTCTTGAAGGAATCTGATAGAGCGGCACCCTAGAAACATTTCTACAACATTATTTGAAAATCAACCCTACACTTTTGGAGGAGAAGATTTTTTAAGTTTTCACTTTAGCCATATAAGTCAAAATTGCCCAGTCTTCTGGCAGCCATGTTTTCAGACCAATCAACATAGCTTGAAGAAATCTGATAGAGGGTCTCCCAAGGAACATTTCTACAAAAAAAAATGAAAATTAGCCAAACACTTTTGGAGGAGAAGATTTTTTTATGTTTTCACTATAGCTATATAAGGTAAAATAGCCCCGGCCCCTGGTGGCCATGTTTTAGACCAATCAACTTGGCTTGGAGGAATCTGATAGATAGTCACCTAAGGAACATTTTTTCAAAATTATTTGAAAATCGGCCAGAAACTTTCGGAGAAGAATATTTCTTAAGTTTTTATTATATTTTTCTTTTGGTTGCCATGGAAACCAGAATGTTGTATGAATCCAAACAATTTGGAGGAATTTATGAGAGGACATTGAAAGGATGCTTCCTATGAAGTTTCATCCCAATTGTCTCAGTGTCTCAGTCTCAATTTCTCCTCCCTAAGGAGGAGAAATTGTTTGAAACAAAACTATGCGGGCACACACACGCACACACGACGGAGCTAAACAGAGAGATAACTAAAACACAGTTAAAGTTGTGTTACATTCTCCATATCACATGTTTTATAGTTCAAATGTTGAAAGATTTCTGAGTTATGGGGTAATGTTCATATTTTGTGACGACGCCGATAACAATGCCAAGGGTATCACAAAACCCGACTTTTTTTTATTTGAAAACAGACGAGCTAAAAAATGAACAAGACGACCAATCTGGTTTCTTAACGTTGACTTATGAAAACAAGTGATAAAACAAAAAAAGGTATCACTTGTTTTCATAAGTCAACGTCTTGGTAATGAGATGTTGAGTGTATGATGCTTTTCTGTGGATAAATTGTATTTATTATTATCTCCTCTGTTTTCTCTTTACATTATAGGCAGGCAACATAAAAAACAGAGGAGATAATAATAAATACAATTTATCCACAGAAAAGCATCATACACTCAACATCTCATTACCAAGATGTAGATGCATGGACCAACACTCATGACTGTGCAATAGAACATGCTTTTTCCAAAAACTAGATAAACATAAAAGGCATTACATAAATAAAAAGACGTGTTTCATCATTCAAGATTTTTAATAGTCATAATCAAGTGAAACTAAAGTAATCACTACCAAGGTTAATATTGGTATATATATCGGTATATAAATGCCTCTATGCAATACAGGCCTAACTTTTCTGATATAGCATCTACAAACGTCAATGTATTCCCACTCGCAGAAGCTTTCTGATGCCTCTGCAGCAGACAACTTTTCAAAAAACATTGTGGCAAAATGAAACTTCCCTCAAAACATGTAATTTTTACTTTTCAGTTTTGCCACAATGTTTCCAACTTTTTTCAGTAATTATCCATTCATTTATAGATATTTCATATATTTACTTAACTGTATTCAAAGTTGTCTGCTGTAGATTTCTTGTATGTGGGTAAGGATTACTCCTTGCTCAGATACAGATAATTCGAAATGTTTATGTATGGGAGAAATTGCTCATGGTAACCAATTTGTTTATTTTCCCCACATTATTTACATTCATTTGGAGCAATTTATCTGACCCACAATGTTTACAAAAGCCATCAGCTGCAAAGTCATATAATGCTGTCTACGTTTCCGGTAATATGTTAAAGTTGATAATACATTACAAGCATTTTATCATCAGCAGCAACCTCTAATTCTAGTCTATGCATCAAGAGAGCATCCATCTTGCAAATACTGCATATCAAAGGCGCATGCAAAATGGATGCAACTAAATCTTTGATCGAGATAGAACTATAACAGTTTATTACAAGTTCTCAATTGTGAACTGATAAAAGTGATATTTTTCAAGTCATCCGCTTTAACCCTTTCCCACATACAGACGCTTACTAACGCCTCTGCAGGAGAATACATTTTAGCAAAAGGAGAAATTGCTCAAATTGAGTGAGACGCTGCAAAGGTTTCAAAAATCCTATGTATCAGGCTTCAACACAGAACATCTAGTATATATGTCACAAAACATCACAGAGATTTTGCACAATCCAGTTGGAGAATTTCCCGGAGATATCCATACACATGGCAAACTGAGAACAGATTGCATGAATAGATAGTCTGATCTGGGTATACACAAGGATCACAGCAACCGTACAGCAGAAAGTCTGGTGTTCATTACTTCACTCTCATTATAATCTCTTAATAGAGCTGCATTGAACTCCGTGTTCAACCAATTGCCCGATCTGTTCATTTCAGACTATTCCAAATTGAAATACACAGAAAATTGAATAATCTGAAAGTAATAGTTATAACCGTTTCCCACCGGTAGATGCATTTTGACAATATGTCGCTGACGACTTTTGTAAACATTGTGGTAAAAGGAAAACTCTTTTTATCACAAAGTTTTCAACTCTATTCAACAAGTTTGCTTTCATTTATTAAGATTTCCCATATTTTGGTCTAGATGTTTTGAAAGTCGCAGAATTGTTGTATGTAGTTAAGGGTTCAACTCCATATTTACCCAGTTACCTGATAAAAAAATTAAAATTATTCCAAATTGAGACAAATAAACTTGAGTCATCTCATTGTTATATTTTAAAAAGAAAAGTAAACATAGTAGGAAATAGAGAAAAATACATTTTTACAAAGTATTTTTTTCCTTTCTCATATTGTTAAAACACGTTTCTCACATATTGATGCATCCACAGGTTTATCAATGATTTCACCACTTTTAAATTTTTTAACAAAAGTTTCGTCACTTTTACGAAAGGTTTCATCACTTTACGAAAGGTTTCACCACTCTCTTTTCCGTTTCATAACTTTTTATATAAAGGACCTCTGACTGGTTGTTTTGACTCCATTCAAGAAAAGTCTTTTAAATTACCATAGGCAAAAAAGGAATGCAGTGGTACACTTAAACTCCCGGCACAAGTATAATGCTTACCTGTAGAAAACCCCTTCAGGAAATGAAAACTGATGATCACAGCACGCAGTCGGTATATAATTATTTTTGCCGACTGCGAAACTAAAAGTCCCCCTTTATCAAATGATAAAATGATAATGATTTAACATGATGTACATATACCAGCCGTTTCTGATAACATGATTCTAGAAAATTATACGGAATTTATGACCAATTTAACTCGGTGGCATTTAGGAATATTATGAAAATGGGGACAAGACATCGTTACCTCTGCAGAGATGTTCAAGTGTAAGAGGACTTGCATTACCACCTTTGACAGACAGTAGTTTTTAAAAACATTAAAACCAGTGTTTGTAAATGACAAGTAGATGAGGGTAGGCATTTTTTATTTAAAAAGAACTATTTTCACACATTTATAAACATTACGTTTTATTTAAAAAAGGTATATTATTTTTAATTTCAGGTCAAAGGGGGAAATATCGACCTGTGGCCGTATGCCAAAAATATTGTACGTCAAGATGAATATCGATCGCTTTTAAGTGGGTATTTGCATGTTATTTAGAAACTCAAACTAAAATTTTATAAATAATAACAACAGTTTCATTCCTTTAGCAGTTGTTTTTCTTTCTTTCTTTCTCGGGCTAGTCGAATTTCTCTTCCGGTTGTCCTTTCTGTAAATGTCTTCACTCATTTTAGGCTGGATCAATACAGTCATCTGAAAAAATGGTCGGAACAAACCACGGTTTGTTTTGTCGGAACATTCCAAAGTTTTCTAACATCATACTTAGCATGTTAAAACACCCCCTACCACACAAGCTTTGGATATTTTTACGTTTTATTTCTCTTTAATTATTCCAAATATATCGATGCGTTCACGATCTACACTGTCAACATAATATAATCATGCATTGAATTCCTCATTAGCACGTCACTTTCGGTATATTTTACGGAAATAGACATTTTTTTTTTTTTCGTAAATCACGACCTAGATTATTTTGAGCCCGGATTTTAAATGCTTATTAAAGTTCCATTTTTGATAGTTTTCAATGCAAATTCTTATCCCATTAGGTTTATATGACTTTTTCCTACATATTTATCGCGTATTTGAATGTCATTCTTGGTTTCCTTTAAGGAAAACAATTAAAGGTTAGTATGCAGATCATTTCATTTTAAAACTTCATCTTATTATTGCCTGTCGTAGGATCGCCAACTTAACTATGAACCAATCAAAACGTTTCATTTCCTTTATTTCTTTTTGACATTATTCATTAAATACAGCATTTGATTGGTCTACAATCTAGATCATTTGTTTAACATCTAGGTCAAAACTGAGGTTAAACAGCTATCGCTGAAAAAGTTCCTATATAAATAGATGTTATAGGGCACAGCATGCAACGGCAAAGGAAGGAGATTATTACATAATAATCACCTTCCAAAATCCAAATAAATAAATGGTGACATCTCATCTCAAAGAAACAATGCAGGAGAAGTGCTACGTCTTAATTTGGGACGATTTTAGGGTACTTCTACCCGGAACCAATTCCGTTGTGGGGTTACACCTATGTCCAGAAATTCGAAATATGTATTTTTTTAACAGCAGATATTTGACCCCAACTTAAACTCAAAACCATTATCTCTGTCACTTTGTCCATACTGTTGGTTTTCTTTTGGAACGGCTCATATATTGTTGGTATTCAAAATAATCAACCAGGCAACTGTTTGGAGAACCCACTATATATAAGGAATTGGTAGATACGAGAAATTATATTCTTATAATACCCATTTACCCTTTCCCACATACAAAATCTAGACGACTTTGAAAACATTCTCTACGCCATTGTATTGGTTTACGTATATTTGTGGTACGAACTGTTATGGCCCGAATGATGTGATTAGGGTTACTTCCCTTGGGCTAATCTCCGCCATTTGTATTATCAACAGCGTTTCCTTATAAATGAACTGTGTTTATTCGTCTAGAGTTAATACCAACTGTTAACTGGCGCTATAAATGATTGAATAAAATTGAAAACTTTGTGACAAAAGTAGAAATTCCCTTTCCCATAATGTTTTAAGAAATCGTCTGCTGCTTAGGCGTCAGAAAACGTCTACATGTACATGTGGGAAAGGGTTATGCATAACTCGTCGAGGATGTGTGTCTGAAGATACAAGGAAGGTCATCCACACTTATAGTGTAAGTTTGGTAATAATGAGTATATCGGCCTGCGTTTAAGACATCTCTCTATTGTACTATGTACCGAATCTACCTCCATCTGGGTGTGACCTTTCTCCAAAATGTTTTGTGTTTGACAGCTAGTTTCAACAAAGTGTTTGATAGTGTTACGTTTCTATTTTAATAGCCGCAGCCATCGCTATAAAAGATGACTTCTTTAGTGTCTGGTTTAATTATGCTTTCTACGTGATCATAAATACATGAAGCATACGAATGTGCAGTCAACCCACCTTCACCTTCGTGCCAAAAGTAGCATTTGACATGTTTTGTTGACAAATCGTACATCGTAAAATTATGACCCGATAACTTTGTTTTATAATACATTGCGCTTGCTTCAACTTTTGGGCAAAGCAGTACAGACTGAACGTCCATGGTAAACATTTTGACATTACCACCTTGTGATGCCCGCTGTTTGTCCCTTTCCTTTTCAACTATTGCAGCTTCCTTTTTGCGAATGTGCTGTTGGTACTTATCTTCAGGAATATTGTTAGTCTCGTATCCAACACAGACATCGCATTGGTCCTTTTTCGGTCGAAAAAGAGACAAGTTCATATGATCAAACATTTTCTTCAAATATTTTCTGCCTACAACTTTTTGTTCTTTTTCAATACAGTACTGTTCATATATCCGAAAGAGATCTGCAAAAGATGTAAATACTGGCTCAAGGTAGACTTTAATAGAAGTCGATCTACAATAATGCGACGGCATCTTTGGTAATGACTCTAAGAATTCCTTAGCCACATCGGTACCATTAATATCCTTCCTTGTTCTAGGTATCGAGTTACTCTCTCTAGGCAAGCCATTATCGTCGGTCTTCTTCAACCATTCATACCAAGTGTATTTTCTGATACCAAGGGTTGATAGAAAACAATTTTTGCAGACTGAGACCTTGTTATCTCCATCTCGCAGGTGATATTTGTATGTATATTGTCTCCTACTATCCCCTTTACTTTTGAGTGATTCACATCTGTTGACTAGACTTATTACATAGCTTTTCTTTTCTACCCAGTCCATCCTATTCCAAAAAGCCTGAAATATTTCTTGTCGCAGTGATGGCCTTATGTCAAAACATTTTCTAGTAATCTTGCATCTATATTTACAGTTCTGTTCTCCCTGTATTCGTTCACCTCTTTCTTTCGAATGCGACTTCTTTCCACTGACTTTAGCAACACCTTTGTAGGCCATCCCTTGCATACGGAGCTTCTTGTTTACATTCCTTATCCATTTATCGGGATTTCCCATTTCTTTCTTTGCTCTTGGTATCTTTATATCATTAGCATTAGTCTGACCTATTTCTGTTACTACCTCCTCTTCATGATCTATTGGTATTTCATCTTGACTTGATCCTGGAATGATTTCATCACTTGTGTCATAAATGTTCTGATTTATTTGGTTATCTCGACCTGTTTGTCCTTCATTATCAATTAATTCATGTGCTATTGGCTTTGCTTTAACTTGTTTTAGTTTAGACTTAGTCTTTGATCTTTTTCTATCAATGCTGTCAACATCTGAATCATCAGAATTGGTGTATCGATCACGCTTTCCACGTTTAGAATCCAATTTCCAACCCGGATATTTTACTGAATCATCGGATTCCGAGCAATCATGACTGGAGGTATCTGGCAATGCAAACTCACTTTCCCGTTCCTCTTGTGTATAAACGCTAGTTGGCTGGACCGTTTGTAAGTTGGGGAAATTACCGTTATCTTCGTAACAATGTTGGACATTTTCAACAGAGGTAACCTTCGAACTTCGAATTTGATAAGAATCACAAGACCCCATATAATTTTCCCGTTCTTTCTGTGCAGTCGTTGTTTCGTCGGGTGTTTGTTGTGTGGCATCACTTATATCTTCGTTACAGTACAGGTATCTTTCAACATCTGTCACTTTAGCTCCTTGCAGTCGATAAAGTATATTATGGGCACATGGTGTTTCCATCTTTTTGTCTGACATCAGTATAGATTTAGATCAATATACGTATCAAGCACATACTTATCAAAGTCCGCACCTTTAATCGTCACAAAAACAACAGTAATATCGACCTACAATGTCTTGTGGTAAATCAAAAATACACTTAAGGTGAAATCGCAGTCCACAACCCCAGCAGAAAAGCCACACGTCTCCGTTGGAATCTTTTAAAAATACTTTATTCCCGGGAAGCAGCTGTTCTTCTAAAATCCAACTATTCATAGGTCGCTGATTACAAGTGTCACAAATCCAGTCGTCATCAGGTCCACTGCCAGAGGAATGAAACATCTTCCTGTAATGTTCAACGATAATACCATTAAGTATCCTATAAAATAGACTGGTCAGCCTTTAGATACCTTAATTTACTAGCATGGCTGTCCCATTTATTATCAAACCAAATCTTTTTGGCCATTTTTGTTAAAGGTGCGGACTTTGATAAGTATGTGCTTGATACGTATATTGATCTAAATTTATACTGATGTCAGACAAAAAGATGGATTACTTAAAAAAATATCATCATTTTTATAACAATAACAAAAGTCTTGGACATAGACATTATCAATCTAATAACACTGACTCTCTTTTTTTGAGATATATCTGATCCAAATCAGTAGCTTTCATTATGTACTCAATTCAAAGCAATAATAAGACAAGGCGATAATATAGATAACTATTTCTATGCATGTACATGTATCTGCGAAAATCTCGTATATGCTGTCACGCGCAACGTACAGGTTTGTATTGGAGAAAATCACGTATAACATAAAAATAGACAAAACGTGAAATAAATATCGTCGTATGTTACCCAAAACCAACCTAAACAAAAACAGTGAGTATAGTATCACAGGGATACATCTGAAATATCGGTATTGTAGACAAAACCAATAGCCAGAGTGATCAACAATTCAACGGGTTTGTTCATGTCCAATAAAAACACAAAATCAAGAAAATACCGAGATTTACTGACCACCAAAGCAAATATGAAATACAACATCTAAAGAATATGTTTCTACTTACCATTTCGATAAATTTCACCTTCTCAATAATTCTCCGGGAATTCTCATACGCGTTTTAGGTACAATAATATTGTACGTGATGTCAGCGATTTTCGCAGAACCAAAAAAACAGACCAACGACAGTCCCGGATTTTGTCACATGTTCTTAAAGCAACGTAGCGATTGGATATCGACTCCGGCAGATGATGAAATGGATTATCGCCATCCCAATGCATCAATAACAATATTAGAGCCAAATCCGTATACGAAGTTTTCTCAGATCAGCGACGATATCTGATAACATTTACATTTAACCGTCATTTGAATTGATGAATATAATCAGTATGGTAAGTCTATTTCTATTACACACAGCGATTGTAAATTTCGGTCAATGCATTTTTACTGAAGCCTAGGCATGTAAATAGCAGAAACGTTGTCGTGACTTTTTTGTGAGAACAATGATAAACCGTGAACACGTTCAAATGTAACCAGACCACTGCATTCGAACGTACAACGTTAATATCTACCGTTCATATAAGTCGCTTTTGTCCGTAGTTTAACCCTTTCCCACCTGCAGACGCATTTTGACGCAATAGCAGCAGACGACTTTTGAAAACATTGATGATGAGCAATTTCTCCTTTGGCCACAATATTTTAAACTTTATTTAACAATTCATTTATCTTTTATGGACAAATATCAGGTTTATGTCACAATGTTTTCAAAGTCGTCTGCTGCAGATATGTTTAATGTTGGAAAGGGGTAACGAGATTGAAATGTCCCTTCGTTTATACCAGGTAAACGGGCTTTACTGATTTCTTCCACAGACTAATTAATACCGGAATCTCTTGTCGCAGCATTTATACTTCGAGGTGCGTTGAATACAATGATGTATCGCGAGACTTGAGATCGAGAGAGATCTTAATTTTCACACACTTTGAGTAGCAACACAAAATGTCAAGTTACGCTACTAACGCAACATAATTTTCCTTTTGTTATATACTTACTGTAACATTAAGCACAGAAAAAAAGAAAAATTTAAATGTTTTAAATAATAAAATAACACATTTTAGGCATGAGATGGTATATACTCGTATGTGGGAAATGGTTAAAACTGTAAATGGAGAAAATTAAGCTCATGAGCAATTTCACATTTTGCTACAATGATATCAAAAGTTGTTTGTTGCAGAGGCTCATACAGGGTATATACTCGTATGAGGGAAAGGGTTAAGGAGAAAATTAATCTCATTGTGAGCAATTTCACCTTTTGCCACAATGATCTCAAAATTCGTCTGCTGCAGAGACTCAGAAAGGGTATATACTCTTATGTGGGAAAGTGTTAAAACCGTAAAGGGAGAAAATTAGGCTTATTATGAGCAATTAACCTTTTGTCACATTGATTTCAAAAGTCGTCTGCTTCAGAGGCACAGTAAGCTACATTTTACAAGCGACAAACAGTTTGACGGATTCATGCACGACGGTTGTAACTACATCCATCGAGTTGAAGGTCCCCACTGTAAATTGTGTACACACAGTCACTATTTATTTTTTAAACCGACACGTCTAAAGGTTTTAAATCTATACAGGTAACAGCTATTTCTTGTTGGGATTTTTTTTATATTTGTCGTTTAGCGATCGGTAAAAATGGCAAAATGGGACTTTCGACAATGCCATTCTCTTTTCTGAGTCACTTTGAGCCAGTGGCTAAAAGGGGCGAACGACAGCATGATGATGACAAATCTAAGTTTAATGGGTTTTTTTTATGCCATTTCGTAACAGCTTTTTTATAGTTTACAAGGTCTTATGTTTCACAAAGGTGTTTACAGATTGGCGTGTAATTGCTTTTCAGCGTGCCTTTTTATTAAATCATGTCCGATGAAATTGCTTTTGTAAACAAAGATTCAAACATGCCTCAAAATAGACTTTTTACATCAATTATAACAATTCAAATTGATACATGAAAAGTGAAATTTCCAATACGTTCCTGAAATAACCTTTAATTGTCAGTGCATTTTCCACTCAAATGATGACAATTTTTAGCTCTACTGGCCAAAGGCCAGAAGGGCTTATGTCGTGGCGATTCGTCCGTCGTGCGTGCTTGCGTGCTTGCGTCCGTCCGTCCGTCCGTCCGTAAACAATTTCTTGTTAACACGATATATTCTTCACTTTGATTGTATCTCAACCAAACTTATACAGTAGTTAGATATACATGAGAGCTCGGTTCCTTTCGAAGACCAGCTAGATCCGCCTATGCATGACTGGATTATGGCCCTTGAAATGGTCAAAATTGCTATAAAAGCGCTTGTTAACACGATACAGTCTTTATTTTTTATTGTATCTCAACCAAACTTATACAGTAGTTAAATATCCATGAGAGCTTGATTCCTTTCGAAAACAAGCCAGATCCGCCCCATACATGACTGAATTATGGCACTTGAAATAGTCAAAATTGCTATATTAGGGCATGATACAGTCCTTATTTTTGATTGTATCTCAATCAAACTTATACAGTAGTTAGATATCCATGAGAGTTTGGTTCATTTCTAAAAAATAGCCAGATCTACCCATGCATGGCTGGATTATGGCCCTTGAAATTGTCAAAATTGCTATAATACAGCTTGTGAACACAATAGAGCTTCCATTTACTATCTGATCTTCACCAAACTTAGATGGTATTTGAATATTGATGACATATTGGTTCCTTTTGAAACAAGCCAGATCAATGCCAGTAGAGCATAGGCCCTCATGGGCCTCTTGTTTAATTTTGTTTTACAGGACATACAATAAAACCTTTCGTCAAACCGTGGATTGCTCTTTCTTGGTATCAATCAACTTGGTTGTGTTGTGGACATGGGTGACGCTAGCTACCAACCATACTGTTTACAAGAATGGACCTGGAAGGAATGTGAGCTGTTATTTCTATTAGAGCATAAATCTAAGATTTTTGCAAGGGAACATTGTCACTTGATTTAATTTATTTTTCTTGCAATTTTATAATATTCAGAAACATGTAGTTATATGTCACTGATTTGTTTAAATTCAAGATCACTTTATAGGATTTGTGTGTGTGTGTGTGTGTGTGTGTGTGTGTGTGTAATAAGATAATAAATAATGTTCTGTTCTGTTATATTTAGCAAAATGTAAGGTCAACAACTGTGGAAAAGGGACATTTAGACAGATGCCTTAAAATAAAGATGATTCTTTTTGTACGAAAAACATTTTCTCCGTGGTATAAATAGAATAATATGACACCAACCTATTTTTAGATATATGATACATTTAAATGTTGTTGAGCAGAACATTATTTTTGCACTATCCCTTTCCCAGATACAATAAATCAGCAGCAGACGACTTTGGAAACGTATGCATAAGAATGTGAAAAATCTCCACAAATCAAAGTGTAATTATTGAACACAGTTGAAAGCATTGTCCTGCCACAATGTTTTTAAAATTCATCTGCTGTAGATGCGTTGGAAAGGGCTATACGTAAAAGCTGTTATGTTGTTAGAGACGTTAGGTGTGTTAGATCAATCTGAATACATACCAGGTTGTTACTTTTGCATGGACGGGACTAAATGATGTATTCCGGACTGGTTTAATTTACAGTTCATTTATCAGTGTTAAAAATAAAATATTCCATAAACATTGTTTTATGTGGGCAAATACAGTCTCTTTTTCAATGTAAAGTGAGCCTTCCCGCGAGAAAACCGACATTATGGCCTATGCGTAATGTATCGATCCAGATCAGCCTGCGTGTTTGACAATTCTAAAACTCCGTGTATAGATCGTATTCAGTGTAGGATAAGTCGTGCTTGTGATATAACATATGTGATAGATCTGTAAGCCTAACATATCCGTCTATAAATCGTATACAGTGTAGAGTAAGTCGTTACACTAATCGGTTACAAACCTGTTAACTAACTACACCATAATAAGGCAGGAGAATGTGTAACGATCATGTTTGACATTTCCAAAATTCCGTTTATAGATGTGATAGATCTGTAAGCCTAACATATCGTTCATGATTCATGTTTGAAGCATACAACTGCTTCAGACATGTGGATGTATTCAATGTTAGGTGCTGGGTTTTGCTGTCAGTAAAACCTAACACCTAACATGTAATACATCCGCATAATACCCTGTTATGATATTTTATAATTATTCTGCTCTTAAAATATGTGAACATTAAATGATAATTTTGACATATCAAATATATACATTTATTACAGAGTTGGAAAAAATATGTGGGAAAGGGAAAAAGCATTTTTGTTTAGCAAATCCTCCCTTTTTCACAATGGTTTTTTTCTAAAGCTATCTGCTGAATAAACTTGAAAAGATCGCCTGTTTGCGGTGAACGGTTAAGATTGTTATCGTCGACATATAGAAATGTAAAAATAGTAACACGTAAACTGTAAGATGATATTCAATCATTGTTTGTACATATTTACAGACCGAGTGTCCTGTGTAATACTCAAACACGAAATAGCATAGTTTATATAATATTGGCTAGGAGAATGGCTGCATCGGGTCCAGATAGTGCACGACAAGTGGAGGATTTGGCCGATATTGATGTGGAGATTAAACCAGTTGAGATAAGGTAATACTGAAATAGAAGATGATTAATGTTTATTGTGTGTGAGTGAGAGATCAACATACGGCGATAATTAAATATATGATAATTGTTTGGGGTATTTCGGTGTAATATTTAGATAAGTTCCCGTACGAAAACATTAGATGGAATCCGCCTAAAATGAGGCGGATTCCGGATTAAAATTGTACAAGATCTTAAATTTCCTGCTTAAATAAGGCGGACATGGAATTTCTTCAAATTTCGTCTAAGGTCTGCAAATGTCCGCCTAAGAGTTAGTTGGATTCCGCCTAAAGATAAGGCGGAAAATATTATTCTATGAGAAAAAAGAAACTCCGATAGAATTCTAAACAGTCATTAGGTGGATTTTAGACGGAATAAAAAACTTTAAACGAGTCTTAGGCGGATTTTTTACTTTTCCATTTACGAGAGCAAATAATTAAGGCGGAATTTTGGACATTGAATGATCATTGTAACTCAAACCTGAAGATTTTAAAACATACATATCCTGTTACTTGTCTGTGTGCTATCAAGTGTTGCTTTCAACATTAGTTAAGCTATATATGGCCATTTTCGAAGTACATGTATATCATAATTGCTTTCTTTTATGTTTAGCCTGACACCAGTACATCAGCTACAGACCCTTAAATGCCATACATAATTGAAGCAGATAACTTTTAAAAATGTTGTTTTTAAAAAAAATAACAATTTCTTCTTTTGCCACAATATTTTCAACCCTATTCAATATTAATCCTTCCATTTACAGAGTTTTTCGATATTTTTCCCTTTTAAAAATCCACTGCTATATTTTGTGCATGTGGGAAAGGGTTAAAGGTCGTTTACTTTGACGTTACATTCAAGTATTGAGGAACAGTTTCTGTAAAATTAAAAGTATATTCTTGATACAGAGCTTAATATATAGAGGGATAATTGCCAGTTTCCAACAATTTCTCCTTGTCTGTCCGTCTGCCTGCAAAGTGTTTTGTACAATCTCACTTTTTTTCAAAACCATAATAGATATTCCTTTGAAACTTACAATACTTACATGTTCACCATCATTACCTCCATCAACAGAAAAGAAAACATAAATCTGTCAAGGTTTTTGTCAGAATTATGGGCCCTTTTTAAATATAGAAAATACATTAAATCGGCGCTAAATCCAATTATTGACTTAACCCTTTCAGATATTGCTATGAAACTTGGAATAATATTCTATTTGTAGACAAGAGAATGTTACTATGTCAGGTGTTCTGTTTTGCCTATTACTGAACAAAGTTTTGTTTTATTGTCAATCACTAAAAGGTCGAGCGCACTGTCTTACAGACAGCTCTTGTTATAAGAGGACACAATGATCCTTAAATTACTGCAGCAATATTATCTTATATTTTTAGTAAACACAAAATATATATATATATTTTTAGATTCAGTCTGTCTTCTCTTCAGACAATTTACAGTAAAACTAAAATAACATTTGATATTATAAGATTGTATGTATTATACTATTAAGTAGAATGTCTTTGCATGTACACATTTATATAACCTGTTGTTTATTGATTAATGAGGTTACTAATATGAACCCTTCCTTGTTGTAATCTGTTACAGTTTTTAAAACAAATGCAGAAGACAGCTTCATAAATATATAAGAGAAAATATATTATTCTGTATCTCTTTTACCATAAATAGTTCTAATCTCGAATTCATATTATTAACCCTTTCCCTCATATGGACACTTGCTGACAACTCTGCAGTGATGATTTTGAAAACATTGGGACTAAATGAAATATGTTCAAAAGAAGCAATGTCTCCTGTTGGCACAATATTTACAACTTTTTTCAATACTTTCATTTATAGAGATTTTCTATAATTTGATTTAAAAGTTTTCAGTCGTGTGCAGGAAGTATATGGGAAAAAGTTAAAAACAATTATTTGTTATCATGAGAACTTACTTCATAAATCCAAGCTGAGCCAAAATGCTCAAATGTTGAGTGACACAATACTTAAGAAGTTTGGCTTGCACTCAAGCACACCAATAATTACTTACCAATAAACTACTGTTAGGTCTGAGCAAGAATCTGTTGCTAAGGAACTTAAAGGAAATAGGCCTCTATGAAAAGGTGTTTGATATGTTTTGGCATCAATTGTGATTTAAATTTAGATGTTTAAGACATATGGAGTATAGGACAGGGAACGTTCTTGAAAAGATTTTTTGAAAACTAACAGTCGGTTTTTATGGATATACAGTTCAAAGAACATGATGAAGATATGATTACCAACACAAACATGATGTAAAGAAATGGACAAGCAACAAACAGGAGAATATCACAATCAGCCTTCTTAACTTGATACAAGTGATTTAAGAACACTTTTATTGATGAATGATAATATCGTTAAACCATTCCCTTATTAAACAACATTTGAAAACATTTTTGAAATAAAATAAGAATAGTGAATCAAATTAAAAATAATGTGGTAAAAGGAGCAGTATTTTCAATAGTCATTTTCTTTAGAGACCTCAGAAAGAAAATAAATGTGGGAACGGGTTAAGCAACACGATCTATATATATGGAATAAATTGTAACACATATTTGACATATTTATTTACTTGCATAAATGTCATTGTCGGTAAATTTTGTATATCGATAGAATTTAGTATTGTGCAGTACACATTAAATTAGGATATAATGGAAAAATAAACCCTTTATGTTCTCCTTTTATCTTTTGTTTTCAACCTTGCATGAAAACTTCTACTAAAAGGATTTCACATTTGTTTCCATGATGTTTTGAAGAATATGACTTTAAAATCTTCCTTAATTACAGTTTAAAATTGATGTTCATGCCTCTCTGAAGCATTTAAACCTTTCTCTTATGAAAATGACTTTGAATGCTACTGCAGCAGGTGACTTTTAAAAACAATCGGATAAATCAGATAACAATTTCAATTACTCTTTCATTTTGATAACTGTTGCATTTTTCCACAGATGGTGCTAATTAAGATACTCTCATTATTATATGGTTATTATAATAGAAGAAATCTAAAGCATATGAATAGACAATGCAGATTCCTTAACGTCAATTACTCTTTCATTTTGATAACTGTTGCATTTTTCCACAGATGGTGCTACTTAAGATACTCTCATTATTATACGGTTATTATAATAAAAGAAATCTAAAGCATATGAATAGACAATGCAGAATCCTTAACGTCTTTGTAATAAGATAAATAGTTGTACGTTGAGTACTGGTGCGGGACAAAAAAGTAACACATATTAAGGGGAATTTACGGCTTTCATATGAACTGAATACTAGCAATCAATTAATAGAACCCTGGAATCACTCAGCTGAGTCTTTGACCAATCAACATGTGATTTGTTAAGTGTTCACTATAGCCATATAAAGAAAATTAGCATGGCGGCCATTCTTTTTTACAAGATTTTTTCGGAGGAGTGATCTTTAGTTGACCTGTACACGAAGTGTTCAATGTGAGCTATTGTGATCACATTTTGTCCGGCATCCATCCGTTGTGCGTCGTCAACAATTGCCTTGCTACAGACTTCATTTTGCATCCAATCTTCATGAAAGGTTATTAGAACATTCATCTCCATCAAATCTTGAACAAGATATAAACTGGGCCATATGATGTCAAAACCTAGGTCACTAGGTCAAATTGAAGCATGTTGAAACTTTATCAGAATGTTTGTCTTAATGATATGTAGGTCAAATTTGAATATGGGTCGTAAAAATGTTGGGTAAAAAAGTAGGTAACTAGGTCAAAATGAAGGAAAATATTGTTTACACTCTAGAGCTCATTTTTGCTTCAGCAGTTTGAAATTTTGTCAGAGTGTTTGTCTTAATAATATCTAGGTCGATTTTGAATATGGGTCTTATTGGGTTAGACACAAGGTCACTAGGCCAAAATGAAGGAAAATATTGTACAAACTCCGGAGGCCTCATTTTTACTTTGAGCAAGTTGAAACTTTATCTGTCTTGACGATACCATTTTGAATCGTTGATGGAATAATTGTCTTTATGTGTTTTGCATTCGAAATCACATTGCATTATTCATTTGAGCGATCTAAGGCCATTATGGCACTCTTGTTTAAGATTCCACTATAGCCATATAAGGCAAAAAAGCCCCGTACCCTTGTTTTTGACCAATCAACAAGGCTTGAAGGAATCTGATAGAAGGTCACCAAAGGAACACTTTTACAAAATTATTTGAAAATCGGTTGGAGGAAAAAGCGAAACTGGGCCATATGATGTCAAAAACTAGATAACTTGGTCAAATTGAAGGAAAATCTTGTTAACACTCTAGAGGCTGCAACTTTTGCTTCAGCACTTTGACATTTTGTCAGAATGATTGTCTTTATAATATCTAAACTAAGTTTGAATACGGGTCATATTGGGTCAGAAACTAGGTCACTAGTTCAACTTGAAGGAAAATCTGTTTAACACTAAAGGCCGCAATGTTTGCTTCAGCAGTTTCCAAAATGAAGGGGAATCTTGTTAACACTGTAGAAGCCGCATATTTTGGTTCAGTAGCTTAAAGCGACTGAAATCCAGATGGCACGAAAAAAAAAATCGAATTCGCCCTAAATGTTATTCTTTATGTTATCCAAGTAAGACCAGGGTAGAAAATGTATCGTTTTTTATCAATAAAGTGAACTTTAGTCGTTTTCAATTGTCCCGATGAACGGGTTTCCTATTTAAAAATACTTAACCCGTTACTGACAGTGTAGAATTTGCGATGGAAAAAGTATCGAAAACAAGAAAATCTCACCGATTATAGGGGTATGTAATATGTCAGTTATCATATTGTAATGCCCCAAATACAAAAATAACACTTAATTTCTTTATTTTTTTTCGACGGTTGGGTTTCTGGAGTTCAGTCGCTTTAATATTTGGTTAGAATGTTAATCTTAAAGATATGTAGGCCAAGTTTGTATATGGGTCATGCCATGTCGAAAACAAAATCACTAGGCCAAATTGAAGGAAAATTTTGTTAACACTCTGAAGGCTGAATTTTTAGCTTCAGCAGCTTTTAATGGTGTCAGAATGTTTGTCTGAATGATGTCTATGTCCAGTTTAAATATGGGTCATATTGGGTGAATTGGGTCAGAAATTAGGTCAATAGGCCAAATTGAAAGGGAATCTTGTTAACATTCTGGATGCTGCATATTTAACTTGCGCATTTTTAAATCTTATCGGAATGTTTGACTTGTTGATATCTAGGTCAAGTTCGAATATGAGTCATATTGGGTCAGAAACTAGGTCACTAGACCAAATTGAAGGGAAATTTTGTGAACACTGTAGCAGCAGCATTTTTTGCTTCAGCATATTCAAATTTTGTCAGAATGTTTGTCTTTTTTCATTTTTATTTTGAGCAAGTTGGTATCTGGTGACCCTCTACAAATATTATTCAAGCCATAAATTGATTGATTGAAAAACAATGATGTCAGGGACTCGGGATAGTTTCCCTTCTTAGCACTACTGAACACAAATTGTGGCTTTTGTGCCCATCCTTCCGTTTAACATTTTCATACAAACAACTTCTCTTAGACCAATGGAACAATTTCAAAATAATTGTACAGGACTGTTCCTTTAATATTGTCCAAATGGTTGATGTATATGTAGAACTTCTGTAGCTGCAGCATCTTAAAGTGGGAAAATGTTTTCCAAAACTAACAACTATTTTAAATTTTATTTAATCAGGTCTTATATATTAACACAAAAAAACAATAATAATTATTTTCTTTTGGCACAAAGTTTTTAAAAATCAACTCCTGACAATGCAACAAAAAGTGTTTGGAGTTGCAAAATAGTTAAATACACATAACTTTCATGATTTTTTTTATTTTATTTTCAAATCTTTAATAAATGGCGATCATATTTTTAAACAGTATGTCTTCGAATAAAATCTTAGAAAACCTTGATCAATCTTTTTTGGGGTAAAGAATTGGCTAAATACTGAGATGAGTTAGTCTGGGCGATGATGGTTAGCCTATTGTTTAAAATGTCCTTTGATATTTGGTAATTAAACATGTCATTGTTTTATTTTTATACACAATTTAAATTGGCATTTAATTTTAACTGTTACTCTTGTGTCATTTGTTCTTTTAGTACCCGAACTTGTAATGTTTATACAAAACAAATTTCTTTCACAATGCATAGGTATTCACATGTAATACATGTATATCCATGCTAAGGAAAATATTTGTACAGTTTTGTGTACCCAAACAGTGCCTTCAAACACCAGAGGATTAAAATTAATATTTTGCTATTCTTCCATTTGGTTACTACTTCAATATTTTATAATTAATCTGTTCAATGCTATGCCGTGGGACCATAACAGTTCATTGCCCTGACAAAAATACATATCACGCTTTTCGTCATTTATATATGTGTAGGGTAGGACAGGTTTTGTGGCTTTATGATCCTGATATATGCAAGAGTATTGCAATGTAGGATAGAACTAAGCTGTTTGCAACTTTGTATCAAATGTTATTTTACATATATTCGCACAGTCTCATCCGAGTCTTCATTATATTAAATAGATCAGAATGCATCTAATGACAAGAAACTTGATGTGTAGCCCCCAGTAGTTATACGCCAACATAACTTTAAACGATGCCAACTTGAAGTGTCAATAAGACTCCCAAATCGCTATACACGACTCATTAATTACAGTTTACATTTTCAGATTCTGCTATTATATTCGAGCTCTGGTGATAATGTTGAAGATAAAAAAAAATGCCGACAAAACAATCATTCATTAGATTTCCCGCTGTACATCGGTTAACGTATATATATAAAGCTGATAACCGCTAAAGAAATTTGTATTTGCCTTGAAAATGTCCGACAATATTTCTATTGCGAACTAATTGAAAAGTTAAAGTAGTAGAATATTGCTTATTTTGGCTTTGCTAGTCTGAAACAAAACACCTTAAAACTAACAAATTAATTTGCATGCCTTTTCTAAAGTTTTCGATGAAATTCCATTTTACTATTAATAACTATATTCGCCATCTTATTTCTAGTTAGTCGATATTACACACTCATACAATATACACAGGGAATCCAAACTGGCTTTACAATGGATTGTCCATGCAATTTCAGGAACGTCGAAAAGACGTCCCTGATAATTATGTAAAATAAAAAATAATCAAAGTACTGAAGTACTGGTAACGAATTATTTTGAACATTTGTAAAATCTAATTTATGAATGCAATTGATCATGCTATTGCACAATTTAGTCTATTTTATTATTATTAATATTTTTGTCCAGAGATTTTTTTTTATCAGTTGACAGTTTTAGTAAATGTAGCATTTCAACGGCGATGCGAGCGTTTAACATGCACACTAACTCTTTCACTGAGCTCTGCGTAAAGTCTGTCAAAACACCCATGGCATATTTGTGAGATTTACATTGTTAGTTCGATTTGTTTTCGTCACCAGGGGCGGATCCAGGATTTCGGCTTATATTATGTTTCATGTGAGTGAATTAATTATTATAAATCTATAATGTTTAACAAATCGCATAAAATAAGAATTAAAAAATAAAAAAAAGAACAGTTCCTATTAGGATTCGAACTCGCGTCCATAAGTAGTCCATGATTAGTAGTTCTACACGCTCTCCATTGCACCACGGTACTTTGATACAACTTTGAGCGTTACTTTAGTATATATATTAAGCTAACTGAATGCGCGCGTATGTTAACCATGATCTATAATTAGAAAGCCTCTTTGATCATCGTTATCATGTTGGAAAAAGGAGAAACAACGGCGATGCGAGCGTTTAAAATGCACACTGACTATTTCACTGAGCTCTGCGTAGTGGCATATTTGTGAGATTAACATTGTTCTATACAGCGTGGGGTCGACTTCTAGTGAATGGGCATACGACTAAAATTCATACTCGTGGCTTATACGTACCTGCCGACAAATGAAATATATGCGCGTACTGTTAATTTGATATTTTCTAGAAAATTGATTATCTATGATAATTCGATAGTATAATTATGACTTCACTGTATTGAAATAACACGTAGAAGTCATTTTAATATCGAAAAAATACTAGGACTATTTAGGTGCAGCGAATGTGTATTCTAAGCGGAAGTGTAGTTTAACCGTGACTTCCGGAAAGAAAAACGATCGCGTTAACTGTATTATTTTTTGAGAAAAAATAATTCGTTAAAAATCAACGACTGTTGTTGTTTTTTCCATAACTTCACAATATAATAATAATAATAAAGACTTAATTCATGGCGGATGAAGATAATCCCACCCTGGGATATCATCGTCCAATAATGATTATATATTTATTAATATATCAATACTTGAATAGAATCTCTTGCTTTCCTTTTCTTTATATGTTACGTATAATATCAGGGTGAGAATCGTGCAAGAAATATTATTTGCAATTAGGTAAAAACATACATTCCATAAAAATAGATAAATTTTCATTTTGTAATATAAACAGGATTTTGCAAGAATCGCTATTGCAAAACAGCGGAATAATGAGCTCCAAAATTTGACCCATCTGCATCAGACGACTTTTTAGGCATTGTGGAAAATGGAGAATTGAGCATTTTTTCCATTTCCCATAATGCTTTCAGCACAACTTAGTAATTACTTAGTTTGTAGAGAGTTTGAGAGTTCCGTATTTCTGCATAGATGTTTTCCCAAAAGTATTCTGCTGCAGATATGTTGTATGCGGGAACGACTCAATATAATTTTACATTTTAATTACAATAAAAAGTTGGATAAAAAATGTAAAACTGAGGTTTTCCTTTACGAGTTATGTACTCAGAAAATGTATTACTACATTTATACATGTGATTATATTGATGGACACTCTTATAATTATTATTTACTCTTTAACCCTTTCCCACATATAGACGCTCTCTGACATCTCTACAGCAGACAACTTTTGAAAACATTGTGACAAAAGGAGAAATTGCTCATCATGATCAGTTTCTTCTTTCGTTACAATGTTTTCATATATATGTTACTATTATACATGTACTTTAATTTATAGAGATTTTCCATATTTTTGCTTAGCTGTTTTCAAAGTCGTCTGCAGCCAATGTGTTACATGTGGGAGCGTTCAGAGTTGTATTTGGTTATGATTTATCAATATGATTATAATTTCTTACTAAATATATACGTTTATTTTGTATCATGCCTTGAGACTCGTCTTCCCTAAAATCGTCAGAAGACATGTATTAAAAAAAAGCTGAAATTAAATGTTTACACAGGCTTTCATTTATGACAGAGACATATACATATATATATATGTATGTATATGTTTCTGCTTATACTTAAACATATCAAATATTTATATTGTAAATAGCAAAAGATATGCTTAAAAATTATAAGGTAATGTGTAACAATTTTTCCACTTTTTTTTTTGAATTCGCTGTTGAAATATACTCTTCGGAACAGTAGTACAGATTATTGCAAATATGTTGTCGATATGTTTTTTCCATGTAATGGATTCATTTAGAAACAAGTTACAAACAATAATGAATAAGAAAATAGCAAATGTCGGCATTGTCAATTAGTGTTGTTTTTTATAGAACAGAACAGAATCTTTATTTACATTTGACATGTACAATATACAAACAGTTATAACATACATGCAAAAAGGGCAATTATTTGATATAGTTAGGGAAAAACAAAATTTGAATTTAGATAAGAATATAGATATTGATGTTGTAGGCGGGAGTAACTATATGTGTTCATGTTTTCAGTTTGATATTGATGTACATGTATATTTAAACATTTTCCGATATCTTTTCATTTCCTAGATATGTTTGATATGTGTTCCTGGAAAACCTATCTGTCGAACCTCAAACATGCATATTTTATAACCAAATTGTAAAAAATGTAGAAGGCAAAATTGTCTTTGTTTCAAATTCATCAAAGTTGAACGTCGAATGACGAAGTTAATGTAAATTTTAGCGTGAAATCGTTTTCCGGATATTTCCTCATTACAAATTATAATATAAACCATTCGAGATATCAGTAGATGTTTTGAAATTCGCAAATTTCAAAGTCCGTTCGGATTTCTGGCAGGAATTCTAGTCGAAAGATAAATATTTATAATGATAGTCGATCATACAAACATAGTAAATATTTTAAAAGCGTTTTCAAATCATGATATATTGTCTTCGAAATGCATTTTGACGTTACACAAACATGCAACAACGTGCGCAATGTCATAAAGTTGGGTTTTGGTCAAAGTATCCGGAGAGACTTCTGAGCTCGTTATAGGAATAGATAGTGATGAGAGAACAGAGAAACTCCAGATCAGACTAGACGGAGGTACACACTGATCTGGTTCTTTACTGATTTCTAGATCCCGAATGCAGGGGTGTATTCAGATTGTCATAGCACTATGAGTGCTAGTAAAAATCTGAATTTTTGATTGGGTGATTTGGCAAGCACATGGCGTATCTGCAATTATAACAGCAGGTGCGCTGTTTGTCAAAGGACAAATCTGTTCCAGAAAAAGGTTCGAGTAAAACTATATGTTCGAATTTTTGACACGTTCGAGTTAAATGATATATTCGAATTTCCAAACATTCAAGTTAAATGATATGTTCGAATGTTCACACATTCGATTTAAATGATACATTCGAATTTCCTCACGTTTGAGTTAAACGATACATTCGAATTTCCACATGCTTGAGTTATAGCGAATACCATGTAATATGTGACAAATCCTGCATTTTGATAAGTCACATTTAGTCCAGAGATTATTATATACAGATACTCTATATACTAACTTATCTACAGTCTCTGATAAATAAAAAGATTGAGAGGTTGAACTCTTTCTAATAAAGACGCAGTTGACGCGAATGCAGTTGACGACATTTGAAAACAGTGTTGAAATTGATCATATACATTTATTTATAGAGACTTTTCATAATCAGCTTACATGTTTTCAAAGTAGTCAGCTGCACGGTGGGAAAAACGGTATAATTAAATAGCTCATTTTGACAAATCGTATTTATATATTTAGAGATATTTCCTTTTTAACATTTCAGAAACAAATCCTAGTTCCTGTTGTCAAGTATCTATAGAAGTAATATTTCAAGCAAGAAACGGAATTGAAGTTTTATTTCATTATTTTAAAAAAAAGAGAGGCTAATGGTTTAGAGTTGAGCGGTTTAGCCATGGCAACTCAAGACGTTTCCCTGTATGATGTGTTTCTAGTGCACAGCAGTGAGGACGAAAAAATAGCTCGTGATATCGATGTTGTACTCATAGAGAATGGACTGAAAACATATGCCCACTATAGATCAGCAGAGGACGGATTTTTTGCGGGAAAATTTGTGACGGATAATATAAGATACGCTGTGCAAAACTCCAGACTCGTTCTGATACTGGTGACCTCCAATGCCGTCAAGTCAAACTGGGTGACCTATGAGATGGTTCTATCCATCGAGAAATCATTCGTGGAAGATTCGATGTGTGTCAGACTTGTATTCCAGGGAATGAGTGACGAAGAGATCAAACAGTTTAAAACGGGTGACATTGAATATATACCATACTATGTCCTTGACTTTGATAATGAGGCATGGAAAACAGACTTGGTGGAAAAAATAAACGGTAAGTTTTACAAGTCCAAATCAATTTCATGTGATAACAATATAAGTGCTACACCAGAGTTCTAGATAAACTTGTCTTTTCCCCAAAATATCTCTCTTTTTGAGACGATTATTTTGAGTACCCACAACATAGGGTTTGGTTAACCCTTTCCCTCATATAGACGCTTTCTGACGCCTCTGCAGCAAACAGCTTTTTGAAAACATAGTGACAAAAGAAGAAATTGCACAAAACGTGCAATTTCTCCTTTTGCCACAATGTTTTCCACTTTTAGTCATAGGTTATCCATTCAATTATGGATATTTTCTATGTTTTGACAAAATACGTTCAAAGTCGTCTGCTGCAGAATTGTCGTATGAGGGAAAGGGTTAAGTAAAAAGAGAGATATTGGCGGGGAAAGACAAGTTTATCTAGTCCTCTGCTACACCATACAAACAGCGACCTTTAGGAAATTTTTGAGTAGTCTTGACAACGTTACGCCCTGTTCACCATCTGGTTGTGAAAGAATTCTGAAAGAAACCAATGAACACGTTAGCAATTTGATTGTTATTAACATCTAAAAGTTGGATATTAACCCTTTCCCATTTGCATAAGTGTACTATGACTTCTTCAAAAACAAACCTTGTTAAGTCCATTATAGAAATTCAGTATTGATTTCAAACATTTTAGAACCAAATCCGAAGCTGTGTGATGTGCTTCCAGTTGGTAATGTAGCCCATGGTTTGGTTTACAGCTATTTTGCTGGATTCACTGTACATACATTTAAGGAAAACAAGACCTGTCCCTTGACAGCAATTGTTTTTCAAAGAATGATTGTAATTTGAAAACGTTTTAAATCGAATGATTGCTCATACTTTTCTTATTAAGAAGTCTTCAGCTTCAGATGTATGTCGCAAACAAAAAAGAACAAGTACAGCTCTTACCTCATCTACTTGTTTTTCTCCTGTTACATCTTGTTCAATCGCCGTCCACAGTCTGGCACCCAGTGTTCCATTTCTGGTTGAGGAAGTGTCTGGAATCAGTAAATGTTTGTTTGTTTGATTGTTTAGGGTTTTATACAGCTTTGTAAACTTTCCGTGATATCATGGTGGCCAGTTTACCTACCAATGTGTGTGCTCTGGCTTTCTCAAAGCAGAACTCCAAATTATAGTCTTTCTAAGAAAATGGCTGCTTTTACACATAGACTGATAGCCCATTGACTTCTTCAAAAACAAACCTTGTTAAGTCCATTATAGAAATTCAGTATTGATTTCAAACATTTTAGAACCAAATCCGAAGCTGTGTGATGTGCTGCCAGTTGGTAATGTAGCCCATGGTTTGGTTTTCAGCTATTTTGCTGGATTCTTGAGAAATGTTATGCCAAGTAAGTAATTCCCATATATTATGAATATTTTTACATTCACCTTTATGAGAAGATGAAGATGATACTAGTGTTTGAATAACACACATGTTTCTAAAACATTCCCTTTGCCGATAACAGAAGCATTTTGATGCATATGCAGCAAACGACTTTTAAAAATATTGTGACATTACAGGAAATTGGTCAACAGCAATCTTTCCTTTTGACACAAGTTTTCAACTCTTAATTACACTTTTGTTTGTAGAGAATTTAATTATTTATAGTCTCAATAATTTTTGCTGCAGATTTGTTGTATATGGGAACGGATTGAAAGAGATGCATGTACATGTATATGCTGTTTCATTTATTCTGAAGATCATAAGCAAACTGAGAAACTTGGGGAACTGCAAATGGACAAATATTGAATTGCACAAATGAGCTATAGACACAATATCTATTGATTCATATGCTAAGAATTACTTCAGAATATCATTGCCTGTTATCAGTTTTGCAATAATATAATTGACAGTAAAAAACACACACCATAAATTGGACCTTTATGGAATACATGTTTTAAACAGTTTTGGAAAAGGAAAAAATTGCCCACTTATCAATTTTGTTTCGAACCATGTTTATAAGTTGTCTGCTACAGATGTGACTTATTGTCTAAATTAGTAACCTTTTCTCTGATAGAAGACTTGCAGAAGATCTCTTTTAAAAACATTTAGAAGAAAAGGAGAAATTATTCAGTTACTTTTCCATTTTATATCGTGTTTTCAATTCTGTATCTAAATTTTACGTGAGATTTTAGAAATGTTCCAATATTTTCAAACAAGAAGACACAAACCGTATGATGAAGTTCATTATACACACAGAACTCTTTGTTTAATTTCCTCCAGGATTGATAGAAACTTTACCACGTACTTCATACAACAGAGAACATGAAATGTTACAGAAGTTTGTTGTTGTCTTCCCCGCTTCGTGTTGTGTCACACCCATCGAGGGGGAATACGGAGACATTGTGATTAAAAAGATGGAAGAAAGCCTAGAGATTAAAGCTACACATGGGGACAAGTGCAGAACCTACAACCTCTCGGTGTACTCTATCAGTAAAGGGAATCAGGTAGGACCGGAAAAAAGATTCTGTTCCTATTTAGATAACCCTTTCAGAACACTAGATAAGGGGCACTTTGTATGTTCTAATATCCTTATTTGACCTTCTAACACTATGTTGTGAGTACTCAAAAGAATCGTCTAAACGACACGATTCTTACGAGTACACTCATCATATGGTTTGGTTAGATAATTAAAGAGATATTGTGGAGAAAAGAGCTGTATACCCCTCATTATCTGCCCTTTTCCACATACATATTGAATCCTATCTTGCCTGATTAAATAAAACACAATTTTTCAACTACTGGTACATGAGTTTTGTAAGAATTATATTGCCCAACATAAAAATATTTTTGATACACACTTGTTAGTTTTTTCCAGAGTTTCTACTTCACTGCGGAGTGTCCATTTATCCTAGAGACAATGTACAAGACTACAAAGTTTGCAAAAGTTGGGCCACAGTTTCTAAAACACCAGTTTGAACGCTTCAGAAAAACACTGGTGGAGTTGGTGAACCATCGCAGCAATCAGGCCTTCAATAACTATGTGTGTTTTGTCGATTTTGAAGGTAAAAAAGATTTTTGACTTTCGTTACAAATTGGCTTTATCAGGAGTCCTGACTACTGTGCTTGCTACTATTGGGTGCATCATTTATTTACCCTATTTGCCCTATTAAATCAAAAATGCAACTGAAGAGTTTTAAACATAAATGCAAAAATGAAAGACCTCTATAAATGAAAGGATCATTATTTAATACAGTTGAAATCATTGTTACAAAAGGAGAAATTGCTTAGTATGATCAATTTTCACTTTTTGCCACAATCAATGTTATTGTTTTCTGCTACAGATGTATCAATGTGTCTGCAAATGGGAAAAAGCTAAACCCTATGTGGTGATAATTAATTCAACAATCTTCCAGTTATGTCACAGCATTTCTTGGTAAGTTACCAGTTCTTCTGGTCCATTTATCCTGACACCAGCCAGTCAGTCGTAATGCCAACCCCGCTATGTGATGGTAATAATCGTCTTACTAAGACTTCCCATTATCTAGCCCTTTGCCTACAACTATTGCCAAAGTTGTTTAGGGATGTTGGAGGTTTGGGGTTCGATCCGTGGCTGAGATATACCCAAATACTTTAAAAATGGTAGTGATGGCTTTCCCTCCTTTGCTCTCAGGGTTGTAGTGTTAGCATAACAACTGAGTTGCTTTTGTCAAGAAAAAAGGACCAATAGTACTGGTAACTTACCCAGGAGACGCAGTGATATAACTGAAAAGCTTAAACTGTAACAACGCTGTATGTCAATCCAGGAGTTGTGAGTTCAAACTCCAGGTAAGCCATTTGACAAAAATCATCGCTTCAATTGGTCTTCCATCAATGGGCTATCAGTCTATGTGTAAAAGCAGCCCTTTTCTTGGAAAGACTATAATTTGGAGTTCTGCTTTGAGAAAGCCAGAGCACACACAGGGGTAGGTAAACTGGCCACCGTGATATCACGGACAGTTTACAAAGCTGTATAAAACCCTAAACAATCAAACAAACAAACAATTACTGATTCCAGACACTTCCTCAACCAGTGGTGGAACACTGGGTGCCAGACTGTGGACGGCGATTGAAAAAGATGTAACAGGAGAAAAACAAGTAGATGAGGTAAGAGCTGTACTTGTTCTTTTTTGTTTGCGACATACATCTGAAGCTGAAGACTTCTTAATAAGAAAAGTATGAGCAATCATTCGATTTTAAAAGTTTTCAAATTACAATCAACCTTTGAAAAACAATTGCTGTCAAGGGACAGGTTTGTTTTCCTTAAATGTATGTACAGTGAAAACTGCAAAAATCTTTTTCATCAGAAATGCTGGAAAGAGTCTGTATGAGGGAAAGGGTTAACCTGATAAGCCATGACTTTTGCTGTGTGCTTCAAAATGATGTAATATATAGAAAATTTACTCCTTTATTACTTACTGTACAGTGTCTGTTGGTGTCAGTCCATTTACCTTTTCCCACAAGATAGCCACAAAGGGCTTTAAATATATAAAAAGAAAATAAGAAATAGTTCTTCCTAAAATACTGATTCAATTTCAAACTTAATATACAGAAATATTCCTTCTTAGTAGCGCTCTTCATAACATATGTTGATTGGTTCCACTTCTCTTCCCAAAATGGCCATCAAAGGTTAAAACAACACTTTCTCCTAAACTTTTTGCCCTATTTCAAAATAAATTCATACACATGTTTCATTATTGGTCCTCTAGAAAAAATTTCAATCTTTTTGCTGTGCTGTACAATATGGATTCCAGAGATAAAAAAAGAAAAGTCATTTAAAAACATCTCGTCCGTAACCACTGGCCAGCCAATTTCAACATGTTTTCACACAAGTATTCCATAGGTTACCATCTACTAAAGTGTTCAAACCGTTCCATCCCTAAAGCACAAAGAGACGCCAGAGCTGAAAATGGAAAAATCTTTAAACAACATCGCCTCATAAACCACTGACCAAATTTCAAAATTAATTCACACAAATATTCCCTAAGTGGTAAAATTGGACCAGCATGGTTTTCTTGTTAAACAATGTTTTCAAATGAGTTGCTGCATAAAGCATCAAAAGGTGCATTTATCCAGTTATGGGATAATATTTACCTATTTCAGGGAGAAGGTACTAGAACAGTAAAAGAATTGGAGGCACAGACAGATAAGGTATGTAACAGAATGTATTTCTATAATGCATCAAATGCTCCCCAAATATCCTTAGACTATAGTATAAATTATTATTGGAAAAAGAAGATTTTGCTTATTATGATTTTTTCAAAACGTTGTTTATAAAAGAATTGTGTCACAAATGAAAGTTGTTAGCTCACCTGAGCATGAAGTGCTCAATGTGAGCTCTTGTGATCTCCTTTTGTCCATTGTCCATCCTTCATGCGTTGTGCGTTGTCAATAATTGCCTTGTAAACACTCTACACGCTACATTTTGCATCCGATCGTCATGAAAGTTTATCGGAACATACATCTTCATCAAATCTTGGACTGGGTCATATGAGGTCAAACACTAGGTCACTAGGTCGAATCGAAGGAAAATCTTCTTGACACTCTCGAGACCCATTTTTAACTTGAGCATGTTGAAACTTTGTCAGAATTGATATGTAGACCAAGTTTGAATATGGATCATGTTGGGTCAAAAATTAGGTCACTAGACGAAATTGAAGGAAAATTGTGTTAACTCTCTAGAGGATACATGTTTTGGCTTCAGCAGCTTGAAACTTTATGTCAGATTGTTTGTCTGAATGAAATATAGGCCAAGGTCGAATATGGGTCATGTCAGGTCAAAAACGAGTACAATAGGCCAAATTAAAGGAAATTCTTGTTAACATTTTAGAACCTGTATTGATAACTTGAGCATGTTGAAATCTTGTATGAATGGGTATTTGATGATATCTAGGTAAGGTATGAATATGGATCATGTCTGGTCAAAAACTAGGTCACTATGCCAAAGTGAAGGACACTTTTTGTTAACACTCTGGAGATCCCATTTTTAACTTGAGCATGTTGAAATCTTGTCAGACTTATTGTCTTGATGATATCTAGGCTAAAGTTGAATATAAGCCATGTTGGGTTAAATTGATTGATTGATTGATTGATTGATTGGGGTTTAACGCCGTTTTTAACAATTTCTCAGTCATATCACGGCGGCCAGTTTACCTACTCATGTGTTTCCTGGTTTTCTCACACCAGTACTCCACACAACAATCTTCCCAAGAAACTGGCTGCTTTTCCACATAAACGTAGCCCATTGGTGGAAGACAAATGACGCATCATGTTGGGTTAAAACCTAGGTCACCATGCCAAATTGAAGAAATTTTATGTTAACACTCTAGAGTTGGAATTTTTGCTTTAGTAGTTTGAAACTTTGTCAGAATGTGTGTCTTGATGATATCTAGGCCTAGTGTGAATATTGGTCATGTCTTTTATTAGGTTACTAGACCAAATTGAAGGAAAATCTTGTTAACACTTTTGAGGTCACATTTTTCACGTGAGCATGTTAATTGAAACTTGTCAGAATAATTGACTTGATGGTATCTAAGGTTGGTTTGAATGTAGGTCATGTGACTCATGTCTGGTGAAAATCTAGGTCACTTGACCAAATTTTATGAAATCTTGTTATCATGCTAGAGACTGTATTGTTTGAATTATCAGTTGTTAACTTTGTCAGAATGTTTGTCTATATGTTATCTTGAGCCAAATAGAATATTTGTCCCGCCAGATCAAAAACTAGTTCACTAGGCCAAATTGAAGGAAAATCTTGCTAACACTCTAGAAGCATTTTGAAATCTTGTCAGACTTATTGTCTTGATGATATCTAGGCTAAGTATGAATATGGGTCATGTCTCGTCAAAAACTAGGTCACTAGGCAAAATTGAAAGAAAATGTTGTTAACAATCTGGAAGCCGTATTTTTATCTTGAGTATGTTGTAAGTTTGTCAGGACGATTTTTTCTAGACAAAGTAGAAATATGGGTCATGTCAGATAAAAAACAAGGTCACTAGGCCACATTGAAGAGAAATCGTTTTAACACTTGTATTACATAGCCTGACTGCAAAATGAGTTATTGTGATTGACTATACGGTTGACGTAACTCAGGTGAGCAATCCAGGGCCATCTTGGCCCTCTTGTTTGCAATTATCTGTGGATGTTTATCAAAAACCATTCCTCACATATAACAAATTTGCAGCGAGCAATTTTGTTAACATTGAGGCGAAAATACGTAAAATATAGATAAAAGTATGTATACATACTGAAAAGAGATGACAGAATTTGGGCAATAATCATGTGGAACAGAGATAAACCACTTTCAACATATCGTTTGATAAGTCCTTTATATACCTTTCTTATTAAATTCTAATCCATTTTCGTTATCTGATGACATCAATATAAACCTTAACCTTTTCCGATGTATAGAACAATTCTGCAGCATATGACTTTGAAAACATTTAGTCAAAGATATGGAAACTCTCTATAAATGAAAGAACAATTATTGAATAAAGTTGAATACATTTAACAATTTCTCCTTTGTTCACAATATTTTTAAAAGATGTCTCCTGCAGAGGCTTCATAAACCAACAAGTTATGAGAAAGGGTATAAGGCGATGGTTTTAAAATATTTAAAAACCAAAGAAAAGTTATCAATTGTCAAAGGTATTTATTTTTTCCAGGAATTTTTCGCAACAATCACTCACGAAGAAAGTGAAACAGACAAAGAAACTGCTACTGCAATTTGTAATTTTTTGAGTGATAAAGAAGTGAAGTTTACCAACGGCAATGGTGGTCACATGGAAATTTCCATTCTGGGTAAAGCTAAGTGGAACATATTTGTATTGTCTAAAGACTCCCACATGGATCCCGTCTTCAGAACCCAGCTCGACTCAGCCATTCATGAGAGCGTGAATAATAATTTGATACAGGTATTGTTGATTTATTTTATTGATTTTCTTAGGGTTTACCCTCTCCCAAATACAGACAAATTTTGATGCACCTGTAGGAGACAACATTCGACATTGATACAAAAGGAGAAAATTGCTCATTCGGCAATGTTTTCTTCTCTATTCAATAGTTATACTTTCATTTATAGACAATTGACATATTTTTTGTCTAGATGTTTTTCATGTTGTTTGTTGCATATTTGTTCCATGTTGGAAACGGTTAAACCCTTTATGTTGTAAAACAGTGTCCAATAAACCCTTTCTCACATACAGAAGCTTTCTGACGCCTCTGCAGCTGACGACCTTTGGAAACAATGTGGCAAAATGTGCAATTTCTCCTTTTTCGACACTGTTTTCAAACCTATTAAATATATTTAAATCTCAACTATGGGGACTGTTCCCATTTTTGCTAAGGCATTTTCAAAGGAGTCTGCTGCAGATTTGTATTTATGTGGAAAAAATATTTTTTGCAAGAAAGAAAATCATTCCAGTGCAAACTCTTATTTTATTTGGGTTAAATGCCATTTTCAACGCTATTTCAAAATTAAGCTCAGTGACTGAACACTTACTTTTGATCCTTGGGTGACTAATCAAATGTACCCGGGCTTCAAAACTTTAAAAAAAAAAATATGTACTCAGAATTCATTCTCATCTGATTGTTCGGAAGCAAATTTATTTTAAAAATTGTCCAATCAGAAGGTTGGTTTTTTTTGGAGCATAGAGGTTCATTTCTGAACACAGAGAACATTTTCAAAAAGTTTTATAGTTTCGATGTCAGGTGGTCTCAAATCCACCACCATATCCACTTGACCGGAGTCTAAAGAAGTGCATGTACATGCCATTTTAAAGACGGATTTTTTTAATTATAGGTGATACCTATTGTTTCCAAGGAAACAAATATCAAGGACATTCCAGAAGATTTTAAATGGATGACCATGTTGGAGGAGAAAGATGACAAATCACACTTGAACATCATGTGGAAAATGATGACAGGTAATCTATGGAAACATTTCAAAACTTGATCATAGGTTAAATCTGAGGCGGATTGACGTCAGTTGTTTGTTTTTTGTGTTAGATCCAAATATATATTTACTGAACTAACCCTTCCGACCTTTCCCACATACAACAAATATGCATAAGATGACTTTGAAAACATCTTCTGTAAGTAAGAAATTGTCATTATCAGCAATTTCTCCTGTTTTGACAATAAATTCAAAAGTGGCGTCTGTATGAAGGAAAAGAAGAAAAGGTTTAAAAGTGAAATTATCAAGAGTGACTATGCCACAAGTGGAAATGGCTCTTTTGGTGTTTTCAAATTGAATGATGATAATGTGATCTTACATTTTAACCCTTTCCCTCATACGACAATTATGCAGCAGACGACTTTGAACATATTTTGTCAAAAAATAGAAAATCTCTATAATTGAATGGATAACCTATGACTAAAAGTGGAAAACATTGTGGGGAAAAGGAGAAATTGCTCGTTTTGAGCAATTTCTTCTTTTGTCACTTTGTTTTCAAAAAGCCGTCTGCTGTAGAGGTTACATGTATATAATTACGGAATAAAGACAAAATAAACTGTGAAAATATCACTTGATTATCTTTCTGAGAAATAACAGAGGATTATATCTTCCAAACAGTCTTGTAATAAAGACATGTTATAAAACACTTTAACTCTTAATGTGTTATGATACTTTTAGAGTCGTCTGCTTTTAACCCTTTCAAACATACAAAATATCAGTGAAGTTAGGTTGACGAGTGACGAATTGGCGAGTGACGAACTGTGACATTTTTTTAGGTCCGTGACGTTAGGTTGACGAGTGACGAATTGACGAGTGACGAACTGTGACATTTTTTCTAAAAACTTTATTTATTTCATTTAGATAATGTATCTGGACGTATTAAATGCAAATTAGGCCCTATTTAATGTTGCATGGCGATCAGTCAATCAGAAGAGCTTCGTCAAGTTCGTCAACTAGTCAATTTCGTCATCTAAATTGACGAGTTGACGAACGAATTGAAGAACTTGAAGAAGCTCTTCTGATTGTCTGATCGCCATGATACATTAAATAGGGCCTAATTTGCATTTAATACGTCCAGATACTTATCTAAAGGAAAGAAATAAAGTTTTTAGAAAAATAATGTCTTCGCCAATTTCGTCTACTTTGTTGACAAGTTGACGAACTTGACGAAGCTCTTCTGAATTACTGATGGCCACGAAACATAAAATAGGGCCTAATTTGCATCCAATACGTCCAGATACTTATCTAAAGGAAAGAAATAAAGGTTTTAGAAAAACAATTTTTTCGTAAATTTCGTCAACTTTGTTGACAAGTTGACGAACTTGACGAAGCTCTTCTGAATTACTGATGGCCACGAAACATAAAATAGGGCCTAATTTGCATCCAATACGTCCAGCTACATTATCTAAAGTTAAGAAATAAAGTTTTTAGAAAAATATTTTTTTGGTCAATTTCGTCAACTAAATTGACGAGTTGACGAATTGACGAACTTGACGAAGCTCTTTTGATTGACTGATCGCCAAGAAACATGAAATGGGGCCTAATTTGCAAATAATACATCGGGATACATTATCTTAAAGAAAGAAAGAAAGTTTTTAGAAAAAATGTCACAGTTCGTCACTCGTCAATTCGACACTCGTCAACCTAACTTCACGGACCTCAAAATATCAGCAGCAGACAACTTTGAAAACAATTAGCCAAAATATAGAAAATCTCTATAAGAAAAAGTTCGATAATTGGAAAGAGCTGAAAACATTGTGGAAAAATGAGAAATTGCTCCTTTGCCACAATTTTTTCAAAAGTCATCTGCTGCAGAGACAAGAGAAAACGTCTGAATGTGCCTCAATGTTTTCAACTCTATTTAATGATAACTCTCATTTTTGCCAATATAGCAAAATTTTAAAGAAGTCTGCTTCAGATTTGTTTTATGTGGGAAAGGGTTTACAATAGTAGCATTAGTTTATTTACTCAAATTATTGATCACTTCCAAATAAGCCCTATGTTTAAGTCTGTTTAGTAATGTTGCTAAGCTACAATTTTCACTCAATAATTATCTCATTCCTACACGCAGAATCATTTAATACATCTGTAGCAGATGACTTTAGAAAATATAATGGCTTAAGGAGAAATTGAGCAATTTATAATTTGGCCAAAATGTTTTCAACTGTATTTAATAGATAATGATAATAATAATAATAATGATAACAGTAATTTTAACTCACTGAATGTTATTTTCATGTTTAAAAGAGATGTCTTGATTTGTGATGAGTGCATTTAATAATGTTTATCCATGTATATCTAAAATATGAACTGTTTCTAAGCTAAAACTGTTGATCACGTGACTAGCGAATACCGACCGCGTAGACCAATCTCCTTTGCAGAGAGCCGTTCTTTACACTCGCTTACAAATAGTTAATTATAGGTGAATATAAGATGTTTATTTGTTTTGAAACAAATGAAGAAACGAACAAACTGAGATGAAACTGGTTTTAATAGAAATATGACTTTGAATGAACACTCTCTATTATACCTATAAAGAGAGTGCATACAAAATTATTTCGTCCTTGACACTTTTAAATGTGTCATTAGATTCCCTACATGCATTTTGCTTGCGTTCTGTATATTGGTATGCATCATTGACACAAGGTCGCTCATCATTATATAACTTTAAAACACGAGTAGTTGGTGTTGTTTTTTTCATTATTAAAAAGGAAGGAAAGAATTACAATAAATTAACATGTTGTAGGGTTTAGTTTAAATTCGAAACTGTTTAGCTGATATTATATTTCGAAAGTACTTTGTAAATATATTGGACTACATTTTAACATTTGTCAAAGTATGATATAATTAGGATGCCAAGCTAATATCATTTTGAGAAAAGAGAAAACTCTTGTCTTCAGCGATTTAACCCTTTTCTCATTGTTTTAAAAGTAGATTGCTGCAAAGGTGTTTAATGTTGACTTTAATTGGGGAAAGGTAAAACGACGTGCTATTGCATGCAAATCCTAAATTGTCTGTTTTGTGGTTTTATTGACAAATAATACAATTCAAATATTCTGACAAACATTTGAAAAGTGTATATGGAATTCACAAATCTTATAATTATTCCCTAATGAAAGCACTGTAAACATACTAAGACTAATGATTGGCAAGAATACTCATTTCCATTACTATTTATGATCAATAATTAGTTAACTGTGTGTATGGTCAACCTACATTAGAATGGAGATTGGTCATAAACAATGAAATGCTTCAATCATATTTCAATGAAGGACATTCACTTCGTTTACAAAAGAAATGCAAGTTATGATACATTTTCACTTGACCCCACCACTGATGTTCCGATATGCCCCTCAATTGATAACTGTTTTTTCAACTTCTGTAATGTAAGTGTTATGCATAAACTGCAGTATGAATTTCCGGCGACATTGATGCGATGCATCAAATTTCTCTTCTACACATATTTATATAGA
The DNA here is from genome assembly GCA_031761405.1 of Serripes groenlandicus. Taxonomy (NCBI): domain Eukaryota; kingdom Metazoa; phylum Mollusca; class Bivalvia; order Cardiida; family Cardiidae; genus Serripes; species Serripes groenlandicus. The sequence continues at coordinate 34,638,803 of JASEVX010000004.1, forward strand.
CATCTGTTGCATTCAAGATACCAGCACCATTTAGGGGAGAGAATTTAATCGTGTAAAAGATGTCCACTACTATGCCACCAGGAAAGATATGTTGATTTAAATGTCTTTAAATATCACAGTTCCTGACATGTAGTGGAATTTGGTTCCATATTGTTGGTCCTGAGAAGGTCAAAGATTTTCTATAAAATTCTTTTCTTTGTTTAGGTATGCTATGTGCTGGTTGATTACACTTTCATTTTAGCGGTTTTCCATATTTTGATTTCATTTTTAGATGTTTTAAAGTTTTCTGCTTCAAATTTGCTGTATGTTGGGAAAAGGCTTGTGTAACTGGAATAATTGTCTTTTTATGAAATAGTAGAATTTGGTGTGATATGTCATGACTTTTGCGTAATCAATTACGAGTAGGTATATTTTTACAGACACACCAAGGACAATGATCGAGTCTATGCCATCTGGTCCAGTCTATCAAGGCCTCGCCTATGGTTACATGGTCAACTATCTCGCCATTGCGTTGGATGGTCAAACGGCACAGGGTAGAGGTGAGTTACCTGTTTAAACCTTATAATGAGCAATTTCTTCTTTTGCCACAATGTTTTCAACTCTAAAGCACAATTAAACTTTAATTTGTATACTTTTTCCAAATGTTTACTTGGATGGTTTTAAAGTCGTCTGCAGCTGATTTGCTGTATGTGGGAAAGGGTTAAACCTTTCCACGATATTTCAAATCTACAGCAGATGTCATTAAATTCATCTTGGCAAAAATATGGAAAACATCTGTTAATGAAAGTAAAATGATTGAATATAGTTGAAAACATTGTGGCTCATTATGAGCCATTTTTCTGTCTTTTTCCAAAATGTTTTCAAAAGTCGTCTGCTGCTGAGTTGTCAGAAAGCATATGTACTTGCTAAGTGTTTAATACATCTGTGCAAAAAATATGAAAATAAAGAGAAATGACCAATTATGACCAATTTTTCATTTTGCCATACAGTTTTCAAAAGTCGTCTGCTGCAGATAGGTGTCAAAATGAGTCTGTATGTGGGAAGGAATAAAAAATGAATTAGACAAATGATTTAATGGTGTAATATCTCTAAAATTGGAAGAATTGTTTATATACAGAGCTGAAAAACATTGGAGGATAAAAAGAAGAAATTGCTTGTTTGAGCAATTTTACATTTTACCTTCAATACATTCAAAAGCCTTCTGCTAGAAAGGCATTTAACCCGTTCCCTCATAGAACAAATCTGAACCATACGACTTTGAAAACATCTGGTTAAAAATACGGTTAACGTCGATAAAAGTTTAATTGATTGATTGATTGATTGATTGATTGATTGGGGTTTAACACCATTTTCAACAATTTTTTAGTCATATCATGGTGGCCAATTCACCTACTCATGTGTGTCTTGGCTTTATCACACAAGTACTCCACACTCCATACTTTCCAAGCAACTGGCTGCTTTGACACATAGACTTTTAGCCCATTGGTGCAAGACAAATGACGCTTGTCACAGTGACTTTTGTCAAACAACGGAAAGAATGTTGGCCGAGCTGGGAGTCGAAACCCCCTGGTTTGACAGCCTTCGTCGCTACCGACAGAGCTACGGGGGCTTAGTTTAATCATTGAGTTGAATACATTGTGGTAAAAGAAAAAATGCTCATCATGAGTCATTAACAGTTTTATTGTCAGAAAATGAATATAGGTTTATGGAACATATAATGATGCAGATGATGAAGACTGGTGATACAGGATGCAGAGGTTCCTCTGAGACTTCACTTCACGGGTGCATTAACCATTTCCCAAACACAGAGATGCCTTCTGACGCCTGCAACAGACGATTTTTGAAAATGTTGTAAAAAAGGAGAAATTGCTCAATATGAGCAGGTTCTCCTGCTGCTAGAATGTGTTCAACTCTTTTTAATTATATTAATTTCATTTACAGAGAATTTTTGCTTAGATGATTTCAAAGTAGAGTGCTGCAGTTTTGTTGTATGTAGGAAAGGGGATTTAATTCCCTTAATTGCTAGACAAGCTCATTTGTATATCTTCTGTTTAATGTCAGTGTTTCGGGAAAGGTTTGAGGATGCTGTACAGAAATACAAAGTAACGTGTCCATGCGTACCGAGGGTTTTCCTAATCACACCCAAGTCATGTAAATGTCCTGCCCCGGGTACCCAGTTTCAGAATGAGAAACATATTGGAGAGGTGGAACCAGTTGTGATAGGATTCAGAAAATACTGCCTACAACTATATGAACTTACAATGAGAAATGGGAAAGTAAGTGAGTTTGTTTAACCCCATTTCCACTTGCAGACGTATTTTCAAGCATCTGCATCAGACAACTTCTGAAAACATTGTTGCACAAGAACAAGTTGCTTTTTATTGAGCAATTTGTCCTTTTTGCACAATATTTTCAACTGTCAAATATATATTAAAGGTGATTTTTCGATTTTTTGCCTAGAGGTTTTCAAAGTAATCTACTAGATTTGTTGTTTATGTGAAGGGTTTAAAACTATCTTCCTCCATAAAAGGTGATTTAAACTTCCCTAAGACTTCGAAATTGCTAGGTTGACTAGATGGCAATGAGAGAAGATGCCAATCAGACTATGTGGAGGCACGGGCTGATCTGGACTTGCTTATCACAAAGTCCAGAAAGGTTGGTTCTCTATATACATTTTGGAAGTCACGTAGGTTGGACTAGATACGGAGGAGCAAACTGTCTTTTCTCACCAAAATCTATGTTATGACTCAACCAAACCCTATGTTGTTGGTACTCAAAATAATTGCTTCACCGAGATAAACAGTTTGAGTACCCACAACATTGGGTTTGAGTTTCAAATGAGGATTTTGGAATGTGGAATATATGTACTTTCTTTAAAGCACGGCCATTTTCGTGGATTCTAAACCATTGAGGAATTTATATCCACTTGACCCAAAATTTATAAACACCTTGGGAAAAAAGCGAAAGAAACACTGGACCAATGAATATGTAGTGTTGAGAAAGACTAGCAAACAGTGGTGATAGAAGAGAATATGTCAATAAAGAACAATTTAACCCTTACCCACATACAACAATTCTGCAGCAGACGACTTTTTAAACATATAAGCAAAGATACGGAAAAGCTTCATAAATGTTGGTATTATTACTGAATAGAGTTGAAAACATTGTGACAAAAGAAGGAATTGCTCGTTTTGAGCAATTTCTACTTTTGTCAGAATGTTTTCAAAAGTTGTCTGCTACAGAGGCGTCAGAAAGCGTCTATATGTGGCAAAGGGTTAAAAGGGGGTCAGCTGCAGATTCCTCAAAGGTTTACCTTTTACTACAAGCAGATGAATTTTGAAAATATTGTGGCAAAAGGAGAAATTGTTCACGTTTCAACTGTAGCTAGTGCTTATGCTTTCATTGTAGATGTTTTCCATATTTAAAATAGATTTTTTTTTTACAAAGTTGCATTTTTGGTAGACTTGCGCATGCGCAGAGGCTGCCATAGTCATAGTGAGTTTGAAGTCACGTGATGTATATGCCCTTCACCACCAACAATTAAGTGCAATTTTTGGTTTGACTAATTTACGAATGCTCACAAAAGCAAACATAGAGTAACGAAAAAAAATCCGATTACTCAAGCTTATAATAGAAAATAACAAGTCTTGTAAGTGTAAATATCATATTTAAAGTGTACACAATTATTTAGATATCACTACGCCAATATAGCACTGCACCGCGCAATTACCCTTTGTAAATTGTAACCCTTTTTTCACTCTCGGCAGAGATGTAAACATCCACTCGCCCGCTAGCATAAGCGAGTGGAATGAAGGATCGGCTAGTACGAAATTATAGGCGCTAGTCCATACATATTCGTTCATGTCCTTATTCATAAAGATAGTATGCATTGCTAAGCCTTTTCTTTCTCTTTCTCTCAGTCCATCTATTCCTTCGACAACGATTAACGATGACTTGCATTTTGGATAGGTGCTTTCGACAAGGTCCGCGTCTAAAGAAACAAATTTCATCAAATGATTTGAGCGCTTTAAATCACTTGTTTATAAAGCGTATAGAATACTTTGATTATAATAGGCAGAACGAATAACGAATAAATCTTGCAAGAAATCGATCATTTCTTTCGGCCAAAATCAGGTAAATGACCCGCGGATATTGGTTGTTACAACATAACTGATTCATCCTTTTATTCTAAATTTGTATTACACAGTTCAAAATTAGATTTTGACAGTTTGTTCGTTATGATTTTGACGCGATTCAAGATTTTGACGCGATTATTTCGTTCATAGAGTTGATTACTAACAGATGACTAAGTTGATGATGGAAAGAACATTAACAAGTTAAGTTAAGCTAAAACATGCACAGGCAGGCGAGTGTTTCATTAGGATAGTAGTAGTAGTAGTTTTATATTTTATTTAAGTGACACGTAATACAAGTTATACATACAATATAATAATATAACAGTATGACATTCACATTTGTTAGTAATAATTGTACATATTGGGCGTATTACCCAGCCATACAAATGGCTTATGAGTCACTAGACATCAATCAATATAAGTACTAATAAGAAGTGTTAATAAATGATAATAAATGATAATAATGATAATTAAATGATAATAAATGATAATAAATGATAATATGATATTATGAATAGTTATTAAACATGATTAAATGGAGTAAACTATTTCAGATCTTTTTAAATAACAATTTTGTATATATATAGCAGATTTCTTAATAAGTCTTTTATCTGTCAACATGTATTTCAGTCGTTGGGCAAATGACACATCTAAAAAGTCTGGTAAAATTCTAGTTGCATAATTATAAAATAAAAGTCTCAAGTGAGAGTATTTTATACATTGAAACAGGAAATGATACTCTGTTTCCACCACTTTTGGTAAATTACATATCTCACAGAGTCTTTCTTCAATTTTTAAATTCCTAAAGCGTCCTGTTTCAATACGAAGAGGTAAAGTTCCAGTCCTAACTTGTGCTATGATAAGTGCAACACTCAATTCCCAATCCTGCTTGCCCTTTAACAAATCACAACCCACCCCACAATATAAAAACTCTGCAGCAGACGAATTAAAAAAAATCTGAGCAAAGATACAGAAAATCACATTTATTGGAAGTGTAATCATTGAATATAGTTGAAAACATTGTTGCAAAAGGAGAAAGCTTGTTATGAGCAATTTCTTCTTCTGCATCAATGTTTTCAAAAGTCGTCGGCTGCAATTACGTATGCAAGTGGGAAAGGTTTAAATAAGAAACACTTTTTCAAATGATAGTCAGTTGGCTATTCTAGTATATAATGTCCGTCTTAAATAATAATGACAAAACTTTCAAAAAACAAGAAAAAGATTTTTTACAATTTAATTGAAAACATATTTAATCAAAGTTGGGAAAGTTGTCCCTTTCCGTGCTTTTTTTATGAGAGTTCAAATCACAAGCAAAACTTATGGGACAGAGTTGACAAATAACACATTGACACAATTTCAGATTTAGGCTTTGTTTCTGTCAAACTGCTGAAGAAGACAACACTGAGACACACATTTTGATTAAAAGTTTATTTAAAAAAAGGAATAATTTTATTTATGATAAACAACATTACAATGATGGTGTAGAAAATACATGTCAACAATACATTTTTCAATTTGTACATTCATTGCACAGACCAAATCTTAGCAAGTTTGAAATTATGGACCTCTCAGCACATTTTTTCTCAATTCATTACTTCTTGGCAGGATTTTACTGCTAAAATTGATGAATTTCTTTGTAAAATAAATATTCATATATGCACTTCTGTATCTCTTCTTAAACGATCGCAATTCTACCTTCAGTACTTCAGTACTTTGATTCAGATTTGTTTCTATGTGGAAAAGGAAAAAATACTAATTAGATAAAGGGTCAATATCCATGCATACCAAAGAACAGTTTTCTGATTTCTTATTAATTTTTATAGAAAATCTGTTATGCACGAGAATATGCGACACACACCATTACATTGCACCAGATGGCACATAATTATCCATTTGCTGGAATGAACACGGATGAAATGAAGAAACAAGCACTACAATGTGTGACTTTGTGCAAACAAATCATGGAAGATAAAGACTTCAAAACACACATTGGGGACATCAAGGATAAATGTGTGCTCGTTTATTTTGATGGTAAGTGGATCTGAGTTCAACGTCTATCTTATAACGCCATTTGGAAAACCTTGGGTAACCTTTTTTAGGCTTAATGAATTGTGCTAGAGGGATAAACCCGTTCTCACTTGTATATGCATCTGAAGCAGACGCCGTGTGAACATGTAGAAAATGGCTCATTATTACCATTTTGTCCTTTCACCACAACATTTTCAACTCTATTCATTAAGCATACATTCATTTATAGATTTCAATTTTCCGCCTAGATGTTTTAAACCTTTCCCATAGTTAGACGCTTTCTGACGCCCCTGCAGCAGAATTTTTTTAAAAACAGAGTAATAAAAGAAGAAATTGTTCAAAACAAGCAATTTCTCCTTTTGTCACAATATCTCAATTTTATTCAATAAATGTTCTTTCATTTATAGAGAGTTTCCATAGTTTTGTCTAAATGTCTTGAAAGTCGTCTGCAGATTTGCTGTATGTGGGAAAGCTGTCTGCTACATATTTGTTGAAGGAGGTAGAGGGTTTAAACAGTTATTTCAATCGGAAAAAAAAGCCTGGGTACCAGCTAGAGATGGAGTGTCATTAACATGTGCTAGCTAACATTAATTTACCCTATCTTTAATAATTTACCTGATTTGATGTGAGTATCATCTACTTTAACCCTTTCCCACTTACAAACGTATTCTGACACATCTGCAGCTGACCTATTATGAATATGTGTGGTAAAAAGAGAAATTGATCATAATGAGTATTTTCTCCTTTTGACACAATGTTTTTAACTTTATTTGATGCCTATCATTACATGATGGAGCATATGTGATTCCTTAAAAGCAGAAGACTTGAAAACATGATGAGCCATTTTCCCCTATTTCAACAGTGCTTGAACTCTTTTTAACCCTTTCCTACAAGTAGCAAATCTGCAGCAAACAAATTTGAAATCATCTTGGAAAATATCTATCAATAGACCAGAAAACATTGTGCCAAAAAGAGAAATTGCTCATTACGAGCAATTGGTCCTTTTGTCACAATGTTTGCAATAGTGGTCTGGTGCAGAGGCATCACAAAATGCCTGTATGTGGCAAAGGGTTAATATTAAAACTTTTTAAAAAAAATCCAGTCTTGATTTCTCAAGTGTTTTAACCCTTTACCTCGACATCAAATCTGCAACAAATGATTTTGAAAATATCTAAATAGAAGTATGGAAAATCTCGATTAAGGATGTACTGAACTGAAAAGTGGATTTTTCATAATATTTAACTTTTGTTGTAACATTGCTTTTTTTTAAAGTTTGATGTATGTTAAATAAAAAAAACACAAAAAAAAGGTAGGGTAGTGGGCTTTATTTTTTGCTAGATCATTTTATGAAAGTCTTATGATATGCATTTGTTTGCTATTTCAGCACATGAAAAATCATTTTATGAAAGCCTTATGATATGCATTTTTGTGCTATTTCAGCACATGAAAAAAAAAAGTTTTCACGCAAATTGCCAATATTTGAAAGATGATAATGCTAATTGTTTGTGTTTGTTTGTGGTTTAAATCTCATTCTGAAGTTATTTTATCCATATCTTTGGAAGTTCATGTGATACGTTGTAAATAAACCTAAAAGATAGACACTTTTGTTCTTTAATGAGAACCCATATTTGTCAGGTGTAAGAATAGACAAATTTAAAACTTTGAAATAAGGGAAAAACATATTTATAATATTTAACTTTTTCTGAAACTTCTTCAGGTTATTGCAATAACTATCATTTATCAAAACTTTAAAAGAAAAGTATATATAATTGGGCAAAATTTTCAATTTTTCAAACATATCTTCAAATGTAATAAAAGTTTTCCAATATTTTCTACTTTTTTTCAAAACAATATGATACTATACAAGTTCAAGAATAAAATTGATATGTATGGACTTTAATATGTTCTTTTTACCCAGTTATATTTCTTAATCAAACATGGCTACTGGACAGCGGCTCACGAAAAATTATAAGGCTCACGAAAAAATTAGGCCCTTTGTCTAAAACAAATTTAAATCACTTTGTTTTAAATTTTTAAGCATTATAAAAAGGTATAATGACTAAAAAGCTTTTAATTGTCAACAAAATCAGAAGATTTAATAACAATGTAACAATTTTTTTTTTTTTTAAATTTCAACTTCTCAGATCAGTACACCCTTAAATGAAAAGAAAATTATTGAAAAAAACAGCTGAAATCAATAAAAAAAAAAAATAGAAAAAAATTGCTAATAATGAGGAGTTTCTCCTTTTCCCACAATGTTTCCAAATGTCGTCTTCTGCCGATGTGTCTGCATGTTGAATAAAGGTAACAAACACTTTTTTTCCCTCACAGATTCCAAAGAAGAAATGCCGGATGCAGTAGAACAAGAGATACAAAATATCCCGGATACAGAATACATAATACCTCCAGACCTCGCTGAAATTCTGAGGGAAACACGACTATAATCAAAGCGCTGAAGGCACTTAATTTGTTTGTGTACACCAAACTGTACACACATTTCCTTAGCATGGATATACATGAATTACTTGTGAATACCTTTGCATTGTGAAAGAAATTGTATAGATCATTACAAGTTCGGAAAAAAGAACAAAATCTTCTCCACCAAAATAAATCTTGTGAAAAAACATGTGTGATTTTGTTTATTTTTTTTATGCCATCCTGCAGCCATGTCTTTTAAGAAATCAATATCATTTGAACAAATTGTTGAAAGGGTCTCTTAAGGAACATTTTATCTTAGAATCAGACAAGCTAATTCACAGGAAATTATTTTTTCTGATGCCATAGCAACCAAAGCTCAGCATTGAATCTTACATCTTTAAACAATTCTGAAAGAGGACTACAAAAGGAACATTCCCGTTAAGATTTGTTGAAATTTGTCCTTTCGATTACAAAGAGATTTCCATTGAAGGTAAATTTTGACAAAAGACAGACAACAGTCAGAGAGTGATTATAATAAATCAAGTTGAGCCTTATGCTCAGGTGATTTAATAATATGTTGCAGAAAAAGCATACAAGTGATAATGTACATTTATTTATATTTCTTAATTGTGTTACTTTGGAAACAAAACACCATATGCACAATAGTGGAGTTAACATGTATTCTTCCAATTTTCTGTATCAAAATAAACAATTATTAAAGCAGAAAAATAGTAACTGGTGAAAAGACAATTCCTCTAATAGGGCCAAGTCATGTTGAAACAACTTTGACCTTGACTTGACAAGATTGATCAATTATCATTTTATCTTGATATTCTTTTCATTAATTGCTATTATTCTTTTCATTTGAAAGCCGCAAATACCTCTCAACATGTGTTACTTTCTCGTCCCGCACCAGTACTCAACATACAACTATTCATCTTACTACAAAGTCATTGTCTTTTCATATAATTTAGATTTCTTCTATTATAATAACCATAGAATAATGAAGAGTATCTTAAGTAGCACCATCTGTGAAAAAATGCTACCAAAATGAAAGAGTAAATTAATTGAAATCATGTAGATAACATTGTGGAACAAGACCTTAGACCGAGGGTGTCTCGCCCTTCTATGAAATTTGACCTAGTGTTTGACCTACCCCATTACCTACTTTTGAACTTGACCAGGATGTGATCTAATTACTCTTTATGAAGATTATATAAACAAGAGGCCCAAGAGGGCCAGTATCGCTCCACGGCCATAAGGCAAAAATAAAATCTCCAAACAGCCCTGCCCCCTGGTGGCTATCTTTTTTACCAACCACCATGGCTTAAAGGAATCTTGTAGAGTGTCATCCAAGGAATGTTTCTGCAAAATTATTTGAAAATCGGCATGACACTTTCGGAGGAGAGGATATTTTAAGTTTTCACTATAGCCATATAAGGCAAAATAGCCCCACCCCCTGGCAGCCATATTGTTCAACCAATCAACATGGCTTGAAGGAATCTGATAGAGGGTAAGCCTAGAAACATTCTACAAAATTATTTGAATATCAGCCAAACACTTTCGGAGGAGAAGATTTTTTAAGTTTTCACTATGGTCATATAAGGCAAAATAGCCTCGCCCTCTGGCGGCCATGTTTTTCGACCAATCAACATGGCTTGAAGGAATCTGATAGAGGGTCACCCAATGAACATTTCTACAAAATTATTTGAAAATCGGCTGAACACTTTCGGAGAAGAAGATTTTTTAAGTTTTCACTATAGCTATATAAGGCAAAATAGCCCCGCCCCCTGGCTGCCATGTTTTTCAAGCAATCAACATTTCTACAAAATTGTTTGAAAATCGGCCTGACACTTTTGGAGGAGAAGATTTTTTAAGTTTTCTCTTTAGCCATATAGCAGCCCCGCCCTGTAACGGCCATGTTTTTTTACCAATCAACATGGCTTGAAGGAATCTGATAGAGGTTCACCCATGGAACATTTCTAAAAAATTATTTGAAAATCTGCTTAACACTTTTGGAGAAGATGATTTTTTAGTTTTCACTATAGCTATATAAGGCAAAATAGCCCAGCCCCCTGGCGGCCATGTTTTTCGCCCAATCAACATTTCTTGAAGGAATCTAATAAAGGGTCACCCAAGGAACATTTCTACAAAATAATTTGAAAATCGGCCTGACACTTTCGGAGAAGAAGATCTTTTAAGTTTTCACTATTTTTTTCTTTGGGTTGCCATGGAAACAGAATTATGGATGGATCAAAAAGAGAGGATGCTTCCTATGAAGTTTCAACCAAATTGGCCAAGTGGTTTGGGAGAAGAAGTGGTTTAAAGGAAAAAGTTAACGCACGCACAGACGCACGGACGCACAGACGCACGGACGCACAGACGCACGCACGACGGACAATTCGCCATGGCATAAGCTCGACTGGCTTTCAGCCAGTGGAGCTAAAAATGTGATTTCTAGAGTGTTCTCTAAGTTATTCTAATATTTGACCTAGTGATCTAGTGTTTGACACCTCATGATCTATTTGTGAACTTGACCTAGATTTGATGAAGAAAAAATCCAGTGGTTAGATTTCGTGAAGATTGAAAGAGACTTCAGACGATTATTCCAACATTTGACCTAGTTCTTGAAACCCCATGATCCAGTTTAAAACTGACCGATATTTGATGGAGACAGTTGTTGTGATTAAATTTCATGATGATTGAATATCAAAAGTGAATTCTAAAGTTTTCAAAAGGTTATTCTAACAATTGACCTCGTGATCTAGTTTTTGACTGGACCGAGATTTGATGGAGATAAATGTTCTGATAAACTTTCATGAACAATTAATGAAAAATGTGGCTTCTACAGTCAAAGTTAACCAAGGTTGAGTTGACCAATGTTAAGTTTTGGCAAACTATGACCTTTACCATGGTAATTTTGATGTTGAATGATAGAAACAAATGTTTTGATAAACTTTCTTGAAGATTAAATGAAAAATGTAGTAAAGGTTAACCAAGATTAAGTTACCTTTCTGCCAAATTATGACCTAGACCTTGAAAAGTTTGATGTTTAATGATGTCGTGGGCGAGACAAAAAGGGAAAACTTATATTTATATGAGCATTTTCTCCTTTTTATCTGATTTATCAGATTGTTTTTAAAAGTCACCTGCTCGCTGCCTGCTGCAGTGGCATTCATAGTCAATTTCATACGAGAAATGTTTAAATGATTCAGAGAGACATGAACATCAATTTTAAACCGTAACTAAGGAATATTTTAAATTTCTATTGTTCAAAACATGATGGAAATAAATGTGAAATCTCTCAAGAAGGAGTTTTCATGCAAGGTTAAAAACGAATGATAAAAGGAGAAAATAAAGGGTTTATTTCTCCATTATATTCTAATTTAATATGTTTGTTTAATTGGGGTTCAACATTATTTCAGTTATATCACGGCGACAGCTCACTTATTCATGATCCCTGGGTAAACAAACCAGTACTAGGCTAGACAATGTGCCTTGCCCAAGGGCACTCCATCATGACCGTTATGCCGTGACTGGGACTCGAACCCGGGACACCCGGTTTCAAATCCCCGACGCTAACCACTCGACCACAGAGGATTTCTGCAATTTAATGTGTACTGCACAATACTTTATTCTATCGTTTCACAATTTGTCCCTACAATGACATTTATACAAGTAAACAAATATGTCATATATGTGTTACAATTTATTCCATATATATAGACTCAGATCATTGTTCTTAACCCGTTCCCACATTTAGTTGCTTTCTGAGGTCTCTGAAGTAGATGACTATTTAAAATATTTTCAATTGTCGTTTAATAAGGGAGTTGTTGAACGATAATATCATTCATTAATACAAGTGTTCTTAAATCACTTAAATCTAGTTGAGATGGCTGATTGTGATATTTTCCTGTCTGTTGCTTGTCCATTTCTTTACATCATGTTTGTGTTGGTAATCATCTATTCACCATGTTCTTTGAACTTTATATCCATAAAAATCAACTGTTAGTTTTCAATACATCTTTATAAGAACGTTCCCTGTCCAATACTCCATATGTGTTAAACATCTATATTTAAATTTAAATCACAATTGATGCCAAAACATATCAAACACTTTTTCATAGAGCCTATTTTCCTTTAAGTTTCTTATCAAAAGATTCTTGCCTCCGGCCAAACTTCTTAATGGTTGTGTAACTCAACATTTGACATGCCGGTACATGTTTTCCTGAAAAGACAAACAAGAAAGCCAAATAAGAATATATCATAAAATACACCAGTGAGGGAGGCATAACTCTGGAACGTCTTAAAATATTTGTCTACTTTTTGTTGCAAACGAGGCTTTATTTCCTATAAACATTCATATCAAGTTTGATGAAGATTTGATAAGAACTGCTGAAGTTTAAGACCAGACAAACCCTATGGCCAGTTTCAAAAAGCGCCTTGACTTTTTTGGCTGATTATCAAACTAGGCCCAGAAATGATGGTCACAAACATGTTCACATGGTTTGGTGTAGATCGGAAGAAAACTTTTTGACGAAGAGAGCAGACAAGGCTATTTTGGATAATTCAATGGCTATATTACTAAATTGCCTTAGGTAATTTGACTGATTGACCATACATTACGGCAACAAACATTGACATCAAGTTTTGAAAAGACGAAATGATAAATGTTCAATTAAAGAGAGCAGACTTGGCTTATTTACGGGCAATAATCGAAAAGTGCCGAATGTGATTCTGCTGGGTATTGTACTTGTCCTGAACCGTATACCCACTAATATGTTCAACAAGTCTAGTGAAGATGGAATGAAAACTTTGACCTAGAGAGCCTCCATAGATTTTCCCGTTATACAGCCTTATGGGCGAATAACAAGGGTTGTTCTGAGTAACAAATAAACCCTTACCAACAGACACTTTCTGATGTCTCTAAAGCCGATTACTTTTGAAAATATTGTAGCAAAATGAGACATTGCTCATTGTTATTGATTACTCCTTTTGCTACAATATTTTCAGAAGTCGTAATGTTTTCAACCGAATTCAATAAATAAGTTTTCATTGATAGTTATTCTTTTTATTTTTGCCTATAAGCTTTCAAACTTGTCTTATTTGTTGTATGTGGGAAAGAGTTAAATTAAATCAAACAAGGAAAAAAAGGAGTTTGGTTTGGTATGGAATTGAAATGTCATAAAAAGACTGATTTCATTATTTACATTAAATACTTTTGGATTTAATGATTGATTGATTGGGTCTTAAAGCAGCAGTCGCTGTTTCAAAAATGTTTCAGTCATATCATGACGGCCAGTTTACCTACTCATGTGTTTCCTAGCTTTCTCTCACCAGTACTCGACACAATATACTTTCTAAGCAACTGGCTTCTTTTCCACATAGACTTTAAGGCCATTTGTGAAAGACAAATGACGATTGTCACAGTGACTTTTCTCAAATGTCGGAAAGAATGTTGACCGAGCTGGGATTCAAACTCACAACCCCTGGATTAACAGCCCGCGTAACGGTGACGCATCGCTACCGACAGAGCTACCGGAGCTTGGCTTGGAGTAAATGAAGTAAGTTCTCATGATAACAAATATAATTGTTTTTAACTTTTTCCCATATACTTCCTGCAGAATATAGAAATGAAAGTATTGAAAAAAATTGTAAATATTTTGCCAAAAGGAGACATTGCTTGTTTTGAAAAAATTTACCTTGTGTTTACAAGGTGTCAGCAAGTGTCCATATTAAGGAAAGGGCTAATAATATGAATTTGAGATTACAACTTTTTTGAAGAGAAGACAGACTGAATCTAAACAAGTATGCCAAGTTTCATAGCAATATCTTATAGGGTTAAGTCAATACTCGGATTTAGCCCAGATTTAATGTATTTTCTAAATTGAAAAAGGGTCATAATTCTGACAAAAAGCTTGACACAGTTATGTTCTCTTGTCTGTTGATGGAGGTAATGGTGGTGAACATGTAAGTATTGTAAGTTTCTAAGGAATATTTCTTATGGTTTTGAAAGAAAAGTGAGGTGGTACAAACCTCTTAACCAAAATTAGATTAAATCAAAGCGCCAATGGCACTGTAGTGGCGATCGTATGGAAAATCCTGCAAAGTAACAAGCAGTATATCGGTGTAGGGCTTGCGATGACTCTGGTGCGGGTAAATTTGAGAATGTATCAACCCTGCATCTTTTGACAGTATAATAATATTAGTTTGCCAGAATGTTGTCTTGCTGATTTTTTAGTTACGTTCTGAAATTGGTCGTGATGTGTTCAAAATTAGGCCATTCCAAATTTATGAAAAATCTAGTTGGTACTCGACAGACTACCGTTTTAGCTCATTAGAATGGCTATTTGTAATCTAAATTGTTCGGGTAATCACATGTTCATCACCAGGTCGCTGGGCCATATTAAGATAAAATATTTTGTACACTTTAGAAATGACTAAATGACTAAATTATCAAGATAAAATATTTTGTACACTTTAGAAATTACTAAATTATCAATGAAGGAGAGAAAACAGTATCCATTAGTTTGGTATATTAAACAGGTCTGTTCAATTTAGTCCCTTCACATTGCATGATTGAGGGTTGTCAGAGACATATAAACACAGTATATTTATATGTATCTGAGGTTGTTAAACTGCTTCGAAAAATGTGAGTGCAAAAACAAACACAAACATGCTCAAAAAGCACAATTTCACTGTTTGCCAAACTGTTCAATTTATAAAATATAGGCATCTATTATAATGCTCGATCTCCAAACTAAATTAGGCTACACTTTCAGCATTGATTGCTAATTGACTCTAAAACGTGTGTACACACTGACATCTCGTGTGTCCTTTAAACCTTTGTAAACCAGTCTTATCATCTAGACGCTTTCATATATTTAAACAACTACAAAATAAAGCGTTTATAATATTGAAATAACCAGTCTCGCGCGCTATTTATAGAACCTTTTGGAATTTCCAGATTTGAGTATCATCAAGAGTTATTTGCAAGGCAGATATAACGCGTAATGATATTTATTATCTGCCCAATCATGACAAAGATAATATTTACATATCTTAACTCTATGTAGATAATGTCTCAATATTTAGTAACAAGTAGCACTGACATAATTATTATTTATCACGTCTCTGCATCAATGATGGAACTATAACGGATGTGAGTAAATTAGTTTGCAGTAAGGAAAACAAATATCAACCGATTGTTCAAAACCGACTATGTAAATATTTTTCGTTGTTGTTGTTTCTGTTAGCATTGTGGCGATTGTCAAACCAATCGCCACAAAAAATGGCCATAATTCTGACAAAAACCTTGACAGAGTTATGTACTCTTGTCTGTTGATGGAGGTAATGATGGTGAACAAGTGTTTTAAGTTTCAAAGCAATATCTCTAAAGGTTTTGCAAAAATGTGAGGTGGTACAACAAACTTAACCAAGGTGTGATGCAAGCCAACGCCGAGGTGTGATGGATAGCTAGCCTTTTAAACGAAAAGTCAATCTAAAAATAAAATACTGTCAGACAGGACAATGTCTGATCAAAAACACACACATACTGTGAAATATAAAATAACTCATAAAAAGTCCTATTTGAAATGATTATCAAAACAATGTGTTGTTTACAACTGCAATATATTTTTTGAATAAAGTGATCTTGAGTTTAACAAATCAGTGACATATAACTACAATGTCTTGTTTCTGAATATTATAAAATTACAAGAAAAATAAATTAGATCAAGCGGCAATGTTACCTTAGAAAAAACCTTACATTTATGCTCTAACAGAAGCACCAGCTCACATTCCTTCCAGGTCCATTCTTGTAAAAGGTACGGTTGGTTTCCAGATGTTCACATCACAACCAAGTTATTTGATATCAGGAAAGAGCAATCCACGCTGGGACAAAAGGTTTTATTGTATGTCCTGTTAAACAAAATTAAAAATTTGTCATCATTTAAGTGGAAAATGCATGGACAAATAAAGGTTAATTCGGGGACAAATAGGAAATTTCACTCTTTATGTGTCAATTTTATTTTTTTATAATTGATGTAAAGAGTCTATTTAGAGGCATGTTTGAATCTTTGTTTACGAAAGCAATTTCATCAGACAATATTTACTTAAACGCAGGCTGAGAAACAATTACACGCCAATCTGTGAACACCTGTGTAAAACATAAGACCTTGTAAACTTTAACAAAACCTGTTATGAAATGGCATAAAAAACATTAAACTAATATTTGTTATCATGTCCAATACCACTTAATATTTTGAAATACATTTTGTACATATATAATATGATTCGAATTAATTAATCTGTAACTTATTGTTGGTTACAAGGGCGGTTTTGAAATAACTGACACTAGGGTACGAAATAACTTGCAAATGGGAACGAATATTCGAAAAACGGACGAATATTCGAATACTGTTTTCGAATATGAATATTCGTTTTCAGTGGACTATTTTTTTTTTATTATTACTATTTTCTGAAAAAAAAAAGGACCAAACATTATTAGTAAAATTCTGACATAGGTCGCGAGTTGGAGCTATTCATGATTATAGGTGAAGTGATAAAGCGTGTGTATGTGTCGTTTGTTGTGTTTTTACAACGTATGTCAAAACATAAGAAACAATAATAAAATCAATAATTGTCAAGCGTACGAGTTCTAATCATGTGTAACCAGACATCAACTTGACGACCAGTTTGTTCGATATTTTTTTAATCAACAAACATGTATAAACGGTGACAGTCTGCAGTTCCGTAAAACCCTCCCAACCTAACCAAAACGGCTCAAAAAACGTTGCGATTTGGTTTATCGTTTGGAGGGGATTTTTTTTCTTGATTTACTTCAAATTGAAATTCAAATACATCTGTTGAGAAAAAAAGGGATTGTAAGTTCAGTTGAAGACATGAAATATATACGTAAACAATAGCTCATACTTATACTTGGAAAATTGCCATTAATTGAAAAATGAAAGGGAAAAGTACCAGTGTTCGGATTAACCTGAAATCGAATACCGATTTCTGATTCGAAAAACGAATATTCGAATATCGTTTTAAAATTCGTTCCCATCCCTAAAATACACCCATACACTTACAATGCATGTAACAATAGAAAAAAGTGAATTCAAACTTTTGAGTGAACTCTATTTCACTAAAATACACAATAATGAAACCATTACAATACATTTTAAAGTCTTTAACACTGTATAATTTCTTGAGAGTAATCAGGAACGTAGAGTATACAGTTAAGTTATAGATTGGGATAATTCCTGGAGTAATGAACATTATTTATATATATTATGATAGGCCTAAGTGTTAGGACCTCATAGCTTTATCTATGTCTAATGTTTACAGTTGAAACATTAGGAGTAAAATCGTCAACTACAAATGCGTCTGCAAGTTAGACAGGGTTAAACTTCAGGTCTCCGGAATAATTTATTAGTAGGACGATGAAATAAATATCAAATAGTGTGCATCTGATAAATCACAAAGACGTGTCGGTGTGGCATTTTAGTATATGACAGATACTTGAGACAAAAAGACAACATGCCATTTCAACAATACATACCTTTAATTGGTCATAATGAACTACGGGAGATCCACTGTCTATTCCGTTTCATTTAAGATGAAAAACTTGAATACAGAACCAGGTTTTATTAGACGGCATTTTGTGTCATTGCAAAAAAAAAAAGGCCAAATCCGTCCAATGATGCAATCATTCCTAACAGCCGGTGGTGCTATGGCAAATTCTACCACGGTGAATAAGGCATATTCTTTGCAAATGCGTCACTTTAATAATTATTTCATTTAACGACGCACAGAAACTGACTTTCAAACATTATTTTGGATTTATATGCGTGATACGACAAACAGAATAGTTTCAATTCGGGGTCTTTTCTCTGCATTTCAATGCATGATTAAGAATTCGGTTCACGGCGTATGAAATGTAATCTTTACTGGTTATACCATTCCTGCAAAGGAACACATTGTTAGCTTGTTCGGATAAAAATTGTACTTGAACTATTTATTATTCTATAATAAAGTTGAAATTTCACATTCATCAGATTTGATCTACATTATAGAGGTTTAAAATGTGGTACTATATATAGGCGTAGGTTTTAGTCAAAAAAATAGATCCTGTTGGTTAATTTACTGATTTACTTCGCGTCATTTTTTTAAATACACAATTACATTTCATTTCCAAATTCTTTTTGAATAGCAGAACCAAATAAGAAAACACAGACGATATAAATATATCATTCTTTCAAAGATCGTGATACATTTGAAAAGTAAAAGCAAGTAATGAGTATTATCAGTCTCCAAAGACTTCTTGGATATTTGTATGATTATAAGATCAAGCAACGAAGACCCTTATCAGGTTGCTCAATGGTGTTCACATCTTTTCTTCTTACAACAAATCTGCAGCAGACGACTTTAACCCTTTCCCGTATCCGACACCTCTGCAGCAGACGACTTTAACCCTTTCCCGTATCCGACACCTCTGCAGCAGACGACTTTAACCCTTTCCCGTATCCGACACCTCTGCAGCAGACAACTTTAACCCTTTCCCACATTTAGACGCTTGCTGTCTTTTAAAACATTGTGGCAAAAGGAGACATTACTCATAATAAGCAATTTCTCCTTTTGCCACAATGTTTTCAACTCTTTGCAGAGTATACAAAGTTTTGCCTACATGTTTTCAAAGTCGTTTGCTACAGATCTGTTCTATGTGGGAATCTAAGCAAAAATGAAATCATTATGGGCAATTGCTCATTTTGCCAATAAGTAGAAATTTTTTATGTATGTGTGTGATGCTCATAATATATATGAGCCGTTCCGCGAGAAAACCAACATTGTGGACACTGCGTAAGAGTAATGATGCCTGAAACAGAAAACCCATACAGGAGGCAAAAAATGTCTGTATGGGTTAGCCTGCGCGGCATGCTAAGACTGATCTGGGTCGATACTTTACGCAGTGTCCACAATGTTTGTATTCTCGTGGAACGGCTCACATATATATATATATGTGTGTGTGTGTGTGTGTGTGTGTGTGTGTGTGTGTGTGTGTGTGTGTGTGTGTGTGTGTGTGTGTGATAATTGTTGTAAAGGCAACAAAGAGTTATATAGTTCAATGAAATTAATCATGGTGTTTTGTGTAGACCTTGTTTGATACAGACGTAACTACATATTTTACTCTATTTAACTACAATAGTTCAGCATAGAACCAAGAAAGTGTTTCTGAGCCATTGTGCTTGAAAGCCAACCTTCGGTTTTCCCCTTTCCCAAAAACAACAATCTACAACAGACCATTTTGAAATCATCTATGCAAAAATAAGGAAAATCACTATAGATAAAGTATAATTATGGAACCAAGTTGAAAACATTGTAATAAATGGGGAATTGCTCAGGAAAACTTTTGAAAACATTGTTGCAAAAGGAGAAATTGCTCATCATGCGTATATTCTCCCTTTGCTGCAATGTTTTCAACACTCTATTCGATAATTATACCTCTTTTATAGAGATACTCATATTTTCTTTTATAGAGATACTCATATTTTACTTGTATGTGTTAAAAGTCGTAAGCTGAATTCCATGTTATTGTTATGCTTACATAGCAAACAAAGTTAGAAATCAATATAAGATGAGGGTCAATTGTTAACAAGATGTGTTTGTGAAACACTGATGCCCCCAATGGCAACATCTAGGTCAAAGGTCAAGGTCGCAAGGTATACACATGTGAAATATGGTAGCATTACCTGTTATTGTTCAAAAGTAGTGGGGAAGGTTAAAAAAAAATTGAGAATGGCAACATCTAGGTCAAAGGTAAAGGTCGCAAGGTCAAAAATGTTGGTACTGACAGAAAGGTCATGTCACAAGGAATACACATGTGAAATATGGTAGCCGTATCTGTTATGGTTCAAAAGCAATGGCCAAGGTTAAAGTTTTTTTCGAGAATGGCAACATCTAGGTCAAAGGTCAAGGTCGCAAGGTCAATAATGTTTGTACTGACATGTGAAATATGGTAGCCATACCTGTTATGGTTCAAAAGTAATGGCCAAGGTTAAAGTTTTTTTCGAGAATGGCAATATCTAGGTCAAGGTCAAGGTCGCAAGGTACTGACAGAAAGGTCATGTCACAAGGAATACACATGTGAAATATGGTAGCCATACCTGTTATGGTTCAAAAGAAATGGCCAAGGTTAAAGTTTTTTTCGAGAATGGCAACATCTAGGTCAAGGTCAAGGTCGCAAGGTGAAAAATGTTGGTACTGACAGAAAGGTCATGTCACAAGGAATGCACATGTGAAATATGGTAGCCGTATCTGTTATGGTTCAAAAGTAATGGCCAAGGTTAAAGTTTTTTTTTAGTATGGCAACATCTAGGTCAAAGGTCAAGACCGCAAGGTCAAAAATGTTGGTACTGACATAAAGGTCATGTCACAAGGAATACACATGTGAAATATGGTAGCCGTATCTGTTATGGTTCAAAAGTAATGGCCAAGGTTAAAGTTTTTTTCGAGAATGGCAACGTCTAGGTCAAAGGTCAAGGTCGCAAGGTCAAAAATGTTGGTACTGACAGAAAGGTCATGTCACAAGGAATACACATGTGAAATATGGTAGCCGTACCTGTTATGGTTCAAAAGTAATGGCCAAGGTTAAAGTTTTTTTTGTGCAGACAGACAGACCAACAGACCAACAGACAGGCCAAAAACTATATGCCCCCCGAATCGGAGATTCCGTGGGGGCATAACAAGTCTACAATGTTTTTTATACTGTTTCAAAATTTGATTTCTGAAAAAACATATATCCTGTTTTCCTTGGTTTCCCCTGAGGTGTTAACAAATCGAAAGATAGTCTGAAAGATTATTCCATAATATTGTGTAGTTATAGCTATGTTAGTAAATCTAAATTATGATGAAGGTTTCATTAAATCTTTCACTTCCGTTGTCTGGGATCACTTCTCCATCCATTTTCTTACATTCTTTGGGTGATTGATTATTGCCAGGCGATTTTCTTACAATCTTTGAGTGATTGGTTATTGCCAGACGATTTTCTTACATTCTTTGAGTGATTGGTTATTGCCAGCTGATTTTCTTACATTCTTTGAGTGATTGGTTATTGCCAGGCGATTTTCTTACATTCTTTGAGTGATTGGTTATTGCCAGGCTATTTTCTTACATTCTTTGGGTGATTGATTATTGCCAGGCGATTTTCTTACATTCTTTGAGTGATTAATTATTGCCAGGCGATTTTATTACATTCTTTGAGTGATTGGTTATTGCCAGGTGATTTTCTTACATTCTTTGAGTGAATGGTTATTGCCAGGCGATTTTATTACATTCTTTGAGTGATTGGTTATTGCCAGGTGATTTATTTTCTTACATTCTTTGAGTGATTGGTCATTACCAGCTGATTTTCTTCTTACATTCTTTGAGTGATTGATTATTGCAAGGCGATTTTCTTACTTTCTTTGAGTGATTGAGTATTGCCAGGCGACTTTCTTACATTCTTTGAGTGATGGATTATTGCCAGGTGATTTTCTCTTTCTTTGAGTAATTGATTATTGCCAGGCGATTTTCTTACATTGTTTGAGTGATGGAGTATTGCCAGGTGATTTTCTCTTTCTTTGAGTGAGTGATTAATGCCAGGCGATTTTCTTACATTCTTTGAGTGATGGATTATTGGCAGGTGATTATCTCTCTTTCTTCGAGTGATATATCATAGGATTTAAGGAACCAGACTACATTTAGCGCTTTTTTTGGTTCCAGGTTTGAGATACTATTTCAATAATAAAGTGTATGACGCAGGTTACCAATTCAATTCAAATGATCCTCTATTTTACTGTTAAGACTAGATACAGTATGAATTTCGCTTAACTAAAAATGTACATACATTACATTAATATACCGGCCTTTGTCTTTTTTTTTAATTTGTAAAACTCACACATGTATATAGAATATAAAAGGGATGTTTTTAAAGTCATTTACCTTAAATCAATATACTTAATAATAAGGACAAAGAGAAATCCCGATATGTGGTCACACTGGCAGGTTTATATATCTCCTTGTGCTAAATTTCAAAGCATTCCTGCTTCCAATAAGGCTGTCATCATATCTTTATGAGGCTATGCTACTGCACAGGAGTAAAAGTTTGGGTTCAATAACATTGTGTTGCAATCCCCAGGTACAGGAATATTGATTGTTGAGAATTATATTTCTTATTTTTTCAAATAAGAGCGTTTCCTCGGAATATATATATATGTAGCCTGTGAAAGAGTGTAAATAAGAAAATTGCTGCACAAAAAATACACAATTGGTGATAACTCCATAAATAAGCATGCTAGAGTTATGATTTATGTGCACTGAATTTCTACCGGCCACAAGCTACCTACAAACAATTATCGAACACAAAATGTTAAAAAGGGAGATAACTAAAAACACAGCTAGAGTTGTGTTCCTTTCTTCAGACTACAGGGTTTATTGTTGCAACTTTGTGATAAATCCTTCAAACAGAAAAAAAGCTAATAGGTGAACTAAACAGAAATGCCAATGCTGGTCTGTTTTTTTAAGTAAAAAAAATAGGCATTACTGAATAATTATTAAACCCGAGTTATGTGACTTGGTATGCATATTGTTCCAAGGAACATGTGTACCAAGTTTCATTTGCAAATGATGAACGGCTTCTGAGTGATAAGCTAAGGTTAAAGTTTTGTGACAATGCAGATGACGATGCCAAGGATATCACAAAACCCTGACTTCTTTTGTTTGAAAAACAGACGAGCTAAAAAATTGAACAAGAGGACCAATTTGGTCCTATATCGTTGACCTATGAAAATAAGTGATCCCTAAGTGTCTCTTTACCTTATAGGCAGACAACACAAAAATCAGAGTAGATAATAATCATACAATTTATCCACAGAAAAGTAACATACACTCAACATCTCATTACCCAGATGTGGATGCATGGACCAACACTCATGACTGTGCAATAGAACATGCTTTTTCCAAAACTAGATAAATACAAAAGGCATTACATAAATAACAAGACGTGTTTCATCATTCAAGATTTTTAATAGTCATAATCAAGTGAAACTAAAGTAATCACTACCAAGGTTAATATTGGTATATATCGGTATATAAATGCCTCTATGCAATACAGGCCCAACTTGTCTGTTATAGCAGCTATACACTTTAATGCGCAGATCTTAAGCTTCTTCATGCCTCTGCAGCAGACAACTTTTTAAAAACAATGTGGCAAAAATGAGAAATCCCTCAAAACAAATAATTTCTACTTTTGCCACAATGTTCAATCCTTTTCAGTAATTATCCATTCATTTATAGATATTTCATACTTTTACTTAAATGTTTTCAAAGTTGTCTCCTGTAGATTTCTTGTATGTGGGTAAGGGTTAATCCTTGCTCAGATACAGATAATTCGAAACTTAGTTTATTTTCCCCAAATTTTTTACATTCGTTTGGAGCAATTTATCTGACCCACAATGTTTACAAAAGCCATCAGCTGCAAAGTCATCTAATGCTGTTTACGTTTCTGGTAAAATGTTAAATTGTATAATACATTACAAGCATTTTGTCATCAGCAGCAACCTCTTAAGTCTAGTCTATGCATTCAGCCAGCATTTATCTTGCAAATACTGCTTATCAAAGGCGCATGCAAAAGGGATGCAACTAAATCTTTGATCGAGATATAATTATAAGTTTTGCTGGTAAACTTATGTATAGCCTCATTCAAGGTTTCACTGTTTAAGGACCTGTACTTGCTTTGAGAGGCATTTGAAGTCATAATTCTTTTTAATACAAGTTCTCAATTGTGACCTGATAAATATGATCTTTTTCAAGTCATCTGCTTTAACCCTTTCCCACATACAGACGCCTCTGCAGCAGACGTCTTTTGAAAACATTTTAGCAAAAGGTGAAATTGATCTAATTGAGTGTTATGCTGTAGAGGCTTCAAAAATCTTACATATCAGGCTTCAACACAGAACATCTAGTATATATGTCACAAGAAAGCACAGAGATTTTGCACAATCCAGTTGGAGAATTTCCTGGAGATATCCATACACATGGCAAACTGAGAATAGATTGCATGAGTGGGTAGTCTGATCTGGGTATACACAATTTGAAGGTAAACTTCCACTAACAGTTAAAGGATCACAGCAACAGTACAGCAGAAAGTCTCGTGTTCATTACTTCACTCTCATTCTCATCTCTTGATCCTATCCCACATACTCTGCAGCAAACAACTTTGAAAACATAGTGACAAAAACGTGAAAATCTCAAAAAAAGATAAAAATAAAGTTGAAAAAATTGTGCTCAAAGGAGAAATTGCTCATCATGAGAAATTTTACCTTAGGACACAATAATTCCAAAAGTCGTCTTCTGCTATTGCGTCAAAAATGCTTCTGCAAGTGGGATAGAGCTGCATTGAACTCCATGTTCAACCAATTACCCGATCTGTTCATTTCAGACTATTCCAAATTGAAATACACAGAAAATTGGATCCTTTGAAAGTAATATTTCTAACCCTTTCCCACTTGTAACTGCATTTAGACAATTCTGTAGCCGACGACTTTTGTCAACATTGTGGCAAAAGGAGAACTCTCCTTTTATCACAATGATTTCATCTCTATTCAACAAGTTTGCTTTGTTTATTAAGATTTTCCATGTTTTGGTCTTGTCGTCTGCTGCAGATTTGTTGTATGTAGAAAAGGGTTCATCAACTCCATATTCAACCAGTAACCTGATGAGTTCATACCAAATTGAAACACATAAACTTGAGTCATCTCATTGTTATGTTTTAAAAAGAAAAGTAAACATAGTAGGAAACGGAGAAAAATACACAATTACAAGTATTTTTTTCGTTTTTCATATTGTTTTAACCCTTTCCCTCACATAAACGCTTTCGGACGCCTCTGCAGCAGATGGCTTTTTGAAAACATAGTGACAAAAGAAGAAATTGCACAAAACATGCAATTTCTCCTTTTGCCACAATGTTTCCCACTTTCGGTCATAGGTTATCCATTCAATTATGGAGATTTTCTATGTTTTGAAAAAAATATGTTCAAAGTCGTCTGCTGCAGAATTGTCTCATGAGGGAAAGGGTTAACACTTTTTCCACATATTGATGCATCCACAGGTTTACCAAAGGTTTCAGCACTTTATAAGTTTTCAACTAAAGGTTTCATGACTTTTACGAAAGGTTTCAGCATTTTATAAGTTTGCAACTAAAGGTTTCACGACTTTTACGAAAGGTTTCAGCAGTTTTACGAAATGTTTCATCACTCTCTATTCCGTTTGTTATCTTTTTATATAAAGGACCTCTGACTGGATGTTTTCTTTGACTCCATTCAAGAAAAGTTTTTTATATTACCATAGGCAAAAATGGAATGCAGTGGTACAACATACACTTAAACTCCTGGCACAAGTATAATGCTTACCTGTAGAAAACCCTTGAGGAGATGAAAACTGATGATCACGGCACGCAGTTGGTATATAATTATTTTTGCCGACTGCGAAACTAAAAGTCACCCTTTATCAAATGATAATGATTAACATGATGTACAAATACCAGCCGTTTCTGATAACATGATTCTAGAAAAATATACGGAATTTATGACCAATTTTAACTCAGTGGCTTTTAGGACTATTATGAAAATGGGGACATGACATCATTAGCTCTGCTGAGATGTTCTAGTGTAACGGGACTGGCATTACCATCTTTGATAGACAGTAGTTTTTTAATTTTTAAAATCACTGTTCGTAAATGACAAGTAGATGAGGATAAGCATTTTTATTTGAAAAGAACTTTTTTCACACGATTTATAAATTCAAGTTTTTTTCAAAAAAAGGTATTTATTTTTTTTAAAGTGTGAATTTGAATGAAACGCGCCTCCTAGTGGCTTGGTCTAAATACTCTACTAAATACTTTTTCACACGCATTTCTACACACTTTGCAGACTCTATGCCAAAGTTGGTTGGTGATATGGGGGAAGTGGTGAAACCTCTAATGACAAACTAGTTTGGTTGTGAAACCTCTGGAAAACATCTGAAGTTGACATTTTTGAAAAAATTGTGGCAAAAGGTGAAATTACTCATGATTAAATTCTTATTTTGCTGCAATGTTTTCAACTCTATTACATAATTAAACTTTCATTTATAGACATTATACACATTTTTGACCATATTTTATGTCGTCTGCTGCAGATTCTTTTAACATTGTGGCAGATAGTAAAATTTCTCATGATTAAATTTTTATTTTGCTTCAATGTTTTCACATCTATTACATAATTATACTTTCATTATTTATACACATTATACACATTTTTGACCGCATGCTTTACGTCGTCTGCAGATTTTTAAAAATAATTGTGTCAGAAGGTGAAATTACTCATGATTAAATTCTTATTTTGCTGCAATGTTTTCAACTTAATTAAATAATTATACTTTCATGACATCTTGCAAAACAGCTAAGATGTGTTTTCAACTGTTGCATATTCAGTGATCATTTTAAGATACAGGTTTTTCACTGAGACAAGCAAACTCTGGCCATGCAGAAGTCTTTAATAAGAACATTTTAAGCTTTTTCCTTCATAACACAGCAGTATGCGACCTGCCATTTGGTTGGCCAGAAATGAACACATTTTCTAACAATCCAATGAGAAGTGTTTTAAAATGAAATCTATACTATTATCGCTGGGACCAGAAGACAGAAAAGACTAGTGTTTGATTGCTCAAGAAGTGAGCTCATTTTCAAAATTACCTATTCAAAAGTTTCATTACAGAAGGATAAGTTTTTGTCAAGCGTAAATACAAACATATACAAAAAACTCAATAAATATCGTGAAATACTGTATTTTATATAACACATAAATGCAGAGAGAAAATGTCTACCATGAAAATGAATAGAAATGATATGCAATTTTCATCTAAAATGATATGACTAAAGTATTAAAAGAACTAACCATGCGAAATCAATCAATCAACTCTAATATCTCTCAAAACATCTAAATGTTATTGGCCAGGCAGGCTTATTTATCCCATGGCCTTGTCAAGCTACGACACATAATCATTCGCCCCAGAGTAAGGCAATTTAACCCTTTTCCACATACAGATGCATGCTTGCACCTCTGTGGAAGACGACTCACTCTCATATCGAGGGCTTGGCGTGATACTAAAAACCTATTTTGAAAACCCAGGTTTAGGGGCAATTTTGACCCCTTTGTAAAGAATGCAAATTTATGTGCCATTGCTCAGAACGAGCAATGGCACCTAAATTTCCATTGTTTACCAAGTAAAATGATTTAACGCTTATAAAGACTTCATGGCGAGGTGATTAACCTTGGTAAAAAAATACCAATTTAAGTTACAACCGTTTCACGCCAAGCCCTCGATATGAGCAATTTCTCCTTTAGCCACATTGATCTCTAATATATTAAAAAATTATACCTTTATTTATTGAGATTTTCAATAATATTTGCTACATGTTTTCAAAGTCATCTGCTGCAGATTTGTTGTATGTGGGAAAGAGCTAAATATATAATCACCTTGAAATAAAAATTTGCTTAAGTTCTGCAATTCTATTTCAATATGCTAATCGTCCTTAGCTTAAGTCCAGCTGGAAGCTCAATTCTTATTTATTTCAACATTTTCCAATATTCAATAAATACATAAAACATATTCAAAATCAGTCACAAATCCTACCTTTGGATTTTATTGTAAGACAAAATCATCAAACAAACAAAAAACAAATGCACACAAAAGGAACTTGCAAAATGACACAAGATTTCACCAATTTATTAAATTCATCTATTCCCCAATACACTCAACTTTTGTGCATCTGAAGCAGTGAACTGTTTAAAAACATTGTTGGAAAATGAAAATTGCCTTTTTTGAGAACTTTCTACTTTTCCCACCATGTTTTTTTAAAGAAACAAAAGGAAATTCCAAAATACCAGATTGATCATAAATTGAATGAACAATGAACAAGGTTAAATATTGCATATCCATAATCAGGGGTTTCATTTATATTCAGGAACATTTAATCCATCCCCATAAATCATGTAGACACAAATATGACACATCTGCAGCAGTCGACTTTTGTAGACATAGCGCATAATGAGCAATTGCTATTTTATTCCCAAATTAGACATTTATTCATTCACAGACATTTACATATTTTTCTTTAGACAATACAAGGCGATCTGCTGCAGATTTGTTTTAACCCTTTCCCTCATATAGACGCTTTCTGACGCCTCTGCAGCAGACAGCTTTTTGAAAACATAGTTACAAAAGAAGAAATTGCTCAAAACGAGCAATTCCTCCTTTTGCC
Source organism: Serripes groenlandicus (assembly GCA_031761405.1). Lineage (NCBI taxonomy): Eukaryota > Metazoa > Mollusca > Bivalvia > Cardiida > Cardiidae > Serripes > Serripes groenlandicus. The sequence goes on from JASEVX010000004.1 coordinate 34,667,726, forward strand.
ACAATGTTTTCCACTTTTAGACAAATTGAATGGATAACCTATTTTTTGACAAAATATGTTCAAAGTCGTCTGCTGCAGATTTGTCGTATGAGGGAAAGGGTTAACAGGGAAAGGGTTTACCCGAGGTCAAACAGTCAGTCAAAGGTTCATATGGTTACATTAATTATGAACAAGTCCCGACTTTGCAGTTCCCTAATCACGGCTAAAACCCTCTACCCGATATGATTTTTTTTAGTCATTTGCTTAATTTTTTCTCACATATAGACGTTGTGACAATGGGAGAAATTGCTCAAACCCACCAATTTCTCCATTTGCCACAATGTTTTCAACTCTTTTCAGTAATTGTTATTTCCATTGTAGATAGTTTCCGTATCTTTAACTAAATGCTTTCAAAGTAGTCTTTTGCTGATTTGAGGTATATGGGAAAGGGTTTAATAAACGTCTGAGGACAATAGTATAGCATCTAGAGAATTAGAAGTGAAATTTTGTTTCACGTTTACTGTAAAGGCTCAAAAAGATATCTATATATACATTATTATGAACCAGGCAAGTTTCCTTTATCCATCTCCAGGTCCTGCACTTTCAATTGCTTACTTTGCATATCCGTTACCAGGTCCGCAATGTATAGTCATGTATCAGTCTAATTTTATAAACCCAATTCAAGGTCAAAATCCATTACCACATTATCAATATTTACACTAGAGACACAAATATCAAACAAGTTAGTTTCAACCCTTTCCCTCTATAGACCCTTTCTGTCGATTCTGCAGCAGACGGCTTTTTGAAAACATACTGACAAAAGAAGAAATTGCTCAAAACGAGCAATTTCTCCTTTCGCCACAATGTTTTCCACTTTTAGTCATAGGTTATCAATTCAATTATAGAGATTTTCTATTTTTTGACAAAATATGTGCGGTTGTCTACTGCAGAATTGTCATATGAGGGAAAGGGCTAGATGCATTACATGTACTCTTCTTTCTGAACAAAAACAATGACAAACCCCATCCGTCTATTGGAAAAATTAGTAAAAAACCATTCAAAAAAATACCAGATAATCCTTCAACTGTATTTGAAATGTATCTGCATTGTTGGTTTCAAATATTGTGGCTTAAAATAATATTCTACCTATATTTTAAGCATCTCTTATTCCTGTTCTTAACCCTTTCCCTCGTGTAAACGCATTTACAGCAGATAAGGTTTTGCAAACATTGTGACAATAGCAAAAATTCCTCATGATGATATATTTCTCATTTTGCCACAACGTTTCTAACTCTTTTCAATAATAAAACTTTCATTTATAGAAACTTTACATATTTTTTGCCTATATGCTTGCCAAGTCGTCTGCTACATATTCAGTGTATGCTGGAAAGGGTAAATATTGAAGACAGTACACGTCTCTTCTCCAACATTCTACTTCTTTCCCAAATAACAACAAATCACAGCAAAAGACTTTGAAAATATCTCGGCAAAAATATGGATATATCGCTTTAAATGAAAGTATAATTATTGAATCAACTTGAAACATTGTGACAAAATGAGAAATTGCTCCTAATGGAACACTTTCGCCTTTAGTCACAATTTTTTTACATGTCTTCTGGTGCAAACCTGGTTAACCCTTTCCCTCATATAGACCCGTTCTGACGCCTCTGCAGCAGACAGCTTTTTGAAAACATACTGACAAAAGAAGAAATTGCACAAAACGTGCAATTTCTCCTTTTGCCACAATGTTTTCCACTTTTTGTCATAGGTTATCCATTCAATTATGGAGATTTTCTGTGTTTTGACAAAATACATTCAAAGATGTCTGCTGCAGAATTGTCGTATGAGGGAAAGGGTTAAGATGCAGGTGGCAGCCGGTTAATGTAAGACATAACTCTACAATATTTCCCCTATTATGTTATTTTTAGAATCGTCTTCTATAAAAACATGAGGAACAACAGGGCCAGTATTGCTCCACTGACACTAGGCAAAAATTTAATCTCCAAACAGCACCGCCAGCTTGTTTTTTTTTACCAATCACAGTGGCTTGATAGAATCTCGTAAAGTGTCGCCCAAGGAACATTTTTACAAAATTATTTGAAAATCAGCCAAATTTTTTGGGAGGAGAAGTTTTCACTAAAGCCAATTTAAGGCTAACAGCCCTGGCCCCTGGCAGCCATGAAAGTTTCATCCCAATTGGCCAAGTGGTTAGGGAGGAGAAGTTGTTTGAGGCAAAATGTTGATGCACGCACAACAGACAATTCACCATAACATAAGCTCGACTTGCTTTCAGCCAATGGAGCTATAAAATGTTCATAATGAGTAATTTCTCTTTTTCCCCATAATGTTTTCACAAAATCATTTTTCTACAAAGGCATCAAATGTCATCTGCATAATGAGTTTGTTTATTCATGAGTCAACGGTCAATTAACATTCACAATATACGTAACACATCTTGTATAAAAAGTCCCATGTTAGTAAGTTAATCTATGGCAGGCGAGTCAAATGTTAGTACAAGCACAATGTTGGTCATGATCGGGTAATCCAGTGACCTAATCACTCTGTTTCTCATCAGGTACATGTACATAAAGTCATTAACATGAGATTGTTTGTCTATCTACAGGCTTGTTTTGTCACGTTTCAGCAGTTCCCACACTTATTTAGGATATTTCAGTAACTATATAATGCTCTTCTCTGGTAAGATACGATAGATCTGATTTTGTTTGTTCAGTGCTTGACACTGCTTTCAACATTTTTTTAATTATATCAAGGCATTGCCTGGGTAAGTTACTGGTCCTTTCATCCTGACACTAGGGAGTCAGATGTAATATTAACACCACAATCCTGAATGCCAATGAGGGAAAGCCATATAGAACTGAATGAACCTTGTAATTAAACCCCTCATTGTCTGATAAAATGTGGAAAAGAAAAATGAAATGAAACATCTGGAGATAAATATAGATTAATTTGATAAAAGGAAAGTGTTATTTTATGTTTTCTTTTCCCGAAACATTTCTGAAAGTTGCTGCTTCGGCGTCTCCCAGAAATCTGTTCTTTGCAGATAAAAAATATTAATCATATTTTTTATATTTCTATCCTACTTCATGCAAATTTCGCATGCTTCTACATATTATCAGAAGGAATCCCCCCCCCCCCCCCCCCCAGATTTTTTTAAAATAAATGAACAAAAAGAATCAACGGTCAATTTGTGTTGCCTAAACAACAGAGAAATCAATGTAACTCAAAGTATTTTTTGTGAAAGAATTTGATCAAATCATGATTGTGTAAATACATTAGGCCAATACTTTGCCTGCCTCACCGCGTTGCCTATCCATTTAAGTGTGGGACCACTTTTCAGTATTGAATCGTCTATGATTTTAGGTTGAGTTACCTCCCCTCCTCTAACTATGTTGGTATTTTGTCACGGTCAGTACAATCTATTTATAGCACAGATTGTTGATTTCTGTCACTCTAGGTAGGTTCCAATCATGGTCTATAGTCAAGTGATTTAGTTTGGTTTTTTTGGTCTCTTTTAGAGTTTGTTTGTTTGTATAATCAATGAAAATGAGAAATAACTTAACGATTCAAAACAAAACTACCAGTTTTAAAAAGTGTCACTATGGCCATCAATTGGTTAAAAGTCTTCAACACAAAAATCAAAAGGATCAGCTGGAACATTATTCACCATTCACAAGCTGATCCCTATTAAATGAATTTGCACTCTGAGACTTCTTTACGCGGTTATCAGACTCACTTCCACTTTGAAGACTACCAGCAGACGACACTCCATTTCTAGGAGGGAGATTACGATTTCCTCCGCCTCTTTTAGAATCCGGTCGCTCCCTTTGCTCTTTTGGCACTGCTGACGAGTTTTCAGTGCCTCCAAGGTTTTGCCCCTCATTTTGGGATGGTGCCTCCGTCTGCCTGTGATTGTTTGAAGCACTTGTTTGGTTGTTTCCAGACCTTTGAGATGTCGTGCCCGTCTTCCCACCACGCTGTGGATAATTCGAAACACTTGTATCGGTTTCCGTTCCCGATGCAGCGCTACTGTTACCTCGCCCCGGTCTTGTTCTCCTTCGTCGACGACGTTTGTCAGTTCGATCACTACCATAATCTGCAATCATATCAAAAGTTCTTATGTAAAGTTCTGCTACACAAACATAAACCAATGCAGAGAGCAGTGATAACACCACAACCAAACATTGTAATACAGTAACAATGTACAAAAGACATGTAATCTAAATCATTGTTCAAAAACAATTTCTTAAATTGGGCATTGCTATCATATTCTTGCATCAACCCATTTCCACACAAAACAAATATGCAGTAGAAGACTTTTGAAACAACACAGCAAAAGTTTGGAAAATCTATATAAATGAAAGTAGGATTATTCAATAGAGTTGAAAATATAAAAATTGCTAATCATGATAAAGTCATCTGCAGCTTATTTCTGACCAACTCGGTTGTGTTGTGGTAGAGCGTCCACCTCGGGTGCGGGAGGTCGCAGGTTCAATCCCCGGCTGGGTCAAATCAAAGACTTAAACTAGAATGGAGTGCACTGCGGAGCACGTGTGTCACCTGCACCTGCTCATTGAAAGTGTGACGAAAAAGTGTGACGGACAGACAGATGCCGGACAAAAAAAAAGTAATCCCTAGGTGCCTACCATGCTACGCAGGATGACACGAAAATGGTAGTAATGGCTGCCCTCCTTGGCGATCAGGGTTGTGGGGTTAGCATTATGACTGACTGGCTGGTGTCAGGATGAATAGACCAGTAGTACTGGTAACTAACCCAGGAAATGCCGTAATAGAACTGAAAAATTGTTGAAAGTGGCCTTAAACACCAAACAATCAAAGCAGCTGAATTGTTCAAATACTACATGTGAAAGGGATAAATATGTCTTGAAATCAGAAGAGAGTAAAATTAATATTCGGTAATGATAAAACTTTTGATCCAAGTGATTATAAATCATCATGTATAATGAAATCATACCTTGATCCTGGCTAGTGACACTCGCATTATCCAATACAGTGTCGTCGTCATCTGTCATTCTGCGACGCGACCGGTCAAATCTGTCGTCGGTATCATATGAGGCTGTAATTAGAGATAATTCCACATTCATTTCATTGTTTAATGAAGTTAAATGTATCTACAATACTACAAACTATAATACATCCCTTTTTCAACTTACAACAAATATGCTGAAGACAATTTTGAAAATATCTAGTGAAAATTATGGAAATTAGCTATAAACGAAAATATATTTAGAGTTGAAAACATTGTGGCAAATGGAAAAATTGCTTGTTATTAGCAACTTCTCAATTTACCAAAATCTAAAGTTGCCTGCTGCAGATACGCCAAAATGCGTCTGCAAGCGCATGTCTGAAAGGGTAAAATATCCTTTTACATGACAGACCGCTTTATAACAGACCTTTCATAAAATTATTGCAAAAAAAAAAGGAAAAATTGCTCAATATGAAAAAAAATACCATTACTACAACGTTTGTAAATCTATGTAAATATCATACTCAACTAAGTATTATACTGATGTTAAATACTTCAATGTCTGAAAAATGAGCAGTGGTCCTTTGGTTCCAGGCCAGTTACTTTTGGATGGGACCAATGAACAATTTCCTTTGGCCAATGTAATTTTACGTGTAAATTAATTGCATAAAAAAACATATCAGGTTTTTGGACCAGTTAATTCTAAAAGTTAGTTTCATTGACTGTGTTTTTGAAGGCACATCCTTAACCCTTTCCCTCATACGACAATTCTGAAGCAGACGACTTTGAACGTATTTTGTCAAAACATAGAAAATCTCCATAATTGAATGGATAACCTATGACAAAAAGTGGAAAACATTGTGGCAAAAGGATGAATTGCACGTTTTGTGCAATTTCTTCTTTTGTCACTATGTTTTCAAAAATGCCGTCTGTTGCAAATGCTTCAGAAAGCGTCTATATGAGGGAAAGGGTTAACAAGGGACCCATAATAGCCCTGGATCGCTCACCTGAGTTTTACAATATGATTTGTAATGCCAACCACAGAAACTCATTATGTCCAGGGCATAATTTGAACAATCTTAGAATAAGAGAACTAGACATTGCTACATACCAAATATCTAAGCTATAGGCCTTTTGATTTCAGAAAAGAAGATTAACATTTTTTTCCCCTATACATGTTTATCTCTATGTAAAGCAAGTGACCCGAGGGAATGGGGTCAAATTTGAACAGTCTTGGTAGAGACCACTAGACAATGCTACACACTAAAGATCTAAGCCCTAGGCCTTTCAGATTCAAACAAGACGATTTTCAAAAAATTTCCCTACATATCTCTATGTAAAACAAAGCAGGACCAATTTTGACAACAGGACTATAATTTGAACAATCTTGGTAGAGGAGCACTAGACAATGCTGCACACCAAATGTCTAAGCTCTAGGCCTTTCGGCTTCAGACAAGAAGATTTTTTTCTATATCTCTCTATGTAAAACATAACTTGAACAATCTTGGTAGAAGACCACCAGACAATGCTATACACAAAATATCTAAGTTCAAGGCCTTTCGGTTGCCATGGCAACCAGAGAATTTCTTTAAACAATATTGAAAGAAGACCACCTAAGGAACATTGCTGTGAACTTATTTTGAAATCGGTCCATTGCTTTCGGAGGAGAAGTTGTTTGTAGGAAAATATGAACGGTCGGATGCCCAGTGATCTCAATAGCTCACCCGCATTTCCTGTGCAGGTGAGCTAAAAACTGCAATCAGTTACAATCAGGAAATTGTTGAAATAGTCATAGAAGGTTTCATGAGTCTACTGTAAATCAGAGCCATTCAGCTCCTTAGCATGAACGTGTAGGCTGGTCTTTCCCCACACTTGTGATAACTTCATTTCAGTTGGTTTAACGCAAGCATCACTCAAATGGTCATCAAATACTAGTATATAAACCCTTCCATCATTTTCAAATCAGAGACTTTCCAAACTCTGAAGTATTTGAAAAAAAGGATCTGAAAAACTGGCTTTAGCATAACCTAGTAGTACAGTGTAGAACTGGATCAGGTATGTTTGATTGTCATTAACCCTCATGTGACACAGAAGGCTTTAAGACTCATCTAAAGCCCATTATGAGCAACTTATCCTTTTGGAAGTTTTGCACAGTGTTCATGAGTCATCTACTGCAGAGGCATCACAAACCAGTATATGAGACTGTGCTTCAAGAAAGCCATCCAAGGTATATGTATAGTGTAGAAAAAGATCTGTCTGAGCTTCCATCATCAATTAACTCTTTCCCTCATATAGAAGCTTTCTGACGCCTCTGCAGCAGACAGCTTTTTTGAAAACATAGTGACAAAAGAAGAAATTGCACAAAACGTGCAATTTCTCCCTTTGCCACAATGTTTTCCACTTTTTGTCATAGGTTATCCATTCAATTATGGAGATTTTCTATTTTTGGAAAAAACACGTTCAAAGCCGTCTGCTGCAGAATTGCCATATGAGGGAAAGGGTTAATAATATGACATCTGATTAAAATGCCTAATGTTTGTCAAATGTTTACTGAAACCTTCTCTTACTAAATGGTGAACTGGGCAGAGCCTGGCCAAGCTGTTTAGATTGTTCTTGACCTACAGGTGATCACAAAAAGCAATATGAATAGCGTTCGTAAAGCTAGGATTATATGAATATGAAACATGCGGTGATTTGTGTTAACCCTTTCCCTCATACGACAATTCTGCAGCAGACGACTTTGAACATATTTTGTCAAATAATGGAAAATCTCTATAATTGAATGGATAACCTATGACTAAAAGTGGAAAACATTGTGTCAAAAGGAGAAATTGCACGTTTTGTGCAATTTCTCCTTTTGTCACTATGTTTTCAAAAAACTGTCTGCTGCAGAGGCATCAGAAAGCGTCCACATGAGGGAAAGGGTTAATCCATTCCCACATTAATATGCATTTTGAAGAATCTGAAGCCGACGACTATTGAACATATCGTCGCAATATGAGAAATAGCTCATAATGAGCAATTTTTTCTTTTGTTTCAATGTTTCCAAGTCATTTCATTAATTAATATATATAAACTATCATGCTAAGTCGCAAACAGAAAGACAAGCAAGAAAGAAAAGACAGAAATAATAAAAACAAAACATACTTCCATAATTATTATCAGAATCTCTATTATATCTAGGTGGCCGAGAGTAACCATAATCTGAAGCGTAAACACAAATACAAACACATCATAACCCTTTCCCTCATACGACAATTCTGCAGCAGACGTTTTTGAACATATTTTATAAAAAAAATGGAAAATCTCTTATAATTAAATGGATAACCTATGACTAAAAGTGGAAAACTTTGTGGCAAAACGAGAAATTGCTCATCTTGAGCAATTTCTTCTTTTTGTCACTATGTTTTCACAAAGCCGTCTGCTGCAGAGGTATCAGAAAGCGTCTATATGAGGGAAAGGGATAAACAAACAAAACCTTTATACATTAACAATCACATAGTGGTATTAACCCTTTCCCTCATACGACAATTCTGCAGCAGACGACTTTGAACGTATTTTGTCAAAACATAGAAAATCTCCATAATTGAATGGATAACCTATGACTAAAAGTGGAAAACATTGTGGCAAAAGGAGAAATTGCACGTTTTGTGCAATTTCTTCTTTTGTCACTATGTTTTCAAAAAGCCGTCTGCTGCAGAGGCGTCAGAAAGTGTCTATATGAGGGAAAGGGTTAACCTCTCCTAATAAATGAACATACACCAGTTAGTTTGAATTTAACACCACAAATGGACGGTACCACATGAATTGATTGATTGGTTGGGTTTATTGCTCTCTTCTACAATTTTGCAATCATATCACGGTGGCGAGTTCATCTACACATGTGTTTCCTGGCTTTCTCACACCAGTAAAACAGTCTTTCCAAGCAACTGGCAGCTTTTCTACATAAACTGTTATCCAAAAATATAAAGTAACTATAGTAAAATTTGAGATTTGAGTACTTTTATTTTTGGTCATATCCATTCTCGCCAGGCTTCCAGAATGCATGCACAGGAAGATTGGGATAAGGGAAGGTCACGATCACAGACATACATGCTGATCTAAATCTTGACTGGCTGGTAGCAAAGGTTCCAAATGTGTGTTTTTAAAAATGTGATCTGCTGATGGGAAAGGGATGTTATCAGCTGATCATGTTAATAATTTCTTGTATTTAGGTCTAGACTATGAGAAATTTTCTTAATATTTATGTTAAAAATATTACAGTTCGATTTGCCAAAAATACTCAACTTAGGAAGGGAATAAAGTTGAGAATGTTATTAAGTAGTTTCGTGAAAACAGGGCCTAGAGTGTGCTTAACCCTTTATAGACGCTTTCTGACGCCTCTGCAGCAGACAGCTTTTTGAAAACATAGTGACAAAAGAAGAAATTGCACAAAACGTGCAATTTCTCCTTTTGACACAATGTTTTCCACTTTTAGTCATAGGTTATCCATTCAATTATAGAGATATTCCATTTTTTGACAAAATATGTTCAAAGTCGTCTGCTGCAGAATTGTCGTATGAGGGAGAAAGGGTTAAGAAACATATTGAATATGTATAAATAAACTACTTCTTTGGAGATATTTGTAGGTCAAATATTTTGCAAATTGTTTCCGCAAACAATTTTTACATGAACAAATGGAAAATGATTAAAATTAAATCTAAATGGTCACCCTCTCAGGGCCATACAAAGTGGTGTTTTTTTTATAGTCAAGTAAAAGTTTACAGTAATATTTTGGCAATAAATTAACCAATTTTCTATCCCCTATTTTGATCAATTGAACAATTTTTTTCAGATTCCAGAAAAAATAAATAAATTTCACATAAATAATATGCATACATACGGAATATTAGGTTGCAGGAGCGATAATTGGGTTCGTATTGCATGACAAGAATCTTACGAGACCGAAGGTCGAGTAAGATATGGTTTTTCCCACGCTAAGAGTCATGCAATACGAACCCAATTATCGCTCCTGCAATCTAATATTTCTTTTATTATATATACCTACAATCTATGAAGAGGGAAAAAAGAAACAAATATACAGATTCAATTTATTTCTTATTGAGATAACAATTTTTTAATCGTGAACTGAAAAGATGAAAAGCGGATGAAATTTACTACAATACTTAGGCTACACCCCTAGAAAGTATTCTAATATGTAGGTCCTACCCAATAACATCATCAAGTTCAATTTTCATTGTTTTGTGGGAGAAAATGACAACACTATCTTTATTTGCGGGTTCTTATTAAATTTGAAGCTAGGTTTTTTTTATACATAAAATAGAAACGATTTTCGTAAAAAGTACTGGTTGTCTGCATATTTTACTACGTAGCGCAGATTCAAAACAGGAACTTGCTGAAAGTAGTCTGCGCACTGTCTTAAGTCACAATTCCGTATTTTAAACTAGGTGGAATACAGAATTTTAATCTGTCATGTCTGAACTGTGCATGACAATCTGCATGTATTTGTGCCGGAAAATGTACAGATATATAATAAAAGTAAATATCAAACGATTTTAATCTTTCTCTCATAGATAATGCCGTTACATTAGTTATATTAAATACCTTAGATACACGTCAGAATATTGTAATATCCCAAAAGAAAACATAGCAGAAACGAAATCAGCAGAAAATGCTAGTTGTAAGAATCTTACTACTGTCCTTGACAAAATTTTAAAACATAATGCACATTTTTGACATGCTTCTTAGATTTTTTAGTGTTTTTTCACCATTTTCAACAATAATGTTTCTTAGAACAAAAATATTTAAAATCAGTATCTATGAGAGAAAGGTTTACACAGAAACAAAATATCCAACCATTCCCTAAATGCAAGCAACACTCTCCCTTAAAACCAAATGGGCCACATTACAAAAGTTAATAGCAATCACAAGCAAATCACATACATGTTGTGTATTTTATTTTGTGAAAAAATATCTCCATTGGTTTCCCGAATGTTTGTTTCGATAAAATGGCAAACAGCTAAGATCCCGATCAGACTTGATCCAATCTGGATCTTCCCTAATTGCAAAGTCCCGAAAGGTCAGTTTTTGGTGTGATATTCATCAAACAAGCACATAAATGATTACATTTATATGCATATTTAGATATTTTACCTGAATTTCTGTTGGATGAATACCCAGAGCCCCGCCCTCGACTCCTCCCAGGTCTCCTATAACCTCCACGCCCACCACGAGTGAGAACACTGTCAGTGTAATATCCAGCTTGTTTTCTCTCTTCATTGGCCATCTCTTTTGACCAATCACCAACCGCGGTCTGTGAGTCATAGTCTTCACCTAATAAACGATCATGAAACAACTCATTTGATTGTGCATACCATCTATTTGATTATTCTCTGAATAAACATAAGATCTTTTTTTCGGTATTTAGCATGATATCGAATTTTAACCCTTTCCCACATACAGCAATACCGCAGCAGACGACTTTAAAATCTTGTTGGCAAAAATATGGAAATTTTCTATAAATTAAAGTTTTATTATTCTAAAGAGTTGAAAACATTGTGGCAAAAGGAGAAATTGCTCATTTTGAGCAATTTCTCCTTTTGTCACGATGTTTTCAAAAGTCGTCGGCTGCAGAAGCGTCAGAAAGCGTCTATATACGGGAAAGGGTTAACATAAATATGTTCATTGGAACATTTTGCTGTGATGATAACACTAGGTATCATACAAAAAACATACTAGAGATATCACTTTTAAGTAATTAATACCAACGATACTGTCACGTCCCATAAACATGGAAATGCCAATAGAACAACGGTCTAATTTAAACATAATTATTTCCAAAAAATGTACATGGAAATTTGGTTGGACCACAAGTTGTTACGCATTAAAAATTCAGCTCTCCCGCTATAAAATATTCATACAATTTAGGTTTTGGCATACATGTAAAAAATTGTAAGTTGAAAATGAGTCATAACTCTTATCAACAATTGGTGGTTCGTAACCAAAGTTGAACCTGACCTTTATGGTCTTTAACCCTTTCCCACATATAAACGCTTTCTGATTGATGCCTGTGCAGCAGATGACTTATGAAAACATGGTGACCAAAGTAGTAATTGCTCAAAAGTAATTTCTCCTTTTGTCACAATGTTTTCGACTCTGTTTAATAATTAAACCCTTATTTATGGAGATTTTTTATGTCTTTGACAATATGATATGGAAGTCGTCTGCTTCAGATTTGTTGTATGTGGGAAAGGGTTAATATGTGTTCCTAAATAATTACAAAGGCAAACCAGCATAACAGATTAATAAATATTTACCATATCTATCAGACCCATATCTTCTGGTTCCACCAGGTCCACCTCGACCCCTTCCACGACCTCTACCACCTCGATACCCATCTCGCTTATCTCCCCGGTCACTAGAATAGGGATCATTACTATCTCCCCTGCAAAATGATAAAAAAATAAAAATAAAATCTGAACATTAACCCATTTCCGAGCCCCAGCTCAGTCGGTAGCGACGCGGGCTGTCAATCCAGGGGTTGTGAGTTTGAATCCCGGATTGGCCAACTTTCTTTCCATCATTCGTCTTCCACCAATGGTCTAAGTCTATGTGGAAAAGCAGCCAGTTGCTTGGGAAGATTGTTGTGTGGAATACTGGTGTGAGAAAACCAGGAAATGCATGAGTAGGTGAACTGGCCGCCATGATATAACTGAGAAATTGTTAAAAACGACGTTAAACCCCAATCAATCAATCATTTTCACATAGAACAAAATAAATCCAACATACAACTAACAAGAGCGCGGCAAGCAAACACCAACACTCGTCTGCTTTTTTTCTAAGTTGAAAAAGAGGCATTCCTAAATAACTGTTAAAGCCTCAATTATGTGACTTGGTATACACATGCATATTGTACCAAGTTTCATTTGATAACTGAATAATTATTGAAGCCCGAGTTATGTGACTTGGTACAGTCATGTATAGTGAAAATGTTGAATGCTTTTTTAGTTATGCCGTAAGGTTAAAGTTTTGTGACGACGCAGCAGATGACGCCAAGGGTATCACAATACCCCAAAATTTTTCCCTCGAAAAAAAGACGTGCTAAAAATATAGAAATTCACACTTAATGTATTTTCTCCTTTTACCAAATCGTTTGAAATATCGTCTGCCGAAGTTGCATCGGTGTTTGTAAAAGTGTTAAAACTCTTTTACTTATAAGGCATTTTCAAGGCTGTATGCTATGTATGCTATGAACAGTTAAAATTTGAGAATAATATTTCAACAAGGCTTTACATATTGTGGGGAATTAGAAATTTGCCATTATGTCCAATTTCACTTTTCTCAACATTATTTTTCAAAAGTGATTGGCTACAAAGGCATGAAGTGATCTATTTCAAGTAAACATTTCATAACGGTAAACCTTTCACTGGAATAATTAAGAGTGAATATATCCGCCGCCCAACCTTTTCCGGGCCATATCTCCTATATTGTAGTGTTATAGATATTGGTTTGTAAGGCAGACATGTAACTCATCACACCAACAATGCTGTTTGAAATAAACTTGAACTACCTTCTATCCCTAGGAGCTGGAAAATAAGGTCCTGTCTGTGGCCCAGTCAAGGTGCGTAATTGTTGATCTATTTCTACTTTTTCTTGACGTAATCTTTCTACCTCCTGAAATAAAAGAACACAAGTGATATTTTTAGCAAATAGCTTATATTGTCTTCAAAGCAATATAGTGCTTTCCCTTTTATGGAATCAGTTATAGTTAAAATTGATTTTTAATATGTTCAAACAGGGCTAAATTACAAAATCTACAATCACAGTTTATCTTTTTATCTCTATAAAGCAAAGTCTGTTAAATTGAAGAATATTTTGGGGAAAAAAATAGACTGTGTAACCAAATGGTATTTTCCATTCTATGGATTATTCGACACGGCAGTGCAGGATTTGATACAAATTTTTGTATTTTGATATTTCAATTTTGTTTTATCGCTTTCCCACATACAGAGGCATTCTGACACCTCTGAAGAAGACAACTTTTGAAAACATTGAGACAAAAGGAGAAATTGCTCATCATGAGCAATTTTTCCTTTTGCCACAATGTTTTCAACTTTATTCAATACTAGTACAGTCAAACCTGTGCTAACGGTCACCTGTTATAAGCAGCCATCTGCCTTAAGTGGCCAGTTTCAGACCCTCCCGTCGAAATTTACTATATAACTTAACTGCAATAGGCGGTCACCTGGTCAACGCGGCCAACATTTTTGGTCCCAAATGCATTAAAAACCTCCTAAAACGGCCACCAAATAAACAAATTTTACCGTAAAATATCGATTTTGGCATATGAAAATTTCATTACGGCCACAGAATTGAACCAATTAAATCAAATAATTATAATATATCTTCAATTTAAAATAAGTTGCTTTTAGTTAAAACTTTCTTAATTGGCCGTAAACAAACCAAACAAAGCTGTTATTGTGTTCTACATAATCGCCATTTTTCCGACTCAAACCAAACAAAGCTGTTATTGTGGTCTACATAATCGCAATTTTTCGGACCGTGTAATGCGTGATAGTTTTCACATCTCTATTTTTAGCTCGCGTAATTGGTAAAATAGACAGATCAAAGTGTTTTGTGTAAACACGTTAACTGTGAAAAAGTCGGCATGTAAAAAGATTAAAGAAGCTAACGTTTTCGAGACGATAATTAGAATGGCAGTTTGTTCGTGTTTTTAACGAACGATAAGGAATTACAGTAACTCATTAGGTTCACACTTGTAAACAGCGCTAATTGTTGAAAAATATAAACTTTGGAAATGATTTATTGTGATTTAAATCATAAATGTTTTGATTGTCAGCGTGTTAACAATGCCACCAAAACGGAAGTGTTTGACTTTGGATGAACGTGTTGAGGTTGTGAAACTGTGAGAGTCCGGAAAAAGCAGTAGATTTATCGCGGATAAATTAGGTGTTGGGAGGACCCAAATTCAAAATGTGTGTAAACGGAAACGTGAAGTTATGGAGGAGTACGATTCGAACTCAAACCCGGAGAGTAAACGTTTTCGTCGAGTGACTACCAATGATGAGATCAATGAACTGTGTTACAAGTGGTTTTGTGATGCTACTTCGCGAAAGGTTAACGTTAAACTTGAGACTGGAATCCCAGTCCAAGCAGAAGAAAATCGCTGATTTTTTTATATAAATTTACCAATCAACTGTTACTGTGGTTAAGACAATGAGTGGTACATAAACAGACAAATGAATTAAATAAAGAATAAGATTCAAAATGTTTATTATGGTATACATGTATTTCATGATCAATGCAAGTTAAATAAAACAATTTTCAATTTCTGCTGTTTTTTGTTCATTTTCTATTAAAAAGTGGTTATTAAATCCCTCGAAATATAAGTGTATGTATACATAGTATCACACACATGAAAAAAGAATATGTGCCAAAATCTCGGTGAAAATTGATGACCCTGTAGTAGGCAGCCACCTGTCTTAAGCAGCCAATTTGGCCCTTTCCCTTGACTGGCTGCTTAAGACAGGTTTGACTGTACTTTCATTTATAAAGGTTTTCCATATGTTCGCTTGGTTGTTTTCAAAGTCTTCTATTGCAGATTTTCTATTTTTGGGAAAGGGTTAACAAGAAAGATGTTTTTTATCACATGTAATTATTTTCGTGCATGTTGAAAAATTACCAAAAATGCATGAATGATTTTTAGTAGGGATGTCAGCGATTAATCAGTTAACCGTAAGTAATTCAAGAAACCGAGTACTCGGGGAAAAATAAATATATACACAGTTGTATTTCACCTTCTGTTCTTTTCAATTTGTCACAAGTATCTGACCAGAGGTTAATTATTCACACCTCGGTCAGGAATGTGTTACATAACTGTTTTCGAAAACAGCTGCACTTGATTGTACTAATGTTTCTTTTCTTTTTTTTTTAGATGTCTTATTCAAGGCTAGATTTATATGATAATGACTTATTTATGTTTTTAGAATGAATTTGAATAAATCAAATTGTTGTATTTGTAAATTATTTACCAACAGGATTAGAAGATTTAAAGAGTAGATTTAAGTTTATAATACACTTTCCCCTGAGTTGGTACTTAAAGATATGCAGCTATGCACCTCTTTCATTCAACATATTATAAATTGTATAACGGTCACTTTGTTAAAAAAGCAAATATTTTCTTAACTATAAATTATTATTTCTTTTTTTTTAAAAGTTGGTTGACACGAATGAAAATGTTCCGATAACAACATTCTAGTCTGATTTTTTATACATGACCAGGAAATGCGAGTTAAACAAAAACAACAATAACAAAACCCAGAAGCAAGTGAATATTTATTGTCTATGAATCTATACGGTTAACCGATTAACCGTTTACAAAATTATACAAGTAACCGGTTAGTAATATTGCATTGCAAACTAGATGGTTGTTTTTGTCACAAAAACATATGTCTCCCCCATTGCAGTTTGTCAATACTGAAACCTTGACATTGAACGAAAGTGGTTGTAAAATGAGCTCTGCACATAGTCTCAGTCAGTATGGTGAACATTTGTGGCGAGTTATTTCAAAATTCTTCAAACGGTTCAAAAGTTTTTGAGCCGACACAAAATAGTCATATGACCTTTGTCTTCTAATTGCATCCTTGACCTTGAACCAAAGTGGTTGTAACATAAGCTCTGCACATTGTCTCAGTATGGTTAAATGGCCTGTCACACCTAGCCGATTTGGCTAGCCGGAGCTATACCATAGCATAAATTTGGCGATTTTCAGGGATCGGTACTAGTACAGCAGGGCAAAAGTATCGCATTGCTAAAAACGTTAATATATTGTCAGGACATAGTTGAAACAAGAAACCGCTGAAGACGGTTAGGCCGGATTGTCGACAATTTGACCTTGAAAATCGACAAACCAAGGTCAAGGTCAAAGTAACCATAGAAATCAATAGATTGATTGATTGATTGATTGGGGTTTAACACCGTTTTTAACAATTTCTCAGTTATATCACGGCGACAAGTTCACCTACTCATGCATTTCCTGGTTTTCTCACACCAGTACTCCACACAACAATCTTCCCAAGCAAAGAAATCAATAGAACTTGTTACTGGTTACCATCAGGCAAAGTTTCAAGTTTGTAACCCTTTCCAGTGCTGAGATTTTGCCTCAACCTGAAACTTTAACCAAAATGTTGACAGACAGCCAGATGGACATCGCCAATCTATAGACCGGAATTGCAAGAGCAATCCGGTCAAAAATTAGCAACGGCAGGCGAAGGTATAAATTTTTGAACATGCTCAAAAATGTCTGCCGTTACGAACAACGGAACTAAAACGGCAGTACTCCAGTATGGCTTACTTAATGTGGGTAGAGCACCGGTAGCGCCCTGTAATAGATTGGCAGCTCTCCCGTAGCCTCATTGTTTGCCGTACTGGTGCAGATGTGAAACCGTAGTCCTGCCGATGTACTAACGTTCTTAGCGATGTGATACCGTTGTGCATTTTTAATATAAATAGGGTCACAGACTACCAGCCCGTCATTCCTTCATTTGTCACCGAGGATGGTGGCTACACAAATATAAAATAGCCATCCTCCAACACCAAAACCAGGTAACTCAGTTGGCACTTCACTAGATCCAGGCCAGAAGGAAGAGAAGAAGAAGACCTCAAGTACCTCAAGAAATCTCAGTCATTGAAATTAACATATTATATTCACTGGCCCGATCCTAAATGTTTGGCTATACTATTACATGGCTTAAGAAAATGTTTCACTGGTCCGAACCAAAAGTTACTGGCCAAGGACCATAGGACCACTGCTAATTTCGTAGCTGCAATCTGGGTGAGACCATGGATCAGCAGGCGTCGTCAGTTTGGCATGTATGACCAGCTGCTGGTGGAGATCAGCAGAGAGGGTCTTCAAGAACTTCCTAAGAATGCCCCCAGAGATGTACATTGAGCTGGTACAGTGAGTTAGTCCCAGGATCACAAAACAAAGGACCTGGTTACAGGAAGCCCCTGGATCCTGGTCTGAAGATTGCCATCACTCTGCGCCACATTGCCTCTTGGACCAAGTACACAGCGGCTCCAACACCTCCAGCAAGAAAGGGAAGAAGCAGAGAAACATGATCAAATTTTGGGCCAACTCAGAATCCTGTTCTGTGCCATGGCAAGACGGGATGTTGTAGAGGAGATGTGATTGATGTCTCATTGATTGTATAAACTATTGTCATAATAAAAGATTTCTACACTCTAACAACAATGTTTAGAAAGTGAAGGCAACATGTGTTTAGATGGTTAATGTTTAGATATTAAATATTTGGTGTTTAGAAATTGAAAGTGTTAACATATTTGACATATATAATCTTTTAACATATCTTAAAATATCTTTACACCAAATGTTCAATTTCTAATCCTTGTGACTTGATATTTAATCTGAAAGAAGATCCATTGGAAGCAAGGTTCAGACATAGTAAGTTGAAAATAGAATACTCGCTTTAATTGAGTCTGTTCATGAAAAGTGTAGGATAGTGTAGTGCACATGATATATCACCAGATTTAAGGTAACAAAACTTATTAAAACTAGAACTATCACTGAATGTGATTAATACCCCCGAACGCCGCCCTGATAGGAAAGGTTGTGAAATATTTAGAAACCCCACCTTAAAAGGACAATGTTATGGATCGGGTTATTCTTGTTTTGTTCATTTTTGGATAACAAAGGGCAATAACTCTGTAATTATGTAAATTAGAGTTATGGTTCTTGTACACTGCACTTCCTCTGATTATGCTCTACCGTTGTATGTAGTTTTATTAGATTCCATCTGTTAGTTATTAAATAATTCTCCGGACAAGAAAAAGTAACAAAGGGCAATAACTCTGTAATTATGTAAATAAGAGTTATGGTTCTTGTACACTGCACTTCCTCTCATTATGCTCTACCATTGTATGCAGTTTTATTAGATTCCACCGGTTAGTTATTAAGTAATTCTCTGGACAAGAAAAAGTAACAAAGGGCAATAACTCTGTATTTAGGTAAAATAGAGTTATGGTTCTTGTACACCGCACTTCCTCTCAATGTGTTGTATCATCCTATGAAGTTTTATTAAATTCCAACAATTAGTTTTAAAGTTATGCTCCGGACAAGACTACGAACAAGAAAAAGTAACAAAGGGCAATAACTCTGTAATTATGTAAAGTAGAGTTATGGTTCTTGTACACTGCACTCCTCTGATTATGCTCTACCATTGTATGTAGGTTTATTAGATTCCATCTGTTAGTTATTAGGTAATTTTCCGGACAAGAAAAAGTAACAAAGGGCAATAACTCTGTATTTAGGTAAAATAGAGTTATTGTTCCTGTACACCGCACTTCCTCTCAATGTGTTGTATCATCCTATGAAGTTTTATTAAATTCCAACAATTAGTTTTTAAGTTATGCTCCGGACAAGACTCTACGAACAAGAAAAAGTAACAAAGGGCAATAACTCTGTAATTATGTAAATTAGAGTTATGGTTCGTGTACACTGCACTTCCTCTGATTATGCTCTACCATTGTATGCAGTCTTATTAGATTCCATCTGTTAGTTATTAAGTAATTTTCCGGACAAGAAAAAGTAACAAAGGGCAATAACTCTGTATTTAGATAAAATAGAGTTATGGTTCTTGTACACCGCACTTCCTCTCAATGTGTTGTATCATCCTATGAAGTTTTATTAAATTCCAACAATTAGTTTTAAAGTTATGCTCCGGACAAGACTCAACGAACAAGAAAAAGTAACAAAGGGCAATAACTCTGTAATTATGTAAAGTAGAGTTATGGTTCTTGTACACTGCACTTCCTCTGATTATGCTCTACCATTTTATGTAGTTTTATTAGATTCCATCTGTTAGTTATTCAGTAATTTTCCGGACAAGAAAAAGTAACAAAGGGCAATAACTCTGTATTTAGGTAAAATAGAGTTATGGTTCCTGTACACCGCACTTCCTCTCAATGTGTTGTATCATCCTATGAAGTTTTATTAAATTCCAACAATTAGTTATAAAGTTATGCTCTGGACAAGACTCTACGAACAAGAAAAAGTAACAAAGGGCAATAACTATGTAATTATGTTAATTAGAGTTATGGTTCTTGTACACTGCACTTCCTCACATTATGCTCTACCATTGTATGTAGTTTTATTAGATTCCATCTGTTAGTTATTAAGTAATTCTCCGGACAAGAAAAAGTAACAAAGGGCAATAACTCTGTATTTAGATAAAATAGAGTTATGGTTCCTGTACACCACACTTCGTCTCAATGTGTTGTATCATCCTATGAAATTTTATTAAATTTCAACAATTTGTTTTAAAGTTATGCTCCGGACAAGACTCTACGAATAAGAAAAAGTAACAAAGGGCAATAACTCTGTAATTATGTAAATTAGAGTTATGGTTCTTGTATACTGCACTTCCGCTGATTATGCTCTACCATTGTATGTAGTTTTATTAGATTCCATCTGTTAGTTATTAAGTAATTCTCCGGACAAGAAAAAGTAACAAAGGGCAATAACTCTGTATTTAGGTAAAATAGAGTTATGGTTCCTGTACACTTCCTCTCAATGTGTTGTATCATCCTATGAAGTTTTATTAAATTCCAACAATTAGTTTTAAAGTTATGCTCCGGACAAGGAAAATCGCAACGGACCAACCGACCGACCGACCGACCGACCAACCACAGGGTGACTCCAATATACCCCCTCTAAACTTCGTTTATCGGGGGTATAATAAAACAAAGATGGTGATATCTACAGTGAAGACACATTTCACCACACACATGATATATCACCAGATTTAAGGTAACAAAACTTTTATTAAAATAAAACACAAACAAAGATGGTGATATCTACAGTGAAGACACATTGCACCACACACAGGCACTATCTGCACTATCTGTACTGGCACACAGTCACTATCTATTCTACTGGTCTTGTGGTGGTGGAGTGTTAATTGGCCCTTCAGCATCCTTCAGGAGGCTGGTGTCCAACACTACCGAAAGGTTTAAAATGTTCCCTAAATTAATGCTCAACTATTTGGCCATTTTATACTATAGACAACAGTTGTTACTGAGATAGTGGCTTGATAGTATAAAAAGATAAATCAAGTTGGATAAGTCTTGTTTGAATAGCATCTGCTGTTTGTGAGAAAAGGCCTTGTAAGCAAATTTTTAACCCAAATTTCTTCAAAAAGGACCATAATTTATAATAAATTCAGTTAGAAGTTACCTAACCTGATTGTTTGATATATTTAAAGACTATATTGAAGTTTTAAATCAATCCCTGAGTGGTTACTGAGATATGTGCTTGATATTACCATGCATGCAAAACTTTTAACCAAAAAGTCAAACAAGGGCCATAATTTGTACAAAGTTCATACAAGAGTTATCTAACTTGACTGTCTGAAACCCCTGAAGACATGAATAAAGTTTCAAGTCTATATCATTAGTGGTTACTGAGATATATCCATGCAAGTATCTTGCATGCAAAACTTCAACTAGAATTTCTAAGTAAAGAAAGGGCCATAATTTGCATTATATGCTGAAAAGAGTTATCAAACTTGATTGTTTATATAGGTGTGATGGTTGGAAAGGGTTGTATAAAGTTTCAATGCAATGCATCAAGTAGTTAATAGAATATGGACTCTTAATGTCGTTTTGCGTACTAAGTAAAAACAAGAGGGCCATGATGGCCCTGGATCGCTCAACTTAATTATACAATGTACTATAATGCAAAATACATCAGGACAATTATTCTGAATGCAACCTCCACAGTGTTAACAAGATTTTCCTTCATTTGGCCTAGTGATCTATATTTTTTTACCTGATATGACCCATATTCCAACATGGACTAGATATTATCAAGACAACATTCTGACAAATTTTCAACTTGCTCAAAGTAAAAATGCGGCCTCCGGAGTTTGAACAATATTTTCCTTTATTGACCTTGTTTCTGACCCTACATGATCCATATTCGATCTTGGCTTAGATATCATTTAGATAAACATTCTCATAAAATGTCAAGCTGCTGTAGCAAAAAATGTGTCTTCTACAGAGTTAACAAGATGTTCCTTCAATTTGGCCTAGTGACCTAGTTTCTGACCCAATATGACCCATAAATACCTTTGGCTCTAGGTGATCTAAAAAAAGGCATAATTGTGTCAAAATCTGATATAGAGTTTTTGGACTTGTCCTGCAAGGTCATTTGATGATGTTCAATAAGTGTGTGCAATTTTAAAGCAATAGCATCTGTGGTTTGTGAGAAAAAGCCTTGCATGCAAAACTTTAACCAAATCTTCTAAGTGAAAAAAGGGGCATTATTGTGTCAAAATCTGATATAGAGTTATGGGACTTGACCTGCAAGGTAATTTGATGATGTCCAATAAGTGTGGGAAGTTTCAGAGCTATAACATCTGTGGTTTTTGAGAAAAAGCTTTGCATGCAAAACTTTAACCAAAGTGGCAATGCCGACGCCAACGCACGAGTGACTGTAATAGCTCTCATGTTCTTTGAAAAGTCGAGCTAAAAAGGAGGGAGGTGATGTCCTCTTCATCACTGTCCACCAGCATCAGGTCAGACAGCACCTGGTTGATGACCCTCATTGCCGTCTTGTACTTCTTATCAGACATGCTGAGAAGGCTGTCCTTGACGTAGTTGGCGAAGACGCTGCGAGCAGTGGGCTTGACGGGCTGGCTCTTTTTCTTGGGGTGGCGCTTTTTTGCGACGTCTTTCATGAGCTTCTCTGCCTGCAAAGGCAAATGTAGAAAATCATAATTAAAATGAATGCAAACATTTATGCAACAAGAGATTTTTGTCAAACATAATGCCCCCCCCCCCCCGAGTGCCATATTGTCTGGAATATTTGAACGATTTTTGACCCGATGAACTCAAAATCAATAGAGGTCATCTACTGGTCACCGTCAGCCTCCATGTCAAGTTTTAGGGCCATGTGTGCAGGCAATGTGGAGTTATCACTCAGACAAACTTTTTGCGTTCAAGGTCACTGTGACCTTGACCTTTGACCAGATGACCTCAAAATCAAAAGGGTCATCTACTGGTCAGGCCCAACCTCCAAGTCAAGTTTGAAGACTAAAGCTCCAGGCATTGTTTAGTTATCACTCGGACAAGCTTGGTCACTTTGGCCTTGACCTTTTACATGATGACCTCACAATATGGGGTCATTTACTGGTCAACTCCAGCCTCCATGTTAAGTTTTAGGGTCATTGGTGCATGCAACTTCAAGTAATCACTTGGTCAAAATTTCGTGTTCAAGGTCAGACTTTGATGTTTGACCTGATGACCCCATAATCAATAGGGGTCATCTACTGGTCACCCCCAGCCTCCATGTTAACTTTGAGGGCCATGGGTGCAGGCATTGTCGAGTTATCACTCGGACAAGCTTTTCAGGTTCAAGGTAACTGTGATCTTGACCTTTGACCTCAAAATCAATAGGGGTCATCTACTGGTCACTCCCAGCCTCCATGTCAAGTTTGAGGGCTATGGGTGCAGGCAATGTCGAGTTTTCGAGTTAAAGGTCACTGTGGCCTTGACCTTTGAACTGATGACCTCAAAGTCAATAGGATTCGTCTACTGGTCATTCCCAACCTCCAAGTCAAGTTTGAGGACCATAGGTCCAGGCATTGTTGAGTGATCACTCGGACAAGCTTTGGTCTACTGACAGAAGGACCGACCGACATGAGCAAAGCAATATACCCCTCTTCTTCAAAGGGGGCATAATAATGCACATTTGATTGTCATAAAATGTTGAAAATCAGAACTAAATTGATTGCAAAAAAAATGTTGCCGTCGTTGTCATGAAATTGAATTGAAATTGAAGTATACTTACACTTATCATGGGTGCTGCTGCGCTGGACCAACTTCCGGAACTTGAACTGCTCCAAAAGCCAGGACTCCCTTTCAGTCAAGCTTTGCGCACCAAAGCCACTCTTTGGCTTGAGGATCTTGGTATGTGTGTCATGGGCAGAGATGTACCAGGTGAAAATGGTCTTGCACGACTTTCCAATGTGGGCAGCCTGGTCCTCCTACAGCTTCTCCTTCTTGTCCCGGCACTTGTTGTCTATCATGAGTTACACAGGATGGGGTTGTCCTCCAGCCAGTCCACCATCTGGTTCTCCTCCTGGAGTGTCAGGCTGCTATTGTTCTTCTGAGTCCTTTCCTTCCTCTTGGCCTTGGAGGAGACAGAAGCAACTGTAGAGATGGAGGCGGCTGTGGAGGTCACTGAGGTGCCGTTAAAGGCCACTGTTGTGTAGGAGCCTGCTGAAGATTCGGAGGCCACTGAGGAGGACAGGGACTCAGGAGAAGGTTCACGGGAGGAGTGAAATGTTATTGAGCAAACACAAAATATACTCATATGACTATTGACCTGAAATTGCCACCTTGACCTTGAACCAAAGTGGTTGTTACATAAACATCCTCTGGGTATGGTGACCATTTGTGGTGATTTATTTCAAAATCCATCAAGCGGTTCAAAAGTTATTGAACGGACATGAAATATATTCATATGACCTTTGACCTCTTGTTGCGACCTGACCTTTCATACTGGTTGTAACATGCCCTATGCACATTGTCTCAGTATGGTTAACAATTGCGGTGAGTTATTTCAAAATCCTTAAAGCAGTTAAAAACTTATGGATCTGGCACGAAATGAAGTCATATGACCTTTCACCTGTTATTGCAAACTTGACCTTGAACCAAAGTGGTTGTAACTTTTTCTTTGCACATCGTCTCAGTATGGTGAACATTTCTGGTGATTTATTTCAAAATCCTTCAAACGGTTCAAAATGTATGGCACAGACACAAAATACAGTCATATGACCTTTAACCTATAATTGCGACCTTGACCTTGAACCAAAGTGGTTGTAACATGCGCTCTTGCACATCGTCTGAGTATGGTTAACATTTGTGGCGATTTATTCCAAAATCCTTCAAGCGGTTCAAAAATTATGAATTTACACTTACCCGAAGATGGTCTAGGTTATATTCTAACAATATCTGTGCATTTGCGATACTTTCTACAGTTCCAACAAAAATGAATGGCACTTGACCC
Source organism: Serripes groenlandicus (assembly GCA_031761405.1). Taxonomy (NCBI): domain Eukaryota; kingdom Metazoa; phylum Mollusca; class Bivalvia; order Cardiida; family Cardiidae; genus Serripes; species Serripes groenlandicus. The sequence goes on from JASEVX010000004.1 coordinate 34,692,820, forward strand.
TGAAAAAGGTAGGAAATATAAGATTTAATTTTTTGTACATAAATCATAGTAAATATACTTAGTTGAATATTTATATTTAAATTCAATTCGAGTCATTTTCACAGGGGTAAAGAATGTTGGGTAAACATTGATGACAGTTGGAACAGACAGGTTTGATGGTCTATTTCAATATTTCCATGTAAAACAGACATTGCTAAATGTCTATAGGATTTCATGAACTTTAACAAAACTAACCCACATACAGACCCTTTCTGACTCCTTTGCAGCAGATGACTTTTGAAAACATCGAGGCAAAAGGAGAAATTGCTAATCATGAGCAATTTCTCCTTTTATTCACAATGTTTTCATGTCTATTCTATAATAATACCATCATTTAGAGATCTTTTTTGCCCACAAGATGTTTTTAAAGTTGTCTGCTTCAGAAATGTTGTATGTTGGAAAGGGTTAAGTTAAAACAACACAAGCAATGAAAAAGAGAATAATTTGAATAATGACATATTCAATGTATCAGATATGGTGTGTGTTAATCATGGTATACATTAACTGTTTTACATGAGCTAGCAATGAAAAGGACATGAAAAGGACATACAAACAGTGCAATTTTTATGGCTCAGAAAGCTAACTTTGGGGTCAATAAGGTGATAAAAGGAAATAAAATAAAGACATGATGACAACCAGTCCTGGAAAAACAATTACACTTCATTAATTGAAAATATTAAGATACAGAAAATGCTATAGAAATATATCCCTCCGACATTAAAGATAGAAATAACAATTGAAACATTTATAATACCAATTCACCATTTGTAATCTATCAAACATTAAAGGTAAATAACAGTTAACCCTTTACCTCATATAGACACTTTGTGACGCCTCTGCAGCAGACAGCTTTTTGAAAACATAACAAGCAATTTCTCCTTTTGCCACAATGCTTTCCACTTTTAGTCATAGGTTATCCATTCAATTATAGAGATTTTCTATGTTTTGACAATCTATGTTCAAAGTCATCTGCTGCAGAAGTAACGTATGATGGAAAGGGTTAATTGCATGAGTATGGTTTTAATTTTTTGACTAAGTAGAAAGAAATGGATTTAAGAATTTTGTAACAAATTTAAAATAAAAAAAAATTAAACTTAAAATTTTCCAAGATGGAGGAGGTTCAAAGGTAATGAGTCTCTGCTTACACTAGATTGGGTAGAGTCACCATCCATTCCACCTCTGCTGGCAATAGGCATCTCTTCTCGGGGACCATCTCGATCATTATCGCCCTCAATCTTGACTCGAACCACACCAGATTTGTCAACAATATCTTGAATATTTTTACCGTTCTTCCCTATTATCTTTGCTGAAATCAAAACAATGAATAAGTGGTTCGAAGCAACACAGGTTTGCCTCACAGTAAAATCAAAGGCTGACAGATGACGGGGGAAGTGATCTCGACGTGTCATCTGGCCAAGGCAGGGGTCACAAAAAATGGAATGAAGATACAATGCATATTGGCTTTCATGAAGAGATTCTCTGGATTTTTGTGTAAATGGCCGGCTTATGACCAACCCATTGTGCAGGATGATAAATTGGAAAATCTGCAGAATATAGAGTTTAACCAGAAGACAAACCCACCTAGTATCTTAGGGTTATTACAAGCACTGGTATGTTATTGACATGTGGTCACTAAATTTTCCTTGACTCCATTGTGTATCTAAAAAGCATGTGTGAACAATAGGGAAAGGCATGCACCACTGAAGAGAGTCTTCTTTTTTGACGCCTCTGCAGCAGACAGCTTTTTGAAAACATAGTGACAAAAGAAGAAATTGCTCAAAAAGAACAATTTCTCCTTTTGCCACAATGCTTTCCACTTTTAGTCATAGGTTATCCATTCAATTATAGAGAGTTTCTATTCTTTGATAAAAATATGTTCAAAGTCGTCTGCTGCAGAATTGTCGTATGAGGGAAAGGGTTAATACATACCCACTAATTCTCGAGGCACCTGAAAAGTCTGTTCTGCATATTCTAGCATAGCTCTGGCCTTTACGCAAGCATCCTCCGTCTGTAAGCAGATATAGTAGCACATCCCTAAGGTTAAACTTATTTATTTTACAAAAAATTATGAAACAAATTCTTTCAATCATAAATCACTCCGAATTCTCAACCAAAGGGAGGTCCCAAACTTTGACTCAACTCTCACGGGGATTAAACATATCTGTAAGTAGCAACCCTTGGATCTACCCATAAACCTAAAACCTTTCTCACAAACAACACAATCTGCAGCAGAAGCCCTTAAAGGCCATAACCCTTTCCCACTTGTAGATGCATTATGAAGCATCTGCAGCAGATGACTTTTGAAACATTGTGACAAAAGAAGAAATTGCTCATACGACAATTCTGAAGCGGACGAATTTGAACATATTTTTGTCAAAAAATGGAATATCTCTATAATTGAATGCATAACCTATAACTGAAAGTGGAAAACATTGTGGCAAAAGGAGAAATTGCTCGTTTTGAGCAATTTCTTCTTTTGTCACTATGTTTTCAAAAAGCTGTCTGCTGCAGAGGCGTCAGAAAGTGTCTATATGAGGGAAAAGGGTTTTAAAAAAGTTTATTTAATAATTTAACAGCAATTATATAGGTTTGCCATATTTTTGTCCAGATGTTCAAAGTCGTCTGCTGCAGATTTGATGTAGGCGGGAAAGGGTTAACTTGCTCACCTGACTAGCATTACACTTAACACTTTCACACATACAACAAAATCTACAGCAGACGACTTTGAAACTATCTGTTGACAAAAAAACCTCTAAAAATGAAAGCTTAACCCTTTCCCTCATATAGACGCTTTTTGACGCCTCTGCAGCAGACGGCTTTTTGAAAACATAGTGACATAAGAAGAAATTGCACAAAACGTGCAATTTCTCCTTTTGCCACAATGTTTTCCACTTTTTGTCATAGGTTATCCATTCAATTATGGAGATTTTCTACGTTTTGACAAAATACGTTCAAAGTCGTCTGCTGCAGAATTGCTGTATGAGGGAAAGGGTTTAATTGCTCACACATACAACAAAATCTACAGCAGACAACTTTGAAACTATCTGTTGACAAATTTAGTAAATCTCTAAAAAATGAAAGCTTAATCATCCAACAGATTTGAAAACATTGTGACAAAAGGTGAAATTTCTCATTGTGAGCACTCTCCTTTTGCCATAATGTTTTCAAAATTCGTCTGCTGCAAAAGTGTCAGTATTCAGGAATGGGTTAAAGTCTTTGAAGTATATTGAAAGGTTGTGTTCAGATTGATCAAAGGCGTTTATATATATATATAGACACATAAGGGAAACGAGCCCCGCCCCTTGGTGGCTATAATTTGTTATCTTATTGGAATAAGAAACATTTGTGACGAAAATTTTGTCCAAGAGGATTTAAATTTTTCAGATATAAAATCGGATGTCATTGAAAGAAAAAGCTTATGCCAAATGGGCGACAATCATCGGGCCATTACAATAGCTCACCATGAACACATTATGCTCAAGTAAGGTAAAACCTTTCAAGATCAAAAGTGTCATCAGATATGAAGGAGACTAAACAAACATCCAAACATTAACCTATTTCTCCTTTAACCCTTTCCCACATAACAGACACTTTCTGATGCTGCTGCAGCAAGTTGACTTTTGAAAATGTTGTGGAAAAAAGAGTTGCCACAGTGTTTTCAACTCTTTTCAATAATAACGCTATCATATAGAGAGATTGTCAAAGTTGTCTGCTGCAGGTTTGTTTTAAGTGAGAAAAGGCTAAAATGTCTTTTGCACATAGAAAGTTTAACCCTTTCTCACATATAGACACTTTCTGACACCTCTCCAGCAGACAACTTTTGAAAACATTGTGACAAAATGTGATTTCAACTTTTGCCACAATGTTTTCAATATTATTTTATAGTAATACATTCATTTATATAAATTTTCCATGTTTTTTTCCAGATTTTTTTAAAAGTTGTCTGCTGCAGAAATGTTTATGTGGGAAAAGGGGTGTTAAACCCACACTTACCTCGCCGTGCACTTTAAAAGTACATGTACTCTCATCTAACTCTATGGCAGTAATACCGTCTATGTGTCTGGCTTGTTGTATGTTTGCACCGTGGGTTCCAATAGCGAGACCCATCAGACTCTCCTCCACGTTGAATTCTTCTGTACAGCCAGATCTCACTTTGGTGCTCTGAAATGATAAGAGTGTGTACACTGTGTGGAACTCTCGTCACTCAAACACTTTCCCTACAACAGACAATATCTCACAACCCAGCAGCGGAGGACTCTTGCAAACATTGGGAGGTAAAGGACAAAATTTCAACATAGTATTAACCCTTTCCCACCTGCAGACGCATTTTAACGCAATAGCAGCAGACGACTTTTGAAAACATTGTGGATGAGCAATTTCACCTTTGGCCACAATGTTTTCAATTTTATTCAACAATTAAGCTATTTTTTATGGAGATTTTTCAGGTTTTTGTCACAATGTTTTCAAAGTCGTCTGCTGCAGATTTGTTGTATGTGGGAATGGGTTGAGGCTGCAATATTTCCAGTAATAATTTTCTAAACAGACGACTGACATTATGAATTATTTATTCTTATGCAACAATATTTTCAATTTTTTTCATTTTTTAATATTTTGCCATTTTTTAATCTCGACGTCCAATCCAGATTTGTAGTACGTTTGCAGGAGATAAGCTTTTTAACCCTTTCCCTCATGCGACAATTCTGCAGCAGGCGACTTTAAACATATTTTGTCATCAAATAGAAAATCTCTATAATTGAATGGGTCTAAATGTGGAAAACATTGTGGCAAAAGGAGAAATTGCTCGTTTGAGCAATTTCTTCTTGTCACTATGTTTTCAAAAAGCCGTCTGCTGCAGAGGCATCAGAAAGCGTCTTATACGCCTCCTTTTGACACAAAGTCATCTTCTGCGGGTGTGAATAGTCTTTTGTATAAAGGAAACAACAAATGAGCCAGTACATTAGAAAAGGTACAAGTTGGCATTTCTGAACAGTGTAGGATCAGATCAACCTGTGCATCTGATCCGTCTTATCGGGACCTAAACAAGGTGACAAGAAACTTTTAACAAGCTTATTTAGTGAGTAATATGTGAATGGTGTAGATCATGATCAGGCTGTGCATATGCAATTTTGTTAAGTCACACAAGAATGCACCTTCTATGTTTTTGCACATAACAAATAGAAACATTTGATCCTCGGATTGCACACTTGTATTCTTAGTTAATTTAACCCTTTCCCTCATATAGACACTTTCTGACGCCTCTGCAGCAGACAGCTTTTTGAAAACATAGTGACAAACGAAGAAATTGCTCAAAACGAGCAATTTCTCCTTTTGCCACAGTGTTTTCCACTTTAAGTCAATATGTTCAAATTCGTCTGCTGCAGAATTGTTGTATGAGGGAAAGGGTTAACTTTCACATTATATACTTTCCCACCTACAGACACCTTTTTCAAAACTTTACACCAAAAGGAGAATTTGTTCATCATGAGCAATTTCTCCTTTTGCCACAATGCTTTCAACCCAATCCAATAATTATACTTTCATTGATAGAGATTGACCTTAGTTTTGCCTTGGTGTTTTCAAGCACCCTTTGCAATTGTTAATTGGCAGGCTATATACAGGTATATGAACCGTTCCACAAGAAAACCAACATTATGGACTCTGTGTGATGTATTGACCCAGATCAGCACGCTAATCCGAGCCGACACATTCAATCTCAGGGGGATAGAGGCATAAAGTAATGATTACTGAAACAGAAAATCCACAGGAGGCGAAAAGTGTCTGTCCGAGTTAGCCTGTGTGGCATGCTTAAGCTGATCCAGATCAATAATTTACGCTGAGTCCACAATGATGGTTTTCTCGTAATTCGGCTCATATATATATATGTGTGTTTCTTAGGAATCCATTTGTTTGTCATCAGTTCTTTTTATGTTTCCAGGATGCATCTATGACTGAGTCACTGGCAACCAGTGACGTCCAGATCCCAATCAGACAACGTAGACAATTAACCCCTTCCCTCATACGACAATTCTGCAGCAGACGACTTTGAACATATTTTGTCAAAAAATAGAAAATCTCTATAATTGAATGGATAACCTATGACTAAAAGTGGAAAACATTGTGTCAAAAGGAGGAATTGCTTGTTTTGAGCAATTTCTTCTTTTGTCACTATGTTTTCAAAAAGCCGTCTGCTGCAGAGGCATCAGAAAGCGTCTATATGAGGGAAAGGGTTAAGATAATCAGGTTGATCTTCACAGGTCACAAAGCCATTTAGGTAAATTTGTGTGACAAACTGGTAGTTAGATTATCAATGGATTTTTAAGAACCTTGAAGCTTTATCTATCTATCCATTACTAATACTTTAAAATATTCAACTGCATATTACTTTTACTTTCGCTGTGCAAGATTACAATAGCATAACCCTTTCCCTCATATAGACGCTTTCTAACGCCTCTGCAGCAGACGGCCTTTTGAAAACATAGTGACAAAAGAAAAAATTGCACAAAACGTGCAATTTCTCCTTTTGCCAGAATGTTTTCCACTTTTTGTCATGGAGATTTTCTATGTTTTGACAAAATACGTTCAAAGTCGTCTGCTGCAGAATTGTCGTATGAGGGAAAGGGATAAGATCAGTGCTTTGGAGGGATAGATGGAAAGCTGGTTGATTAGAGTATCTGGTGTGAGCAATTTACAATATCAGTACAATTTCTCTTTATGCCACAATGCTTCCATCTCCATTCCGTCATTGTGCTTTTATTAATAAGGATTTTGCATACTTTGACTTTTCAAAGATGTCTGCTGCAAATTTCCTGTACGAGGGAAAGGTTTGAGTTTTAAGATGTGAATACATGGCACCCTTGAGACAATGAGCTGAGAATAAGATATAATATCCTTGAGTTTTGACTGGTTATTTCAGATACTGACGAAGCTGTTGTGCTTTTTGTCAGAGAAACTAAATAGAAATGTTTGGGAACAAGATTCCCATTCCTTTTGAAATGAAATTCAAGGACGAAAAGTATAAGAGAATCCTGTTATAAGTATGTACATGTACTTTCAAGCACAACAATTTTGGGAAACAAGGTAAATCAAGCTCAGGCTTCACATATATGCAGTATAATCTTGATCCCCATTGTTTGCTCCCTTTTTACTAAAATATGTGAATACCAAAATAACCCTTAAATTTAAGGATATTTACAGGGTTATTATCTGTATGTTCTTTTAAAATTTTACTTCACATTTGTAGACACGTTTTGACAAATCTGCAGCAGATGACTTATGCAATAAAATGTGACAAATGGACAAATTGCTCTTAACGATCAACTTTTCATTTTGAAACAATGTCTTCCACCCTGTTCAATAATTAAACTTTCGTTGTAGATTTGTTGTATGTGGTAAAGGTTAAAAGACTTTTCAAGGACTTGAATGAATAAATCTGTAGCAGATGACTTTTAAAAACATCTGGTTAGAAATAATAATATGGAAAGACTCAGTAAATGAAAGTATAATTATTGAATAGAGTTTAAATCATAGTGGAAAAAGGAGAAATTTCTCATTTTAAGCAATTTCTGCTTTTGCCACAATGTGTTAAAAAGTCATCTGCTACCGAGGCACCACAAAGCGTCTGTATGTGGAAAAGGGTTAAGGCCTTGAAAAGCTGAATTCAATTCAAGCACTTTTCAAGTTATCAAGGAAGAGTTGGGACTGTGCAAGAAAGGAATTGGAGATCAGCGTGATACTATGTATATTCATATTTTGCTTTTTTTTCCATTCTATTAACTATCAGTTACCTGTTACAATGTGGATATTTTTTTAATTTTCTTACAATGTTTTCAAAAGTTGTCTGCTGCACAGGCATCTAGAATTGCTAATATTAGGTAACAGGTTTAATCTATGGATTCACTGGACCAGGTTATCTAATGAAAACAAAGTTTTTCATGAAGACTGCCTAATGGTGTTAATCCTTTCCTCCATACAGCAAATCTGCAGCAGAAGAAAACATTGTCGCCAAATGAGAAACTAGTCATCAAGAGCAACTTCTCCTTAGGCCATAATGTTTTCAAACTTTGTCTGCTGATGCATGAAAATGTGCCTGAATATGGGAAAGGGTTAACCCTTTCCCTCATATAGACGCTTTATGACGCCTCTGCAGCAGACAGCTTTTTGAAAACATAGTGACAAAAGAAGAAATTGCTCAAAACGAGCAATTTCTCCTTTTGCCACAATGTTTTTCCACTTTTAGTCATAGGCTATCCATTCAATTATAGAGATGATTTTCTATTATTTGACAAAAATACATTCAAAGTCGTCTGCTGCAGAATTGTCGTATGAGGGAAAGGGTTAATCAAATGTTACTTAATTGAGGGAAAACTGAATGATATACTAGTACCTCCTTTAACATCTAGATAACAAAGAATAGATAATAGAATATTTGCTGTTTTCTAACAAGCTTTTAACCCTTTCCCTCATACAACAATTCTGCAGCAGACGACTTTGAATGTATTTTGTCAAAAAATAGAAAATCTCCATAATTGAATGGATAACCTATGACAAAAAGTGGAAAACATTCTGGCAAAAGGAGAAATTGCACGTTTTGGGCAATTTCTTCTTTTGTCACTATGTTTTCAAAAAGCCGTCTGCTGCAGAGGCGTCAGAAAGCGTCTATATGAGGGAAAGGGTTAAACCTTGCCCACATAAAACAATCTACAGCAGTCGTCAAATATTTTGTCAAAAGTATGGAAACTCTCAATAAACAAAAGAACAACTAATGGGGTTTAACGCCATATTAAAAAAAATTCAGTCATATCACGGCGGCCAGTTCAACTACTCATATGATTCCTGGTTTTCTCACACCAGTACTCCAAAGATGATAAATACCCCCTAAACAGCACCTTGACCTACACCATAACTTAATAAGTAAAAGGGCCATAACTCTGTAAAATAACATGCAATTGTAACCCCTTTAGGATGTGCACATCTCCTCTTGGTATAGAAGCTTCATGTAAAATGTTATTGAATTCCACCCAGTAGTTTGTAAGAAATAGGCCAGACAAAATATGGCTTTCAGCAAAGACAGCCCAGCACAGTGACTCCTATATACCCCTCTTTTTAAAGAAGGGGGAATAAAAACTTGAAAACATAGTGGCAAAGGGAGAAATTGTTCATTATGAGCAATTTATCCTTTTGCCAAAATGTTTTTAAGTCTACTGCCGAGGTGTCAGAAAGGACTTTTATGAGGGAAAGAGTTAACTCAAGCTGTCTACAATCCGTTGAGTTTGAACAAAATTCGTGAACAAGAGCTGTCAGATGATAATGTGGCTTGACTGATGGAAGCTTGATTATAAATTGAACACTCTTATCATTACAGCAACCAGATTTGTCAGTCATAAAAAAGGGGCTTACCTTTTTTTTTTATAATAGGTAACAGAACGTTAGCAAACAATCTCACCTTATAACTTTCAAGACACACATATGAAGTTTCTATCCAATATCCTGAGGTTTACAGAAATGTGACACAATAGGAAATTTTGCAGTGAAGAGTTGTGGAACTTTGTCAGAGACCTCTCATTCGGACCCCAAAGTGTGTTTGAAGGTTCAATTTAATGTCCATAAGAACAACAGACATGTGACAAAATACAAGAATTAAACCAGTATGTATACAATCACCATAGGGGCAGAATTGTGCTTAAATACAAGTTAGAGTTATAATCTAAAACTTAGTCAAATATCTCATCATATGACCCAAAGACATGTGTGAAGTTTCAATCCAATACATCAAATATTAGTAACAGCAATGTGACTTAATAGTTCTAAGTTGAAAAAGAGGCACATTTTTGCTTTAATACAGTACAGTTATGACAATTTGTGAGAACCTCACCTTAACCCTTTCCCAAATACAAGAAATCTGCAGTAGACGACTTTGAACATATTTTGTCAAAAAATCAAATATCTCTATAATTGAATGGATAACCAATGACTAAAAGTGGAAAACAATGTGGCAAAAGAACAAATTGCTCAACATGAGCAATTTCGTCTTTTGCCACAATGTTTTCAAGAGGCGTCTGCTTCAGAGGCATCAGAAAGCGTCTGTATGGGGAAAGTGTGAAATTGAATCAAACGGTAATCGGACAAAAAGAAACAGGATAAAAAGCAACGGGCAAAAAGTAACATTTTTTGCCGAGATAACAGGAAACGGGATAACAGACAACAGTTCTCATATTTGTATTTATATCTCAGAGTTAATATTGAACTATATTGAACTTTATGAACTGTAAAATAACTAAACAAGTTAATGTCGTATTGCAAGCAATACAAACGTCTCCTACCAATAATTGTGTGAAATTATATCAAATTCCATTCAAGCATGTATGACCTTGACATTTGAGGTACATGCCTGGTTCTTGTGAGTGACACGCCACCTCACCATGGTGAACATGTGTGCCCAGTAACTTGAGAATCCTAAGATGCATGGTTGAGATGCTGCCTGGACAAGGTAATCCTATCAAACAATACTTGTTTTGACCTTTGACCTCTGAGTGTGACCTTGAACTTTGAGGAACAAGCCACCTCATCATGGTTAACTTGTGTGTCCAGTAACTTGAGAATCCTAAGATGCATGGTTGAGATGCGGGCGGGACAAGGTAGTCCTATCAAACAGTACCCATTTTGACCTTTGACCTCTAAGTGTGACCTTAACCTATGAGGTACAGGCCTGGGTCTTGTGCGGGACAGGCTGCCTCATCATGTACATGTGTACTGAGTTACTTGGGAATCCTATGATGCATGGTTGAGATGTGGGCAAAACAAGGTACAGTCCTATCAAACAGTACTCATTTTGACCTTTGACCTCTAAGTGTGACCTTGACAATTGAGGTACAGGCCTGGGTCTTGTGCATGACACAATGCCCTATCATGGTGAACGTTTGTGCCAAGTTTCTTTCAAATCCTATGATGCATGGTTGAAATGTGGGACGGACAAGGTACAGTACTATCAAATAGTACTCATTTTAACCTTTGACATCCAAGTGTGACCTTGACATTTTAGGTACAGGCCTGGGTCTTGAGCATGACACGCCACCTCATCCTGGTGAATGTTCGTGCCAAGTTTCTTGGAAATCCTATAAGGCATAGTTGAGATGCGGGCTGGACAAGGAAATCCTATCAAACAGTTCTAATTTTGACCTTTGACCTCCAAGTGTGACCTTGACATTTGAGGTAAAGGCCTGGGTCTTGCGCGTGACACGCCTCCTCATCATGGTGAACGTTTATGTCAAGTTTCTTTCAAATCCTATGATGCATGGTTAAGATGCGGGCCTGACAAGGTTAGGTGGGACGGACGGACATACACTCATTTTAAACTTTGACCTCTAAGCATGACCTTGACATTTGAGATACAGGCCTGGGTTTTGTATGCAACACGCTGCCTCATCAGGTACATGTGTACTGAGTTACTTAGGAATTCTATGATGCATGGTTGAGATGTGGGTCAGACAAGGTAGTCCTATCAAAACAGTACTCATTTTGACCTTTGACCTCTAAGTGTGACCTTGACATTTGAGGTACAGGCCTAGGTCTTCATGGTTGAAATGTTGTCCGGACAAGGTACAGTCCTATCAAATAGTTCTCATTTTAACCTTTGACATCTAAGTTGACCTTGACATTTGAGGTACAGGCCTGGGTCTTGAGCATGACACCTCGCCTCATCATGGTGAACGTTTGTGCTAAGTTTCTTTCAAATCCTATAATGCATGGTTAAGATGCGGGCCGGACAAGGTTAGGTGGGACTGACAGACAGACACTCATTTTGAGCTTGGACCTGTAAGTGTGACCTTGACATGAGGTACAGGCCTGGGTCTTCTAAAATTTGACCTATTGACATATCTCTTTTTTTATCCCACATGACCCAGTTTATAACTTGATCTTTCATAATGATTGGATGTAAAATTAGGTCTCTAGAGTGTACATACGGTAATTGCTGATGACGCTGGAGCGACAGACGTTGATCACTCCCTGATGTCTGAATAGATTATTCAGGACACTGCACTCAAAATTAGGTAGATACTGTACCATCTTGAATGTTCGTGCTGTTCTTCGCGAGTAACTGGTTTAACTGCCTTTGCTAAGTGTGATATCATACAGGTTTGGGTACATTATTATAACTTTTATTGAACAAATTGTCTAAGATGATATGCTGCGAGCCTTGGAGAATGTTATATTCAGCTTTGTTAAAGAAACATGAATGAGATATTCTGTTTATCACATAAAGTGATTTATGAGGTGTATTTCAAAATATACATGAAATTTGCTGCTTATGGTGTCAAAATGACAATTTCATAGTTTGGTTTCGGCGTTGTAACAAAGACTTGAACGTAAGACTGGAAACCAAACTAGTAGTGTCCTATCATATTTTTGCAATGGGATATTAACACTCCCAGAGAGGGCTTTAATATGTGATAATATACAAATACATGTATACACAATGGTATCATATCCACCTTATTTCAAGTGTAGCCTTCCTAATAATCTATTCATTCATCAACACATTTTATCGCATTAAAACATACTTGTTTTATAGCAAATACAAACAGATTAACATAACTAAGAGATTATGGATTTCAGAAGAGAATAACATAAACATTTAACCCACTACGTAGTCCCTTTTTAACCACTCCAGGCTTGTCAAACTTTTACACTGTAATAGAGATGTTGTCAAGCAAAGACTTGTTATTTTCATCGTTTAAGCCTATGTATATAAAATAGCGTAGAAAAAAAAGCAACCAAACAAACACCATACCCACCTCTGTCAGCACCTAGACCATGAAATAAACAAGAAAAAAAACTAACAACCTTTAATTATCCTATTATCACCCCTGTTTTGAAAATCTTCCATATATTATCCCTTAACCCTTTCCCTCATATAGACGCTTTCTGAAAACATAGTAACAAAAGAAGTAATTGCACAAAACGTGCAATTTCTCCTTTTGTCACAAAAGGTTTCCACTTTTAGTCATAGGTAATCCATTCAATTATAGAGATTTTCCATTATTTGACAAAATATGTTCAAAGTCGTCTGCTGCAGAATTGTCGTATGAGGGAAAGGGTTAACCACATTCAACAAATCTTCAGCAGACGGAAGTATTATTATTGTATAGAATTGAAAACATGGTGACATAAAGTATAAGCAATTCATCCTTTTGTTACAATGTTTTAAAAGTGTGTATGCTGCAGAGTCGTCAAAATGTGGGAACGGGTTAAAGAAATATTTGGAGAAGAATATTAAACCGTCTACAGGACAAATAACTGAGTGAGCCTTATTCCTTGAAATTAAATAATATGGCTATTTTCGACAAGGGAGAGATTTCATTACACCTTTCACGCATACAACAAACTTTGAAAAACATCTAGGCAAAGACATGGACAATCTCTATAAATGATAGTTTAATTGCTCGATAGAAGGAAATCATTGGACCAAAAGGCAGAATTGATCTCCTTTTGCCACAATGTGTTCAAAAGTCTTCTTCTGCAGACGCGTCCGCATGTGGTAAACCCTTTCCATCATACGACAATCTGCAGTAGACGATTTTGAGCGATTTCTTCTTTTGTCACTATGTTTTCAAAAAGCCATCTTCTGCAGAGGCGTCAAAAAGCGTCTATATGAGGGAAAGGGTTAATCGTATCAAGTCCTTTTCTCTGTTTGTTAAAAGGCTAAGCTGGACTTCTAAATGTATTATTTAAGATAGAAGTTTTGTTACAATGTTCAAGTAAGGTATATATAATTTGTGTCTTATCTTTTTATAATCTTTTTATAAATTAATATTATAATATTTAAAAGCATTATTCAATTCTGGAAATGAGCTTTGACATACTCTGAAAGTATAAATGATTTCAAAAAGCAAAATAATATATACCGGTAGGTCTGCTTTATATTTATGATAAGCCCATATGAATAATTTCTTGACCCAAGCATAATGCAGTTCTTCAGTTATTGCATGTTTTAAACAATTGTGAACACATGCATGAACACACACATTCACAATCAAACAAAGACAAAGCAATAAGCCCCCTCTTTTACAAAGTTTTGGGAACAACTAGACATATCTCATATTTCCACATGCCAATTTTCTCATATCGAAGTAAATAATACTTTGATAAGTACAACAAAGAGAAGCTGCTGGGTGAATGGCACATGCAACAATGTGAAAACCCATGGTCCAATTTGTTTTTAAAGTAAATTTTTTCATAGAAACAAATCATCAGTGTTCCAAAACAACCAACCCTAACATAACTAGAACTATCACTGAAGATAATAAATACCCCCAAAACAGCACCTTGACCTACACCATAACTTAATAAGTAAAAGGGCCATAACTCTGTAAAATAACATGCAATTGTAAGACCTTTAGGATATGCACATCTCTTCTTGGTATAGAAGCTTCATGTAAAATTTTATTGAATTCCACCCAGTGGTTTGTAAGAAATAGGCCGGACAAAATATGGCTTCCAGCCGAGCGACCGACACACAGCCCGACACAGGGACTCCTATATATACCTCCTCTTCTTTGAAGGGGGTATAAATATTACAAATGTGAACTTGCCTGGTGTCATCAATGATAATGTTCAAAATGAATACTGCTCAACCCTTTCCCACATACAACAAATCTGCGGCATATAACTTTGAAAACATATTTGCCAAAACATGGAAAATCTTTAACAAGAGGCCCAAGAGGGCCAGTATCGCTCCACGGCCATAAGGCAAAAATAAAATCTCCAAACAGCCCTGCCCCGTGGTGGCTATTTTTTATTAACCACCATGGCTTAAAGGAATCTTGTAGAGTGTCACCAAAGGAATGTTTCTGCAAAATTATTTGAAAATATGCCTGACACTTTCGGAGGAGAAGATTTTTTAAGTTTCCACTATGGTCATATAAGTCAAAATAGCCCCGCCCTTTGGCGGCCATGTTTTTCGACCAATCAACATGGCTTGAAGGAATCTGATAGAGGGTCACCCAATGAACATTTCTACAAAATTATTTGAAAATCGGCTGAACACTTTCGGAGAAGAAGATGTTTTAAGTTTTCACTATAGCTATATAACGCAAAAAAGCCCCGCCCCCTGGCGGCCATGTTTTTCGCCCAATCAACATTTCTTGAAGGAATCTAATTAAGGTTCACACAAGGAACATTTCTACAAAATTATTTGAAAATCGGCCTGACACTTTTGGAGGAGAAGATTTTTTAAGTTTGCTCTTTAGCCATATAGGCAAAATAGCCCCGCCCTGTGACGGCCATGTTTTTTTACCAATCAACATGGCTTGAAGGAATCTGATAGAGGGTCACCCACGGAACATTTCTACATAATTATTTGAAAATCTGCTGAACACTTTTTGAGAAGAAGATTATTTAAGTTTTCACTATAGCTATATAAGGCAAAAAAGCCCCGCCCCCTGGCGGCCATGTTTTTCGCCCCATCAAAATTTCTTGAACGAATCTAATAAAGGGTCACCCAAGGAACATTTCTACAAAATTATTTGAAAATCGGCCTGACACTTTCGGAGAAGAAGATTTTTTAAGTTCTCACTATTTTTTTCTTTCGGTTGCCATGGAAACCAGAATTTTGAATGGATCAAAAAAATTTGAAGGAATTTAGTAGAGGACATTGAGAGGATGCTTCCCATGAAGTTTCAACCAAATTGGCCAAGTGGTTAGGGAGAAGACGTCGTTTAAAGGAAAAAGTTAACGCACGCACAACGGACAATTTGCCATGACATAAGCTCGACTGGCTTTCAGCCAGTGGAGCTAAAAATGAAGGAATAATTGCTGAATAAAGTTGAAAATAGTAGGGCAAAAGGAGAGATTGCTCTTTTTAAGAATTTTTCTTCTTTTGTCATGTTTTCAAAAGTCGTCTGCTGTAGTTACATCAAAATGCATCTGTAGGTGGGAAAGGGGGGTTAACAGAAGTGTCTTGAAACCTTCTATGACTTATTGCCATTCGTAGGCAGTCAATACAATAATACTTTCAGCCGTGGAGCTAATAATACTATTATGTTTTGAACCTCTTCCCCTACGCAACAATTTTTCATTTTGCAGCAATATTTTTAATATAAATACTATTATTTAATTCTACATTTAACCTATAAAGATTTGTCATATGTTTGTCTAGATGTTTTCAACTTCGTCTGTTACCCATATGCTGCCTGTGGGAAAGGGAAAAAAACTTACAGTGGCAAAAAAAAGGCGAGTAAATCACAACAAAAGGCAGGGGCGTAGCTCCCTTTAGGCACTGTAGGCACGTGCCTACACATTTTCTCTCAAAATGCCCCAAAATGCAGCTGGGGCGATAGTCATCTGCGTAATGTATCGACCAGATCAGCCTGATCGAGCCGACACATTCCGTCTTAGGGGGATAGATGTATAGAGTAGTTATTCCTGAAAACAGAAAATCCAAAGGAGGCGAAAAGTGTCTATCCCTTTCCCTCATATAGACGCTTTCTGACGCCTCTGCAGCAGACAGCTTTTTGAAAACAGTGACAAAAGAAGAAATTGCACAAAATGTGTAATTTCTCCTTTTGCCACAATGTTTTCCACTTTTTGTCATAGGTTATCCATTCAATTATGGAGATTTTCTATGATTTGACAAAGTCGTCTGCTGCAGAATTGTCGTATGAGGGAAAGGGCTATCCAGGTAGGCCTGTGTGGCATGCTTAGGCTGATCCGGGTCGATACTTTACGCAGAGTCCACAATGTTGATTTTCTCATGAGACGGCCTACACATTGATTATTGCAAAGCTACGCCCCTGAAAGGGGAACAATAAACGAGGACTAGGTCTATCTAGAACTATCTACAAGACATCTATTGAGTGTACCTGTAATTTCTTTATTGCATCTTCCGTTCGCTGTTTTAATAAACTTTTCTGGCGCAGACCGCGTATGTGCATATCTCCCATCATGGAAGCCCGTCGTATCACAGTGGGGTTGGTTGACTGGAATACAGATGAGAAGAAATATATAACGTCAAAGTAAAACAAGAAATTTCTCAGGTACAAAAAACCTGCAGCAGATGACTTTGAAAACATTTGTTCAAAAATTATGGGATTCTCTACAAATGATAGTAATTTCAAGGAATAGAGTTGAAACAATGGTGGCAAAGGATTGATTGATTGATTGGGGTTTAACACCGTTTTTAATAATTTCTCAGTTATATAACGGCGGCCAGTTCACCTACTCGTGCATTTCCTGGTTTTCTCACACCAGTACTCCACACAACAATCTTCCCAAGCAACTGGCTGGGTGGCAAAGGACAAATTACTATTAATGTTTTCAAAAGACATCTGCTATACATGTTTACAAGCATCAAACCAATAAATGTTACCAAAAATGGAGTTAAATATCAAAGGGTCATAAATGAGACAGACACATGCATGCAGGCATGATCAGCATAGATGCAAATAAAAAATGTGGGGACTATAGCGATGTAAAATTAAGACTTGACCTTTTCCAATCTGCAGCATAAGACTTACACATCTTTGAAAAAATATGGAAAATCTCTATAAATGAAATTAAACATATTGTTCATAATTGCAAACATTGGGACAAAAGGATCATTTATTCATCATGATCTCATTCGAGCAATTTCTTGTTTTCTTATATTGTTTTTTAAGTTTTATAGTTCAAAGGTGATTAAATGGAAAGGATTAACATTATCCAACTCTATAAGTGCTTTAATCCTTAATTGTGTTATCTTATAATTATGTTTAAAATCCAAGGGCAATAACTCTGCAAAGGATAGCCCGACAGACCAAATTCAAACATGATAGGTATCTTGTTTTATATAAATACCCAACATGGTTAGTAATTCTGCATAGAATAATTTAACAGCACTCAGATTCAATTGATGGCCTGCAATTCTTTATAATACATATTCAATTCAAATATATACACTCATTGCAAATAGTTTTTAGCAAAAGCTAATGAAGTCCAAAGGCAAAAAGCAGTTCCCACATACAACAAATCTGCTGCAGAAGACTTTGAAACTCTAAAACTGAAAGAATGTTTTTAATATAGCATTTAAAACACTGTAGCAAAAGGAGAAATTGCTCATTATGAATAATTTCTCCTTTCACCACAATGTTTTCAAAAATCATCTACTTCAGAGGCGTCTGTATGCGAGAAAGGAATAAATATGTTTAGAAAAATTGGACTACACCTAAATTCGTGTATCTTTTTCATAATACAACAACCAAACCAATATCATTAAGGGAAACTAATGAAAACCCATTATGACGGATTCATGGGCGGCTGAGGATACCACTTTATGTCACTGTTGAATTTGACAGGTGCATAAAAAGATGAAGCCAATTATATTATGAGGCTATAGACTTGATCTACTAGTAGCTGATTGATTAACGTCTTTTTCAACAATTTGTCAGTCATATCACGACGGCCAGTTCAACTACTCATGCGTTTCCTGGCTTTCACGGATCAGTACTCCACATGACAGACTTTCCAAGCAACTGGCTGCTTTTTCACATAGACTGTTAGCCCATTGCTGGAATACAAAAGGCGTTTGTCACAGTGAATTTTGTCAAATGTCAAAGAGAAAGTTTGCCGAGCTTGGGGAACTACTATTAAGACTTTCCCCTCAGACAACAATTCTGCAGCAGACGACTTTGAACATATTTTGTCAAAAAATAGAAAATCTTTAAAATTGAAGGGATAACATATGACTAAAAGTGGAAAACATTGTGGCAAAAGGAGAAATTGCTTATTTTGAGCAATTTCTTCTTTTGTCGTCATGTTTTCAAAAAGCTGTCTGCTGCAGAGGCATCAGAAAGTGTCTATATGAGGGAAAAGGGTTAAGACTTACCAATACTATTAACAGAGACTTTTCCACGTTAAACACAACACAAGCACCACCCAAATGTTTCTTAAACTCTATGTGGGAGTGTTCATCTGAACATCTGAAAGTAAAACAGAGCACATTAACCCTTTCCCATTGATAACCTATGACTAAAAGTGGTAAACATTGTGGCAAAAGGAGAAATTGCTTGTTTTGAGCAATTTCTTCTTTTGTAACTGTTTTCAAAAAGCTGTCTGCGGCAGAGGCGTCAGAAAGCGTCTATATGAGGTAAAGGGTTAATCCTTGCCCACATACTATAAATCTACAGCAGACAACTTTGAAAACATCTGTTGACAAATAATGTTAATATCATTTAAAGAAATTTTACTTATTCCAAATTGTTTTTACTATTTAATTTGTTGAATTGAGGTCCCACTACAAAATAAAAGTTGTAAAAGAATGCCCCCTGCTTTTTTATCAATCAAAATGGCTTGAAGAAATCCGATAGAGGGTCAGTCAGCCAAATACATTTCTACAAAATTATTTGAAAATCGGCCAGACACTTTCGGAGGAGAAGATTTTTTATTTTTCCACTATAGCCATATAAGGCAAAAAAAAATGCCTGATGAGCCATGTTTTTTTACCAGTCAACATGGTTTGAAGGAATCTGAATCTGAATCCCAAGGAACATTTCTACAAAATTATTTGAAAATCGGCCAACCAGTTTGGTAGAAGAAGAATTTTAAAGTGTTTTTAGCTTTGTTGCCATGGAAACCAAAATTCTGCATGGATCCCAAAAAACTGAAGGAATTCTGGTGAGAGGATGCTTTTTTGTGAAGTTTCATCCCAATTGACCCACTGGTTAGAGGAGAAGATTGAAGCACTTTGTGCTCAGGTGAGCTAAAAAGCAGGACAGATAGAGAATTGATTGATTGATTGGGGTTTAACGCCATTGTTAACAGTTTCTCAGTTATATCACGACGACCAGTTCACCTACTCATGCATTTCCTGGTTTTCTCACACCAGTACTCCACACAACAATCTTCCCAAGCAACTGGCTGCTTTTCCACATAGAATTAGCCCATTGGTGGAAGAGGAATGACACATGTCGCATTGACTTTTGTCAATCCACGGAAAGAAAGTTGGCTGAGCCGGGATTCAAACTCACAACCCCTGGATTGACAGCCTGCGTCGCTACCGACTGAGCTACCGACAGCCTGCGTCGCTACCGACTGAGCTACCGGGGCTCGGCTACAGAGAATTGAGGATTTGTATCACCAAGACAAGGCAGGTAACACAACAAATGCATGCATGCAACTGTGAACAATTGAAAATTGTAGATACTTACATCTCGACTAAATCTGATGGAATTTCTACAACATATTTTTGAAAAATATCTTTTGTTAAAGTGGGTCTGAAATAAAAAACACAAACCATTAGATTATTTACATTTGATAATGCCATCTTTTACAATATATTTGAGTGCCAGAATATATATCTTTAGCTGTCTTAACTATGGTAGAGCTAAAGAAATTTGCTACATATAACACATCTGCAGCAGACGACTTTTAAATCATGTAGGCAAAATATGCAGTCATTAAATTTAATTGACATTTATTATTGAAGTAATTTCACCTTTTGTCACAATGTTTTCAAAAGTTGGAAAGGAATAAGAATACAGTTGTAATGAATACAATTAAATGATCAAAGCTTATACTTCCTATAATCAGAGTGTATTGTTTCATCTACGCTAATGGTATTCCTGTCAATGACAATATCTTATGCAAGCTATTATCATGTATAATCACAGAACAAAACAACAAGATCCCTGAATTACAAACAAGGACAAGAAATATATAACTGTTTAGCTGATATGAAATTCTAAGACTCTATACAATAAATTTAGAGTTTTTCGATACTATTGCCTTGATCTTTTCAAAGTTGTCTGCTACAGATTTGTTGTACGTGGGCAATGGTTTATAAACAGAAAAGCTGTACTGTACGTCCAAATACTATCCAGTTATCAATCAGAAAAGCACTGATCTACTAACAAACTGACCGACATGTGCAATTTGGCAAAGCAATATATTTCCCCCCCCCCCCTTCAAAGGGGAAGACAAATTATTCAATAGATTAAGCAAAGGAGAGATTGCATCAAAAATCAAAAAGTGGTAATGTGAGAAAGATTAAACCTTTCACATATGTTGCTGCATCTTCATAGATGACTTTTGAAAACATTGTGGAAAATGAGGTAATGTTCATTACGAGCAATTTCTTTGTTGGGCACAATATTTTCAAAAGTCACCTGCTGGCCTAACTGCTGCAGATGCTTCCAACATTTAGATGCAGTCCTGTTACCACAATATTATTAACTTTATTCAATGATTAAACATTCATTAAGATTTTCCATATTTTTGCCAAGATGTTGTCTGTTTGCAGCAGATTTTTGGCATGTCACAAAGGGTTTCTCTCTGGTTGTGTTGCTTTCCTTCGTCTCAGCTATACAGCCATTTGGAAAAGGGTTAATTATATACAACAATTAATCTCATTAACACCAACTTACGCTGTATTAACAGGTCGTAATTTTTCCATTGGGACAATATCAGAGTATGTTTTCTGGATTTTCTCCCATGACCCGACAAAGTCAACCACTGCAAACTCTCCACGGAACATTTTGATCCGCGCCAAAAACCATCCATATGTTTCCTCTTCATTGCCTTTGGCTTGAACCTGCAAACAGAATTAAAGGATTGCTTAACACTTTCTGTCTTTAACTATTTTTGTGAATTGCGTTGAGATGCAAGTGTGAAACTGAAAGGGGTTGAAAAGATTCAGACATGGGCCTGTAGTCATCAATCATTTTAACCCCCCTTTCCAACATACAATAAAACTGCAGCAGATGACTTTGAAAATATATAGGCTACACAACAAAAATATCTATCAATGAAAGTATAAAAATTGAATACATCTAGTGTAACAACATTGATGCAAAAGAAGAACTTGCTCAGATTGAGCATTTTCTCCTTTTGTCACAATGTTTCCAACAGTTATCTCCTGCAGATGTCTCCAAACGAGTCTGTGAAAAATGGTTAATTATCATTGTTAATTCAAATCAACAAAGTAACACAACTCCCGATTTTATGATTTAGCCTATCAGAAAGTTGTTTTACATTGAACTTTAAGAATATTCTTCAAATTTAGAACTATAGATTTTTTACCATGATATGGACTAACTTGTATCTGGTATCTAAAAATTCTCTGAACACAATTCGTAATACATGTATATCCTGGATAACATAACTTCAGGTCAAAGCTTCCTGCATACAAATCTATTTCATAAAACCCTAAGCTCCTAAAGAGGAAGTGACTCCAACTACTTTTAACGGATTCTGCTTTAAAATAAATCTCAAGGAAATCGCTTCGAACAAGCATGTGGGAAATGGAGAAAATTGCAAAAGCAATGTTTACAAACGTTCTTTTTCATTGAAATGGAAGGTAGAGTATGAGATCTAAGGGAACTCAGATAAAAGTACATTTTCTCTACATTATCTCTCTTGTTCTTTGAAGCAAGTAGGCATGAGAACTGAGCATGAAAATGAGATGTAAATGATAAGATAGCAGACATCTGTGGAAACAAGGTACACAGTGCCAGGTAACCAGGAAGTAATTAGATCTTTGGTTAACAAATGTTCCTTTCTTTCTTTAAAAGCTTTTCATGCCCTTTGTTGTGTAAACCCATTCGAATTGGCTTGGTAAAAAGCAAGTCTAATGAGAACCTAAACTTGGTTTAGCATAGAAATAATTTCATAACCATTTTAACTACTCCCCGTACCTTGAGCTCCAAGATAGATAGTATAGTATGTACAGGATACAGCTTTCTACACTAAACACTTTCCCTCATACAACAATTCTGCGGCAGACGACTTTGAACGTATTTTGTCAAAACAAAGAAATTGCTTGTTTAGAGCAATTTCTTCTTTTGTCACGGTTTTCAAAAAGCTGTCTGCTGCAGATGCATCAGAAAGTGTCTATATGTGGGAAAGGGTTAAGCCTTTCCTGTTTGCTGCACCTGCAGCAGGAGACTTTTAAAAAACATTGTAACATGAAGAGCAATTTCTCCTTTTGCCAAAATGTTTTCAACTACCAGTATATTCAATAATAATACATTCATTTATAAAGATTTTCAATTAAATTGTCTAGATGGTTTTCAATGCCATCCCTTGCGATATATATGTGGGAAAGACCTTACCTTTTCCCATCTATAGACTAAAAATCTTCAGCAAAGAACTAATTAATTATCTAAAATATATTGAATCAAGTTGTCAACACGGGGCAAAAGCAATCTTCAGAAGATGCGCCAAAATACATCTGCATAATTATGAATTTATGGGTTAATTCTTTACCTCATTTAGACGCTTTCTGACGCCTCTGCAGCAGACAGGTTTTTGAAAACATAGTGACAAAAGAAGAAATTGCACAAAACGTGCAATTTCTCCTTTTGCCACAATGTTTTCAACTTTTTGTCATAGGTTATCCATTCAATTATGGAGATTTTCTATTTTTTGACAAAATACGTTCAAAGTCGTCTGCTGCAGAATTGTTGTATGAGGGAAAGGGTTAATAGTTCAATGCTGCACCCATCTTTTGATCAATGCAGCATGGCAGATAACTTTTCAAAATTGTAGAAAATTAGATGATCTTTTCATGACCATTTAATTACACTTTCCCAAACTGCAGTTGCACTTTGAAGCATTTGCAATTTATGCATTTTGAAAACATTGGGGCAAAAGGAGACATTGATCATTTGAGCAATTTCTCCTTTCACAACAACGTTTTCAACTTGATTTAATAATAATACTTTCATTTATCGCAACATTTCCAAAGCTGTCTGCTACAGATTTGTTGTATTAGTGGTAGGGTTAAACTAAAACTAAACTTCACCAAGTTACCCTAAGTGAAACATCTGAAAGAAAAATTGTGTTCCAAAAGGGGAAGAGTCAAAGTAATCTTGGAAAAGGAATAACGGTGAAAATTCACTAAAACATGATCCCTGGGTAAACAAACCAGAACAAGGCTAGGAAATGTGCCTTGCTCAATGGCATTTCAACATAACTGTTGCGCCACTACTGGGAATTGAACGCAGAACACCTGGTTCCAAATCCCCGACCCTAACCACTAGACCACTGCGGATTCCTTGATAAGAATAAGTAAAGGCATTAACCTTACAATAACATATGAATACAAAATCCCAGGTGCACAACTTCAAATGCCAAATAACATTCCTGTAAAGTTTCATAGCCTTAATTCAAACACTTTTGGAAATATATGAGCAACATTGATTTTCTAGACATTTTATTCAAAAACCATAACTTAGCTGAAACTTGGTTTTGGATAACTACAAAACCTAAATTGGCATTTACATACACTGGTTTAAATAAGATTTTGCTATTCTTAAAAATTCCTTTTCGGAATGCATCTTCAAAACTGCATTTGCACTAAAACACATTTTAAGCTCGTGATCAATTTCTCCTTTTCCAACAATGTTTAAGGTAATTGAGTAGGATTATGGATTAACAAGATAAACATCTAACAGAAACTGACATGTAGATCATAAATGTCCGGTCAAACAAACCCTAACAGTGGAGTAACTAAACTGCATTTGCACTAAAACACATGTTAAGCTCGTGATCAATTTCTCCTTTGCCAACAATGTTTAAGGTAATTGAGTAGGATTATGGATTAACCCTTTCCCTCATACGGCAATTCTGCAGCAGACGACTTTGAACATATTTTGTTGAAAAATAGAAAATCTCCATAATTGAAAGGATAACCTATGACTAAAAGTGGAAAACATTGTGGCAAAAGGAGAAATTGCACGTTTTGTGCAATTTCTTCTTTTGTCACTATGTTTTCAAAAAGCTGTCTGCTGCAGAGGCCTCAGAAAGCATCTATATGAGGGAAAGGATTAACAAGATAACCATCTAACAAAATCTGACAGGTAGATCATGAATGTCCGGTCAAACAAACCCTAACAGGGTAGTAACTAAACTGCGTTTGCACTAAAACACATGTTAAGCTTGTGATCAATACCTCCTTTTCCAACAATGTTTAAGGTAATTGAGTAGGATTATGGATTAACAAGATAAACATCTAACAGAAACTGACATGTAGATCATGAATGTCAGGTGAACAACCCCTAACAATGGAGTAACTGACAATCTACATGTAACATATTGGATCCCTAAATTGTTGGTTCAGTACACAACATTTTAACCCTTTCATTGACATTGAACTATTTTGTCAAAAAATAGAAAATCTCTATAATTGAATGGATAACCTATGACTAAAAGTGGAAAAACATTGCGGAAAAATAAGAAATTGCTCGTTTTGAGCAATTTCTTCTTTTGTCACTATGTTTTCAAAAAGCCATCTGCTGCAGAGGCGTCAGAAAGTGTCTATATGAGGGAAAGGGTTAATTAACTGGTGGTTCAGTACACAACATTTTAACCCACTTCTCGAAACATGCACATGTATGAAAAAACCCATGCATTGTATCAAAAATAAGCTTATCTAATAAACTATCAACTTTAATCACTTATAGAGTGGTATCTTCACATTCTAACCTTGAACCCTTTACCATATATACAAAAACTCTGCATTAGACAACTTAAAATCTCAAGGCAAAAGTATTGATTGGTTGGGTTTAACGCCGTTGTTAACAATTTCTCATTATATCACGGTGGCCAGTTCACCTACTCATGCATTTCCTGGTTTTCTCACACCAGTACTCCACACAACAATCTTCCCAAGCAACTGGCTGCTTTTCCCAAGGCAAAAGTATTAAAACTCGCTTAAAATTTCATATTAATTATCGAAGAGTTGAAAAGATTATTATGCCCCAATTTCTGCTGTTGCCACTATGTTTTCATAAGTCATCCGATTCAAATATGGCAAAATGTGTTTGCACAATAGGCATGGGTATTTAAGAGATAACACAATTTACAATGTATTCCAAGTAAATCTAAATTGTCCCAGTGTAATAATGGCTTTTCTTTACTTCCTTTTCCGACAATATTTATTGTACCTAATAAAAGACTAATATATGATAACACATATTAATTTAGATCAGATTTTTGTTTCCTTGAAGTCATCTTATAGCCTATCAAATATTATACCATTCATAAATTAGCTAGAAAAAAAATGATTGTGTCTGCAGCCCTCACTACCTTTTTAACCCTTTCCCTCATATAGACGCTTTCTGACGCCTCTGTAGCAGACAGCTTTTTGAAAACATAGTGACAAAAGAAGAAATTGCACAAAACGTGCAATTTCTCCTTTTGCCACAATGTTTTCCACTTTTTGTCATAGGTTATCCATTCAATTATGGAGATTTTCTATTTTTTGACAAAATACGTTCAAAGTCGTCTGCTGCAGAATTGTCGTATGAGGGAAAGGGTTAAACTTGTTCAGAATGAGCTGTTGACAGTTCTGCAATCAAAGTCTTCAGAAAATAAATTAACAATTTTGACAAACACCTGCTTATTATTAATATTTCCCTTTCTGTGACTCATGTTTTGAACTCTTTTCAATAATCATATATCCATACAAAAACGTTTTCCATTTATTTGCCAAGATGTTTTCAAAGTTGTCTGCAACAGATTTGTTTGCAGTTTTTAATGAGAAAAATTAACTAGAAATATCACTGAAGGTGATGAATACCCCCAGCTGGTGCCTGACAATATACATATGTATGAGAAATTCAAGGGGCCATAACTCATTTAAAAATAATTCCAGTGCAACACGCCGACAATATATGCACAACTAAGCTTGGTATCAATCATTCTTGTGAAGTTATATTGAATTCTGACCAAGGGTTGCTGAGAAATAAAGTTCACAAGAACTACAGTTCTATACAGACCAACGGACCAACCGACAAGCGTGACTCCTATATAGCCCCCATATACTATGCATCTGGGGGTATAATAAATAACGGATATAGTGGTAACTTCACATTCTATTTACATGTGTTTAACCCTTTCCCTCATACAACAATTCTGCAGCAGAAGACTTTGAACATATTTTGTCTAAACATAGAAAATCTCTATAATTGAATGGATAACCTATGACTTAAAGTGGAAAACATTGTGGCAAAAGGAGAAATTGCTCGTTTTGAGCAAATTCTTCTTTTGTCACTATATTTTCAAAAAGCCGTCTGCTGCAAGAGGCGTCAGAAAGCGTCTATATCAGGGAAAGGGTTAAGATTGAGCTATGATTTGATGAAGACACTGTAGCGAGCAATCTCTACATTTTCAAAGACAACATTGTCCCACTGGCTTCATCAGAATAGTAATCTTTATTTTGTAAATGATGCCCGGGCTAAAAAATTATTTCGTCAACTATACACACCTGAATTGAAATATTTCGAGGTTGAGAAAGATTTCTAATCATGAGTTACATTATGTTTGGATTATTATTTGTACTGCAAGATGAGTATGTCATAGTAACAACTTTAGCCAAGGTCTTATTTTCATTTCTCAGGCTTTTACACATGTATGTATTCTTTAAAACTGCATGCAGTACTTAGACAATGTTGAAAATAATTAGTTAAATTTATAGAAAATCTCTATGAAAGAAAATATAACAATTGAATTAAAAACATTGTGGCAAAAGGTGAAATTGTTCATTATGAGCAATGTCTTATTTTGTCCCAATGTTTTCATCAGTTGTCAACTACAGATGCATTTGCAAGTGTGACGCAGAAGACCCTAAAACTATTTTCAGGTAAACATTAAGACTTTTATCACAATGTGACATACAATTAGCCTTTTCCCACATACAACAAATCTGCAGCAAACGACCTTGAAAACATTAAACTAAAGCGATAATATGAAAAATATCTTATATATAATAGATGAAATGGTAGAAAACATTGTTACAAAAGGAGAAATTGCTCAATATGATTTTGACAGTGGTTTGTAGCAGATGTGCTCAAATACCTCTGTAGGTGTGGGAAGGCTGTTAACATGATTTGGAAGTAGAAAGGAAGCATTTTATTGCTTATCTCTGTAGAAGAGAGATAAAATATCATGAATGTTGGTCTTGGTTGGCCATGAGTCATGTTCTTGGCACACCTTTTCTTTTACTACAATCCTTACTCTTCTCTGCGTGATATTTGGGCTTCAACTGGAAAATGGGGCTTTCTGACATTTGCTTCTTGTGTAGATCAAGATCATTCTAAGCAAAGGCTTAGTCTGATAAAGATCTGCACTGTTTGCAACCTAGTAAATAAGCAACCCTTCGAGCAGATTTGTAAAACAACGATAAGATTGTATGTAGGTCTTAGCTGATCTTCAAGGGCACAAGGGTGTTTTATGTCCAAGTGCCCATCTATTTCCAATTGTAAAAGCTCATTTACCAGGTATGCCTTTAATTGAACCATAAAACAAATTAATACTTTTGGACTATTTCCAATTAAACATATCAGAATAGAGTTTAAAACAAGAGGGCCAAGATGGCCCTCAATCGCTCACCCGAGTGAACATCTTATACTTTTCAAAAGGCCAGATACTTTTGTAGGAGAAGATTTTTAAATTTTTCACTTAAGCTAAACTCCCCTGGGTGGCATTGTTTTCAAACCAATAAACATTTTTTGAAGGAATCTGGAAAAAGGTCAACCGAGGATCATTTCTATCAAATTATTTGAAAAGGCCAACCAGTTGGGGAGGAGAAGAAATTCAAAGTTTCTTTATTTTCTCCTTGGAAACCAGAATTTTGTATGGATCTGAATTTGAAGGAATTTAGAAGAGAACATTGAGATAATGCTACCTGTGAAGATTCATCCCAAAATGTCCCGTAAATACAGAGCAGAAGTAGTTTGAAGCAAAAAGATAAACACAGTCACGCACCATGACATAAGCTCTAATCGACTGGCTAACAGCAAGTGGAGCTAAAATGAAAATAAGCCCCCACTCTCCGCAGTGGCCATATTTTTCAATGTATCAAAATAATTTCAACAATCTTTGTAGGGGGTCGACCAAGGAACATTTGTGCCAGGAAGATTGTTAAAGTTTTGGCATTTTCCTCCTTATTTGATGCCGCAGCAACCAAAGTTCTAGTTGGAATCAATTCTTTGAATAAATAGGGGCCACCTATGGAACCTTCCTGAGAAATTATGTTTAACCCTTTCCATCATATAGATGCTTTCTGACGCCTCTGCAGCAGACAGCTTTTTGAAAACAAAGTGACAAATGAAGAAATTTCACAAAAAAAGGATAACCTATGACTAAAAGGGGAAAACATTGTGGTAAAAGGAGAAATTGCACGTTTTGTGCAATTTTATCTTTTGTCACTATGTTTTCAAAGAGCTGTCTGCTACAGAGGCGTCAGAAAGCTCACCTCAAGCGCGTAAAGTTATGGTCATATAATTATCAAATAGAAATAAAAACATTTTGCCTCAATGTTTTCAAAATGTGTCTCCAGGTTGGAAAGGGTTAACACAGATTAGAGAAAATTGAGGAAAATAAGATATTTAATTGCTAACAAGAATTTTCTCAAATTTCAAAAAACGTTTTCAAAAGATATTGGCTGCAGATACATTATCATTTCATGAAATTTTAAATCTCACAATTCAAGATTATTAAGAACAGAATTCATACGATTCCAGAATTAAAAGTTTTTCGTAATAAAACTGCTCCGAAATAAAATTTTACGTTAACCCTTTCGCTCATATAGACGCTTACTGACGCCTCTGAAGCAGATGGCTTTTTAAAAATATAGTGACAAAATATGTTCAAAGTCGTCTGCTGCAGAATTGTCGTATGAGGGAAAGAGTTAATACCTTTCTCAGACACATCTTTGTAGCAGATGACATTTGAAAATATTGTGACAAAAGGAGAAATTTCACATAATGAGCAATTTTACCTTTTGCCACAATGGTTTCAACTCAATTCAATAATTTAACATTCATAATAGAGATTTCTAATGATTTTGCCACTATACAATATCGTCTGCTTCAGATTTGTTTTAAGTGGAAGAGGGTTAACCCTTTCCCTCATATAGACGCTTTCCAACGCCTCTGCAGCAGACGGCTTTTAGAAAACAGTGACAAAAGAATAAATTGCTCAAAACGAGCAATTTCTACTTTTGCCACAATGTTTTCCACTTTTAGTCATAGGTTATCCATTCAGTTAAAGAGATTTTCTATTTTTTGACAAATTATGTTAACAAGAGTACCGCAAACGGTACATAATACGCCCGTCAGGAACTAATTTGTAGGTTTCCTCTTTGTTTTGATATATTGTTTGTTTGTAAAATGTTAATAAAGTCGTTCAGAAATAAGTTGTTAAAGAATAATGGGAAACTATGAAAAATGCATAACTCATGCAGAAATTGACAAATATTCTAAGTCCAAAAAGGGGCATAACTCATTCAAAAATTGACGAAATCCGAGGAAATGTAAACTTGATCTGTGACACATGATTACAAAGCCATATACAAAATTTCAGGTCAATAGCTCAAAGTATGTAGGAAAAAAGTGCGGAAAACCAATATTCTAAGTCCAACAAGAGTACCGCAAACGGTACATAATACGCCCGTCAGGAACTTCTTTGTAAGTTTCCTCTTTGTTTTGATATATTGTTTGTTTGTAAAAAGTTAATAAAGTCGTTGAGGAATAAGTTGTTAAAGAATAATGGGAAACTATGAAAAATGCATAACTCATGCAGAAATTGACAAATATTCTAAGTCCAAAAAGGGGCATAACTCATTCAAGAATTGACGAAATCCCAGGAAATATGAACTTGATCTGTGACACTTGATTACAAAGCCATATACATAATTTCAGCTCAATACATCAAAGCATGTAGAAAAAAAGTGCGGAAAACAAATATTCTAAGTCCAAAAAGGGGCATAACTCTTTCAAAAATTGACGAAATCCCAGGAAATATGAACTTGATCTGTGACATATCACTACAAAGCCTAATACACAATTTCAGGTCAATAGCTCAAAGTATGTAAGAAAAAAGTGCGGAAAACCAATATTCTAAGTCCAAAAAGGGGCATAACTCATTCAAAAATTGACGAAATCTAAGGAAATGTGAACTTGGTCTGTAACTCATGATTACAAAGCCATATACATAATTTCAGCTCAATAGATCAAAGCATGTAGAAAAAAAGTGCGGAAAACAAATATTCTAACAAATATTCTTTCTAACAAATATTCTAAGTCCAAAAAGGGGCATAACTCATTCAAAAATTGACGAAATCCCAGGAAATATGAACTTGATCTGTGACATATCACTACAAAGCCTAATACACAATTTCAGGTCAATAGCTCAAAGTATGTAAGAAAAAAGTGCGGAAAACCAATATTCTAAGTCCAAAAAGGGGCATAACTCATTCAAAAATTGACGAAATCCGAGGAAATGTGAACTTGATCTGTAACTCATAATTACAAAGCCATATACATAATTTCAGCTCAATAGATCAAAGCATGTAGAAAAAAAGTGCGGAAAACAAATATTCTAAAAAATATTCTAAGTCCAAAAAGGGGCATAACTCATTCAAAAATTGACGAAATCCCAGGAAATATGAACTTGATCTGTGACACATCACTACAAAGCCTTATACAAAATTTCAGCTCAATAGCTCAAAGTATGTAAGAAAAAGGTGCGGAAAACCCGAACGGACGGACGGAGGGACGGACGGACATGACGATACCATAATACGGACCGTTTTTAAAAAACGGTCGTATAAAAAGGGGCATAACTCATTCAAAAATTGACGAAATTCGAGGAAATGTGAACTTGATCTGTGACACTTGATTACAAAGCCATATACATAATTTCAGCTCAATACATCAAAGCATGTAGAAAAAAAGTGCTGAAAACAAATATTCTAAGTCCAAAAAGGGGCATAACTCATTCAAAAATTGACGAAATCCCAGGAAATATGAACTTGATCTGTGACACATCACTACAAAGCCTTATACAAAATTTCAGCTCAATAGCTCAAAGTATGTAAGAAAAAAGTGCGGAAAACCCGAATGGACAGGCGGAGGGACATGACCATACCATAATTAATACGTACCGTTTTTAAGAAATGGTCGTATAAAAATTGTCTGCTGCAGAATTGTCATATGAGGGAAAGGGTTAATAACAATGATCAAAACAAATCTTTTGTCAGACTAATATCAGATTTATAAATAAAGATTGGTTACAAAGGAGTTCTCATTTTTCCAGAATACTTAAGTTACTCAAATCATACAATTAATGTAGAAACATTTAATCCACCAACAGTGTATGTACAACTGGTTAATCTCAGAGATTAAATAATTTAATGCTGATACATGCTTTGGCACTGCAGTCTATTAATAGTAACAAGGTGATAGCAGACTGACAAGTTGAGAAATTCCAAATATTTGGTGTGTTATTCATAGATATTCTTGTAACCAGTCTGAGACAGGTTGTTTTGTAATTAACAGTGAACCAGACGGTTACATAATCATTGAGGCATTCTGGGTAAAAATCTACCTGTGAAACAAAACTGCACACACACTTGTTTACATGTCTATTGAATGGTCAAGTGTTATGGCTTTAAAGTCATCAACACTTTCAACTATATGAGTCTATATCTCGATCTGAACCTTTTCCCATATACAACAAATCTGCAGCTGACAGCCTTGAAAGCTTCTTCACAAAACATATGGATTTTTTTTTACAAATTCAATTAAAATGATTAAATCAAGTTGAAAACATTGTCACAAAAGGAGAAATTGCTAATAATGAAGGATATGTGCCTTGCCAATGCATCAGATTTTGGAACAAAGGAACCAATATTTATCTAGAAAAGTATTGTTAAGTCGAGATGCAAACTGCAGGGGATCCACTTTTCCTTGGACAATTTTCAAGTCCTGACTGAAGAGGTCAACAGAGCAGAACAAGTCAAGTAAATTAATATTGGATGGAAAGAAGAATACAGGATTCATCAATGTAAATGCGGTGCTTGTTGCATTTTCTTTTATTTATATTTGACCTCCTAACCATTGTTCATGTCTGGGATCGAATTTATTAGAGTACCTGACAACATAGCCCCGAGTTTGAAAATAGAGATACATGTATGTGGCCCAATACATGTTTACTCCTCCAGATCTAGGCAATGCATAACCCTCTCTTAAACCTGTGCAGCAGACGACTTTTTAAAACAGTGACAAAAGGAGAAATTACTCATAATGCGCAGTTTCCCCTTTTGCCACAACATTTTCAAGAGAATTTCAATATCTTTCCAAATGTCTTTATAGTAGTCAGCTGCAGATGTGCTTCATGTGGAAAAGGGTTATTAATTTCTCCTTTCACCAATTTTTTCAACTCTATTTAATTATTAGTTTCATTATAAAGTACAGACATTGTTCATAATTTTGTCTTGATGTTTTCAAAGTCGTCTGCTGCTAGAAGGGGTAATGAAAGTACACATCAGAGACTGCAAAATCAATCAGTAGTTAGTTCTAAGCAGTGTTTGTCAGGTGTTTCTGTTACATCAAGCATAAAGTATTTGTAACAGAAACCTGATCGACAGATTTGTAATGCAGCATCATTACATCATAAATTCCGGTAGAACTTTTGTAACCAGAATAAATGATTCTTTCTTTTCCCTGATACAGTCTGCAGCAGAAAACATTTGTGCAAATATTATTATTTTCAATTCTGTTTCAAAATCATGTTTCCGATGTTTGAGATATCAAGGAACTGGTCTAAACTTAACATGAGAAGCCTAGAAAAGCATTAGATAAAGAATAATACTTAACCCATTCCATGTTATTGATGTCACCTGACAATTTTGTAGGCAAACAGATGATTTATGATAACAGTGTTGACAAAGAAGAAACTGATAAAAGAAGCAATTGCTCCTTTCTTTGCAATATATTCAACCTTGCAGTCAATAAAATAAACTTTTGAAATTCACAAAAGATTATGTAATAATTACATGTAAATTTACACTGGCCAAAGAAAATTCTTCACGGGTCCAAACCAAATGTTACTGGCCAGGGACAATAGCAACAGACTGCCGTGAATCAAATTAAACCTGCAATACACTAAGTCTTGATGTTACACATTTTTCCTCAGATACTTTCAAATCAGAAGACTCTTAGTCTTAGCATACTGATTTATAAACAAGAGGGCCATGATTGTTCACAACCACATAGTTAATCACAATAACTCATTTTGCAGTTAGGTAAGCTTATACTAGTGTTAACAAGATTTGCCTTCAATTTGGCTTAGTGACCTTGTTTTTGACCAAACATGACCCATATTCATATTTGGCCTTTATATCATCAACACAGTCATTTTGACCAAATTTCAACATGCTCAAATTAAAAATATGGCTAAAATGTGTTAACAAGATTTTCCTCGAATTTGGCCTGGATTTAATCTGACATGACACATATTCAAACTAAGCCTAGATATATTCAAAACACCCATTCTGACAAAGTTTCAACATGGTAAAAGTAAAGAAGAACACCGCGTACGGCAAAGACGCTCGACTGATATAAAACAGAAAAAGAGCTGAGCTGAACAAAAATACTGAACCGGACGACCACATCGCCGACGCCAGGGTCATGACAATAGCTCTCGTTTTTTCAAAAGTCGAGCTAAAAATGGCTTCTTTAATGTTAAAAAGATTTTCCTTCAATTTAGTTTAATCTTATTAATTTTAAATCGATTCCAAAACAAACTTTCAGCTTATATAAATCACACTTGATGTCTGCTTCCTGGAGATTTAACCAGTTTGTGTGGAAAAATCCCAAAGGCAGAACCTGCTCATCACAGGATTCGAACCCGGGACCTTTGACAGGACTAGACCTATATTCGATCATAGCCTAGGCTGCTGAAGCAAAATTACAGTCTCTTAACGCTTTCCCTCATACGACAATTCTGCAGCAGACGACTTTGAACATATTTTTAAAAAAAAAAAAAAAATCTATAATTGAATGGATAACCTATGAATAAAAGTGGAAAACATTGTGCAGGCCTGCTATTGGCCCAATATTTCTGGTCCTGAAATTCCGGATTTCAAAGCCTGAAACTGGATTTACAATATAAACAAAGAAGGACAATTCAGGATCTAAAAACCTGAAATCAGGAGCAGGCCTGGTGGCAAAAGGAGAGATTGCTCGTTTTGAGCAATTTCTTCTTTTGTCACTATGTTTTTAAAAAGCCGTCTGCTGCAGAGGCATCAGAAAGCGTCTATATGTGGGAAAGGGTTAAGAGTGTAAAAAAAAAATCTTCAGTTTTGACTAGTGACATAGTTTTTGACCAAACATGACCTATATTTGAACTTCCTCCAGTG
The DNA here is from genome assembly GCA_031761405.1 of Serripes groenlandicus. NCBI lineage: Eukaryota > Metazoa > Mollusca > Bivalvia > Cardiida > Cardiidae > Serripes > Serripes groenlandicus. The sequence goes on from JASEVX010000004.1 coordinate 34,728,032, forward strand.
TTCACAAAATTTTTCTTCAATCTGACCTAGTTTCAGACCTGACATGACCCATATTCAAACATTCTGACAAACTTTCAAGCTGATGAAGCAAAAAATGCATCATTGAGTGTTAATAAGATTTTCCATCAAATTGACTGAGTGACCTAGTTTGGCCTTACATGACCCAGTTTCAAAATTGGCCAAGATTTGATAGAGATCTAAGAGATTTGTGTCCTGATGAACTTTCAAGAAGATATGATGCAAAATGTTTCCTGTAGAGTGTTCACAAGGCAATTGTTGACGACGCATGATGGATGACTGAAGGCGGAGCTATTTCTCCTTTTGCCACTATGTTTTTAAAAGTCACCTCCTGAAGAGGCATCAGAAAGCATGATCTATATATATGGGAATGAGTTAACAACAAAAAGCAATACTGAGAAAGAGTGCTAACATATATGCTGTATAAAACACCATGTATAATCAACAAGGCCTCTGAAAAAAAAAATCCAACTGAATACCATAAGACATGCACACTTCTGTTGATAATGAAGCTTCCTAGAAAATTTCGTGGAATTCAACCCAGCAGTTGCTGAGAAATAATGCAGACAACAAAATTACTGACCCTCAGGCCCTTAGATACAGTGGCTCATATATATATTATTAGTTATTTGGTCTGTTACTGACCCACTACGGAAAAATAGGGGGTCTGTGGAATTTATAGGGGGCGAGGCGTTAGCCGAGTCCCCCTATACATTCAACATACCCCCTATTTTTCAGTAGTGGGTCAGTAACAGACCAAATAACTGATTTATTTCATCGACCACCTTTCATGAGCAAAGAAAATGATACTCTTTCATTTACATTAACATTTACAATATTTCTAGATGAAATTTACGGGTTTTGGCGCCAAATCACTAGCGTTATGACGTCAAACCGATGACGTGACGTCATTTTCCTAGTATTTGGTCCCAGTATTTTTAAAATTCCTAGTACTAAACCCACTTTAATAATGAAATGAAACAATATCAATTTGTTTTGTTCATGAAAGGTGGTTGATGAAATAAATCAGTTATAAATGGTCTGTTACTGACCCACTAAGGGAAAAAAAAAATTAACAAGCGTAGGACATGCATTATTTCTATACATTCATTGATTTTTTTTTTTTCTATGGAAAGGGAAGTTACTTTGCATGATATTCAACTTCGTAGTCGTTATGATATATATATTGTAAACAAATCGCTATTAAAAATATCAAGATATTATACAGTATATAGATCTATTTTAACATAGGCAACTGAAAAAAACTTCCAGTCAGCTTGATCTGAGAATAGAAGCCATATTGAATTTATTCACCCCCTATAGAAATATAGGGGGTGTGCACGTGACAGGCTTTAACCAATGAAATTGCTAGAATTTCGTGGGAGGCGAAATAACAAACTTTATGTGTATGTGGGGTTTATAATGATCCAACAGAGGCTCAAACCTAAAACCTCTTGATCTAAGGAAAACATCATACAAATGGTGTTTTACATCACTTTCAATGGTCTTTCAGTCATATCACTGCATATCATGGGTAAATAACATATATATATACCACTGATGCAGGGTTCGAAATAAGCAGAAGAAAGTAGCAAATTTGCTACTTAAAATGTCGGGTAGCAAAAACGGCCCAGTTTCGTTTTCAATTGATGTTTCTGTTCCTATATGTGTGTATTCAAGTTAAATTACCAACTTTTTTTTACAAATCTCAATCCAAGTCATTAGAAAAACTAAATTAAAGGTAATAATTGCTTATGTTATTGTTATTGTTTATCATGATGATGCTAATGCTACCTAAAAGATGAATTTGCTACCTACTTTCAAAGCAGATAGCCAAATAAAAGTTAATTGTAAACCCTGCACGGAGGCCTACACATCAGTTGTGACCCTGAGCACCAAGGTGGATAGCCACTACTACCTTATTTATTTATTGGGGTTTTACGCCGCTTTCAACATTATTTCAGTTATATCACGGCGACAGTTCACTTATTCGTGATCCCTGGGTAAACAAACCAGTACTAGGCTAGAAAATGTGCCTTGCCCAAGGGCACTCCACCATGACCGTAGTGCCGCGACTGGGGATCGAACCCGGGACACCCGGTTTCGAAATCCCCGACGCTAACCACTCAACCACAGTGGATTCCTTCACTACTACCTTTGTTATAGTCTTTGATAAAACCTGATCTCTCACACTACAGGGGTGAGCACATTTCACTGAAATAAAGAAAACTCAAATGTTCAAAGACTACTTACTTCCACTTCCTCCCCTTCTTTATATTCTGCCTTTTCAACCTTCACTGGCACTTGTCTAGCCTCAGTAAATTTCACTGTTTTTTCTGGCTGCCAACTGAAATATTTGTGTTATAAATAATAATTGGAATCTTAGAAACGCTAACTGTTTCCCACAAACAAATCTGCAGCAGACGACTTGGAAAACATTTTGGCAAAATAGTGGAAAAAGTTATCTGTAGCACTCTATAAAGCAATGTTTAATTATTGAAAACTATGTGGAAAACAGAAACGGCTTGATGTGAACTCCTCTTATATAGTTTAACATGGTGCAATGAAACAAGAAGTGTTCCTCATTCTCAATATAATTTGACATTTTGGATAAATGTGCTGATCATATGGTATATTGTTATATCTTCCAGTGTTGGAATGTATGCCAGAAAGGGTTAGAGAGTATTGAGGTTAAGTAACCCTTTTCCTTATAAATATGACTATTGGCACCTCTGTAGCATGCAACTCTTTCAAACATTATGAAAAAAGAGCAGAAATTGCTCAAATTTCCTTCTTTTTCTTAAAATGTTTTCAACTCGGTATTAAATTTAGTCTATATACAGGTTACTTGGATGTGGTTTTTCTATCCTCAGATAGTTCTAAAGCAGGCACTTCATAAAGCATCATATCAGGTAAAAGTTAAAAGATCTGATACATTCCTGACAAGAACGGAGGAGCATGGTAGGCTAGCAATACTTATCTGAATTCCTTTTTCAAAAGAAAGCGTCATTAAGTATCACAGATATTGAGGTTACATAGGTAACCATTATTCATTTAAAACACCAGCTCCGTTAATTTTGCTTCAAAACTTCTTGTAAAACTTTTCTAAAAAGAGCATCACAGATGATTCAAAAACCCTTAAATTGGCAATTTGTACATGTATTTTAGTCACTATGACCTTGACCTAGGTCAATAAAGCAGTAAACCATCTATGGCTTAAGCTCTCTTGACACTGAACCTGAATATGAAGAATGAAGGGAATCCGCCTGGAGCAATGACATCGATTCACAGAGGAATTATAGAGAATGACTATGACCTTTTACCTATGACAGTAAAACATGAACCATTACACTAAGCCTGCACATGAAGTTTGAAGGAATGTTGTCCACAAATGAAAGTGTCATTGTGATGAAGTTGTTTAGTAAAGGTGTACAGAGCGCCCACATCATTAGGGTACTTATTTTTATACCTGTTGACTGATCCCTTTATCCCCTAGAAACCATCGTCATGAGGGGATAATAAGAATTGCATGATGTATGCTTACATACAAGAACTACATAATAATGTTTGCTCATCACTTGAATGGCAGTTTGTAACTTTTTAAAAGAATAAAGTATAAAGTTTTCAAAGAAGCTGTACTTACTCATTTTCAAAAGAAACTGTTAGCTCATCTTCGTCTATATTCTTTATATATGCCTGCAAAAGATTTTTATTTTTATAATTTATTTAACCAAGCACGGCAATTGATTTGTATGAATAAGATTTAAATTATCTTTTTCATATCAATAGAAATACATGACGTTTGTTTTTGTCCATGGATCATGGATATTGATCCCTTTTGATGTCCGAAAGTACTTTTTGAAAGATGTGGACAAATTCAAGAACATAAGAAGAGGCCAATGATGGCCATGAATCATTTGTCAAAGCTTTTAATTAGTTACACAGTTGTTTACAACCAAGATTCATAATTATAGGCCCAACAAATGTTTCGACAACATTTCATGAAAGTTACAAAATCTCCAGCGTTAAAATGTGCATATTATCCAGAGACATATTATAAATACATAGATAAAGCATCATCTTGACATCTCGCATTATCAAGAATATGGTGAGAACCTAGCAGACATAGTATGCTTGATAAAAAATAACAAGCGTCTGATTAATGCAGATTTTAACTGCATTTAAACAGATTTGATTTAGTCATTTACAGATCCAATTTTTTACAGAGATTTTATTTGTTTTGTAATAAAAGGAAAAGTGTCATGTCTCATAAACGTAGTAAGATTTGCTTACGAATAATGCATTAAAGTAAAAACTAATTATGTCCTTTCCTTATTAAATAGTAACCCAGGTTTTTAAAAGGCCTTTTCCGAGGCTCTTATGGCATAATGCTGGCCTAAGCCTTAACCCTTTCCCTCATATAGATGCTTTCTGACGCCTCTGCAGCAGATGGCTTTTTAAAAACATAGTGACAAAAGAAGAAATTGCTCAAAACGAGCAATTTCTCCTTTTGCCACAATGTTTTCCACTTGTAGTCATAGGTTATCCATTCAATTAAAGAGATTTTCCATTTTTTAACAAAATATGTTCAAAGTTGTTTGCTGCAGAATTGTCGTATGAGGGAAAGGGTTAAACAAATTATCGATGTTTCAAAACTTTAATAAGCATTTTTTCCCCACAAATTTAACAATTAAACAAGAAACCGCTGAAGACGGTAAGGCCGGATTGTCGGCAATTTGACCTTGAAAATTCACAAACCAAGGTCAAAGTAACCATAGAAATCAATAGAACTTGTTACTGGTTATCTTCAGGCAAAGTTTCAAGTTTGTAACCCTTTCCAGTGCTGAGATTTTGACAGACGGACATCGACAATCTATAGACCGGAATTGCTAGAGCAATCCGGCCAAAAATGACTAAAGCCATGAGCAGCAAAGCTAAAATCACATTTTGAAGTGAGAAACTGTTAGAATAAAGTGAAATTGGAGTTACTCACTTACTGCATGAAACCCTTTTCAATGTGGGGTGTCATACCACAGACAGAACTAGTTGATAAATAAGTCACTTCACATGACTTGACAAACACATATCGCCATACCACAAGATTTTAGAAGATCTGTCTTTTTTTGGCAAAATTGGGAACTTTTTCATTTTGAACTTATGATTAGGAATTTTTATTGAAAAATTGGGAATAAAACATAGTTTTTGCCATTGGGAACATGAACGTACTGGCTATAAAAATTACAAAAAAAAAATGGATTTATATGTCTGATATATATAATCAATTATTTTCAAAAAGTAGTGAATTGGTTGGTGACATTCTCCGATGATAATCATTAATTTGGTTCACTATGTTAATGTCCTGTGTACAAAGTCTAAAGCTTTATGTAGATTGTAAAGGTTAATTGATTCCACTTTAAACAAATCAATATACAACGGATATAATAACAACTAATATGCGCTGCATGCCACTTGTTATTGAACTTATTCTCAGTATAAAATAGCTGCCCATCTCAACGATGTTAAATGGATGCAACAGAAAAATAACAGTTGCACATTTACCATCTGGACAAGTCTTTACTTATCTTAGGCAAACAACCCTTGGTAAACCTTTTCCTCATATAAACGCTTTCTGACGCCTCTGCAGCAGACGGCTTTTGAAAACATAGTGACAAAAGAAGCAATTGCTAAAAACGAGCAATTTCAACCTTTGCCACAATGTTTTCCACTTTTAATCATAGGTTTTTCTATTTTTTAACCAAATATGCTCAAAGTCGTCTGCTGCAGAATTGTCCTATGATGGAAAGGGGTAAATAATATGAGAAGGCGAAAGTTACTTCTTTTTTTTTAAATGTTTTGTTCTTGATTCTTCTTTGTGATCGTACATAATTCATGATTGATTCACAAATAAATCATACATTTACTGCAGTTTTTAGGAACTCGTCAAACTTGCAGAATGGTTTTACATATTATCCATTCCAAGAACTTGTCGATACTGATTTCGAAAGTAAAGTACCATGCCAAACACAAAACTTTGGAATTCCAATTTTGGCAATCAAGTTACGGAGTAAATTTGATGAAAATTTAAATCGATATAGACCACAAGTTTTGAAAATATTGAACCTATAAACTACTTTCGTTGGCTAATGGTGACTAAACAACCATTAAGTCTACATTTACCTTGTAGTAAGCACCATTCCCTAATCGTACTTCGACCGCTAGATCTTCCATTTTGAGACAAAGTGCGTTATGGGAAAACCGGGGAGAGGTTGTCGGCATCCCGCGCTATTTCATTGTAACATAGAAAAGTAAGCCGGGATACAGAATAGGTCAACATAGACGGGTTTGCCGTAAAATTCTTCTCTCATATTGTTAGAGATAGATGGGTACATATATCTAACCAGACAAGAAAACAAAAATGGTAGCAGGTTGGAGTAAACCTGTGACAGCTGCAGTTTTATTTCTCAAATTGTGACTAACACTGGTTACGATGAAAATTATTCGATAAATCTTAACCGGAAAAACATCTTGTCGAACAAATACAGTAATAAACATGTCGTCTGATAGTGAATTAGATGAGTTTTTCGACGCAGAAGATATTACACCGAATAAGTAAGAAATATTTTTGTGCCATTTTAGGGGGTTATCGAATTGTTTTTAAAAGTAAGTTAAACGTTGAAAGATGTTTATATGAGATTAGTCTTATTCATGTTTGGAATACTTAATGACAGATGAGATCAGATATATCGGAATACAGTAACTTCGGGGTGCAGGTCGAAGCGTACCACTGTCTTATCGTACAACTGCCTTTACGTACCATTTCAGGACGAAGCGTACCACATATAGATTATATAGTAGTAGATGGTAGGGCGCTCGATAATAGGTGTGAATAACAAGTGTCATTTACCTGGTGGGGCGCTCGATAATAAGTTAATACGTGTGAATAACTGAATTAAATGGCGAAAAAACAAATACGTGTGAATAACTGAATTAAATGGGGGAAAAACACATAGATCGATTTCTGTTTTTGAATAAGCATTTTATTTTTGTCATAATTAATTAATACATTTTACATATATAGCACATTTTAACATTTTATAAATATAGCTCATTTTACATATATATATACATTTTTTTACTCCTCTTCGCCGTGGTCATCAACTCTGGGGATAGGACCATGGCCTATCAGATTGCTACAATCTCTTAGCAGCTTCGAAGTTGTATATTCTTCTTCTTCTTCATATTGGTCCCACAGATCGAACAGACGTCCGTGTATTTTGGCGTATTTCTTAAGTTGATTTCTCGTCACAAGATTTTCGGACACCAGTTGTACTGTTATAGAGACATCTTGTGCCTCGGCTCGCAGGAGTGGAACCAAAACGTAGAACTGGAGGCTGCTGCCGTTCGCTCTTGAGTTTAGGCCTCTATGCCAACCTGTAAAGATAAAAGTGAACTATTAAATATATATGCATGTTTGTATTTATACTTCATTTCAGTAACGATCCAGTAACAAGTAAAATAGTACAAAATAGATTATTTAATTTATCTGTTTAAGAACAGAACAGAACCGAACATATTTAATTTGACTTATACAAAGTACATGCATCTCGTCATACATGAATTAACACAAATCAAACACGGTTACATCAAGACACTTAGTAAGAATGTTAAATTAAGGATACATACCTTCAACGTCATTGTTGGTTCTCACGGTCTCGCGGAACACAGACCAATGTTCCGGTAGCCAGATGTTGCCTTCCACCCATGTATTTCTCACATACTGGATTAGGTTGAGGACTTGTTCGTTGCCCCCCTGGTCAGCGAGTTCGTTCAGGCTGTCGAAGGCACCCATCACGTGTAATGCGGGCAGGAATGGAAGTGCTAGGACTTTCCTGATAAAGGCGTATGTTGACCCCCCTTCTGTGTAGGTAGTACTGAGACCCAGACACACTACCATGCAATAAATGCACTGGGTCCAACCTCGGATGACGGTTCTCTGAAAAACCTGGCGGACGGCCTGCCATGCCGCTGAAAAATACAGAAAAACAACGTTAGAACATAGTATTACATACAAGTCATACAGAAGTCAAAATAAATGTTTACGATTACGGATTTCAACATAAGAAATTAGCGGACATGTTTGTGTGGCAACATAATAATGATCATAATTATCCTAAGAAAATGCAGATTGGGATAGTTTATTTAAGGATAGTTACCTGCTTCGAAGTCAAGCATAAACCATTCCATATTTGGTTGTTCTGGTTCGAATTTCTTTAGAAGGGCCTCGAACACCTGGAATATAGAGAAACAAAATTAATATGCATGAAATACATTAAATATGCATCATATCATATTTATATTGAAAACGTATGAAATCATATTTAAGAGCAATTAACATGAAACATGATGAGATTTCAGTTATTTATCGTCAATTGAAATTTATAGACCCCTTGTACCATATTCTCGGTATTGTTCAATTTCTTGTGTTATCTCGACGTTAATCTATTAAGATGTTAAGATATTTCTTGTTTCACATATATTATACATCCCATAAATGATGATTAAATTACTTAAACTACTTACTCGTCTTCAATTCGGGGCGGATGTTGAAGTTCGACTTCCACATTGAACGACGTATCTGGGATACGTGACGGCTCAATCTGTATCATGGAGTCATGTTCTGTGGGTAGTGCTGGTGGAATATGAAGCTGTGATCTGTTAGTTGTGCTGTCAGCAGCATAGTCTGTGCTGTCAGCAGCATAGTCTGTGAGTGTGATATCAGCGGCAATTGTGTCTGTTGATGCTGATCTACATTCTACGCAAGACCATTCAAGATTGATCTGCCCCCTCTGCAACTGACGATACTGAGCATGTGTGATCCCTGCAATAAAAATACAAATAAATAACACATGTCTTTCTTCGAAATTAGATCAATTCAAAATTTAATTTATTATTATTCTCGCTATATTGTAAAATGAATAGATGCAAATTAGACAAGATGAACACTGGAATTTAAATAACAACAACATGTAGTTAAATCATAGACGTATTTTAATTCATAAATATAATTTATTGGTTAAATGCATAAATATTATTTACATATGGCATTTATAGGTGCCTAGAAATAAAAAAATCAATAACATAATATACTTTTTAACAGTTTAACAAACAATACATTAATATTATTAAAAAATAATATACATAATACACCTTTTAACAGTTTAGCAAACAATACATTAATATTATTAAAATTTCACTATAATCTATATGTGGTACGCTTCGTCCTGGTACGGTAAGGCAGTGGTACGCTTCGTCCGACATTCGTAACTTCGTACCCTAGTCATTTTGTACCCTCTCCATTTAAATAATTTCGTACCCTAGTTATTTTGTACCCTCTATATTATTAATTCCTACAAATCTTGTATTACTGGAAAATGCAGGTAGGCATTATAATGGAGAAATTGTTAATAAATGCAAACTTACATTGACAGTGTTCCAACCACCTTTTCAAACTGGTTTTTTTTGGCACCCCCAACTAACTGATATTTTTATAAAGTGGGGGTTTTCTGAAAAAATTGGGGGTGCCATTTTTGTTTACATGTAATGTTGATGAGAACGAAGTGAAAATGTTAATAAACACTCATAATCATATCACATTTTTATTTTATTTCTATGGACATATCAATAAATGACAGTTTAATTGCTAAAAAGAGTTGAAACAAATGAGCAATTTATCTTTTTGCTATTGTTTTTTAATTGGAAACAGGAATCTAGAGTATCATTCTTGATTCCTGCGTGGAATCATTTTAAATTATTTTGCTAGGATCGAATGTTTTGAAAACTTATATGAATGCTGTCATATAAATCGTACAAGCTGCCCTGTTTCAGTGACTGACCTAAATAGGTGACCTTGTTGTTTTTCAAAATTATGCTCTTCAATTTGAAGAGTTCTGTGGTATCAATGTTTTTTGGGTCTCAAGTGTAATATAAATACAGAAATGATTTTTTGGATAGGTCACAGTCCTTTTTATCATGTAGACGATGTGCTTTAAGTGCAAAAACATCCAATTTTAATATCTCCGTAGTGAAATACAACTTGGGAAAAACCCAAAATATCCACGTGACCATTCCACCCAATCTTATATGCCATATGTAAATCAAAGCAAATTTTAGACTTCCAAAAGCCCAAATGTATGCAGTAAACATCATCAATATTGGGGCCGTTGAATACGCATGCGCACATGACATGTATCGATTGTAAACTTCCGCTAATATTGCAAAACTGAAAGCACTCGGTAAATCTCGAAAACACACTGCAATTACCGCGATTTGTCAAAGATCATCGATTAGAAATGCGTATTATTCGGCCCAAACATTTTACTCGCAAAAATATAATGGTGCCTGAAATCTCACCCTGCAATTTCAAACCCTGTAAAAATGTATCGCATGGATGAATATATGAGAAACGCTATGCTGTGTAGTAGATTTCCAAATAAGGAGATGTTTACTACAGCTTCAAGAAAGCGCGCGAAAAAAATGAAAGTTGTTATTTCTTCAAGTAGAAAGCGACTCCATTGGATGAAGCTCTCCTTTTAACTGTCTCGCGAGATTACAAATTAGCAAAGCAACAAATACACAGACACTGATCACGTGGTCAACATACTAGCTACAATATTTGAGTGACTTTATTTATAGAAAGGTCTACACATCCAAGTTTATCTTTCATTCTTTCTCATCATTTGCATATGCATTGTTAGACTTACTTAGGAGCATTTCAGCTTATTTATTCAGTGATTTTCTGTGCGCGACAGTCACGTATGCTCTCTGATTGATTAAAAAATACTTGCGTGACTTTTGAAATCTGTGCGTGAAAAACGCACAGATGTACGTGAATGGGAACACTGCTTGAACATTCGTTCCGTCTAACTATTTAATATATCCAACACATTAAATACACAAAACTTCACTTTGCGTATTTATTTCACGTTATAAAAGGTTATATGATGGCACATTAACTACATGATTTTGGCAATTAATATTATTGCATTTGATATGTGATAATCAATGTTAATTAAGAACGCATGCACAGTTAAAAGTTAAACCTTTATTTTTTATTCGAATGACTTACCAACTGTGAAAGATGTCTTTATCACTTTATTTGATGCACCGCATATTTAATTAATTGTATCTTTATTATATCGATTCCTAAGTATTTAAGTTGAGGAATAATATAGAGCGTACAAAATAACTTGGGTACGAAATTACCGAAATATAGAGGGTACAAAATAACTAGGGTACGAAGTTACTGTCTCCCGATATATCTAGATAAATTCAGAGAGTTCATAATTATGCAAATTCACCTGACATTTTTTTTTACAGAGATGTGAAACTCTGATAATGCCAAGTAAAATTAATCAAGCTAAAATCTGGCAGGTATGGCAAGAGGTTTAAGTCATGTAATTACAAATTCAGCAACTACTGAACTAGTCATGTCTGCGATATGACACCCCGCTGTCATGCATGCCCACTGTTTAAGAACATGTAGATTAACTCAAGAAATCCCTTTATTTGAACTTCTCATTTCAAGCTGTGATTTGCACAGTTCGTGTTTTGTAAACTTCAGGGTATAAACAGACGTTAAAAAAGGTGTATCGAAGATTTGATAAGTAGCAGTATTTTGCCAATTGTTTTAAAGCCAAGCAGCCCATATACGCCATTAGGGCAGCAATAGTACCCTGTGTAACTATTTAATAAGGAAAGGGAATACTAACTTATTAATTATGCATTATCAATAAGTGGACGTTTATGAAGCAATGCCAATAACAATGTGTTTTTCCCCTTTATTATATAACAGTTATAACTTAAACTTTCAAAGATGGTGTGGCAAAATTAGAGTGATACAAAAGTACAGGACTTGGAAATTATTTGTGCTCATTTTTCTCAGGGTACCATCCTATGCCAGTATCAAGCCTCAGTTAGTATAAATACCGAAATGAATGAATTAGCTTCTGAATCTGATCGTTCAAGAGGCAACTTAATCTTACAGCAGGTTATGGATTCGGTTAACCCTTTCCCTCATACGACAATTCTGCAGCAGACGACTTTGAAAGTATTTTGTCAAAACATAGAAAATCTCCATAATTGAATGGATAACCTATGACAAATAGTGGAAAACATTGTGGCGAAAGGAGAAATTGCACGTTTTGTGCAATTTCTTCTTTTGTCACTATGTTTTCAAAAAGCCGTCTGCTGCAGAGGCGTCAGAAAGCGTCTATATGAGGGAAAGGGTTAAAGTAAAAAATCAGCCATCCTAGCAAAAAGTAGTAAGTAAGATTCAAAAATTTAAAATATGAAAATAACTAAGATATTTTCTGAAAGTTTAAACATTCTTTTTTTTCAGTAGATAAAAAGAAAATGAAATGGAATTCACAACACGTTTTCATAATCCGTGTTCCTTTTGAATAAAATCAGTGAAGTGACTCTTTATTTTGGGGACAATACCTTGACCTTTTAACCCTACCCACATCCAGTCACTTTCTGACTCCTCTGCAGCAGATGAATTGTGAAGTCATTAATGTGACAAACGGAGGAATTGTTCATCTTGAGTGATTTCACCTCCTGCCACAATGCTTTCAACTGTTTTCAGTAATTATATGGTTTATACCTTTGTCTTTATAATAAAGACGCAGTGGTATATCTTTTAGAGCATCTGCCTCATGAGACCCTGAATCAATTTCCATTTATTTCAAAAACCTGTTACGGTCAGTTTTTGAGTGATGCAGCTCAAATAAGGTAGCAGGCTTGGTTTTCACCCAATAATTCACAATGTTTACAAACTAATCAGATTAACTTTTGTTTTCATAGTTCACATTCTCCTGTTATCAGTGAATGTACTATAAAGTACGCTGTAGACCCTTACCCACATACAACAGTTCTGCAGTATTTTGTCAAAACATAGAAAATCTCCATAATTTAATGGATAACCTGTGACAAAAAGTGGAAAACATTGTGGCAAAAGGAGAAATTGCACGTTTTGTGCAATTTCTTCTTTTGTCACTATGTTTTCAAAAAGCCGTCTGCTGCAGAGGCGTCAGAAAGTGTCTATATGAGAGAAAGGGATAAAGCTGAAGGCCCTTTCCAACATACAACAGATCTGAACTTCATACTGAAGCAAATTAATTTGAAAATATGGAAAAAATATGGAAAAATCTCCATAAATGAAAGTTAAAGTATAATTATCGAATATATACCTATTTGGAAACTTTGTGGCAAAAGGAGAAAATGCTCATTTTGTCTTCAAAAGTCGTCTTCTGTAGACACCTAACTGTGTCAGAGTAGAGAAGGGATTGCCTTTGGGTTCCTGACCTGATAACTGACCAACATAACTTTAACCCTTTCCCTCATATAGACGCTTTCTGACGCCTCTGCAGCAGACGGATTTTTGAAAACATAGTGTCAAAAGAAGAAATTGCTCAAAACGAGCAATTTCTCCTTTTGCCACAATGTTTTCCACTTTTCGTCATAGGTTTTTGAAAAAATATGTTCAAAGTTGTCTGCTGCAGAATTGTTGTATGTGGGAAAGGGATAATCAGTAAACAACCATTATTGAATCATTTCAACCCTTTCCCTCATGCAAACACATCTGCAGGAGAAGACTGAACTCATTCTTGCAAAAATTAGGAATTGGTCATAGTGAGCATTTTCTCCTTTTGCCAAGACGTTAATTGTTTTTAACTCTATAAATGAAATTATTATTAATGAAATATAGAAATTAGAATTGAATTTATTATGACAAAAGGAGGAAATTTCTAAACTCAATAATTATACATTTATTGTGTAAGTAAAATGTTCATACATAACTACTGTAGTATAACCTTTTCCCTCATATAGACGCTTTCGGACGCCTCTGCAGCAGACAGCTTTTTGAAAACATAGTGACAAAAGAAGAAATTGCACAAAACGTGCAATTTCTCCTTTTGCCACAATGTTTTCCACTTTTAGTCATAGGTTATCCATTAATTATAGAGTTTTTCTATATTTTGATATATATATATAGTCGCGGCACTACGGTCATAGTGGAGTGCCCTTGGGCAAGGCACATTTTCTAGCCTAGTACTGGTTTGTTTACCCAGGGAACATGAATAATTGAATTTAATTGCGCGCTAAATGACCTTAGCTGTCGATGCGCCATAAAACAATATACATTATAGGTTATCCATTCAATTAAAGAGATTTTCTATGTTTTGACAAAATACGTTCAAAGTCGTCTGCTGCAGAATTGTCATATGAGGGAAAGTGATAAACAACTTTTTCACAATGAAGGCCTCACCCAGCAAAGCTAAGCTTAATGCTGTCTTGCGAAAGATTTGGTTTCAAACTTTTGGCTACATATTTTGGAAGTTGTTGCTTCATATTTTTAAGTATAAATTACTTTTGGAAAAATAGAAACATTCTTATTAAGAGCAATATCTTGTTTTCTCACTATGTTTTCAAAAGATGGAAGCTTCAGAGGTGTTAAAGGTAGTCTAGACTGCATCAGGGTATATAACTTTAAAAGTGGTAGTAGTGTATTTCCATTCTTGATTGGGGGCTTAGCATTATGACCGACTTACTGGTGTCTGGATTAATGGTCCAGAAGTCCTGATTACTTAACCAGAAAATGCCATGACATTTATAACTGAAAAAAATTTTGAAAGCGACATTTGAATCAAATCAAACATAACAAATTAAAGTCTTAAAGTTTAATTTTCTAATATTCCAGGTGTTTCTTTGAGTCTGAGATCCTTAATTATACCCCCCCACAAACAAGTTTTTTTTGGGGGGGGGGGGGGGGGGGGGGTATATAGGAAATAGGAATCACCCTGTCCGTCTGTCTGTCTGTCCATATGTCTTGTAAGCGCAACTCCTCCTTAACGGCTGGACCAATTCTGATGAAACTTTACACAGTTGCAGTACACAATCTAAGGATGTGCATGAAGTAAGATTATCCCGGTCGGAAATATATTATGTCCATCCGTCCGTCTGTCTGTCCATATGTCTTGTAAGCGCGGGACGGGGGTATCCTTTTGTGAGTTCACTCACAGTTCTAGTTGTTTTCTGTGCAGACAACCGATAAGAATATATCAGTTAAAAAGATCAGGAAAACGGTTCAATGGTTTACCCTTTACCATATATTATAGACTGAGCTCTAGACAACATGCATTCTCAATGTTCTAAAATCCTTATTTGACCCTATAACCCTATGCTGTGGGTACTCAAAAGAATTGTCTAAATGAGACGATTCTTTGAGTACCAACAACATTGGGTTTTATTTGATAACAAGAAAGATATTGTGTGGAAAAGAGCTGTATACCCCTCCTTATCTGGACCCCTGAATAGACACATAATGACACATCTGCTGCATAGGTAATTGGGAAACATGTAACAAAAGAAGAAATTGCTTATAATGAGCAATTTCTCTTTTGACACACTGTTTCCAACTTGATTGAGCAATTAACCCTTTCCCTCATATAAACGCTTTCTGACGCCTCTGCAGCAGACAGCTTTTTGAAAACATAGTGACAAAAGAAGAAATTGCTCAAGACAAGCAATTTCTCCTTTTGCCACAATGTTTTCCACTTTTTGTGGTTGGTTACCCATTCAATTATAGAGATTTTCCATTTTTAGCTCGACTTTTGAAAAAGACGAGAGCTATTGTCATGACCCTGGCGGCGGCGGCGGCGTGGTCGTCCGGTTAAGGTTTTTTGTTCAGCTCAGCTTTTTTTCTGTTTTCTATCAGTTGGGCGTCTGTGCCGTACGCGGTGCTCTTGTTTGACAAAATATGTTCAAAGTCGTCTGCTGCAAATGTCTTGTATGTGGGAAAGGGTTAAACCTTCATTTATAGAGATGATATATGTTTATCTAGATGCTTTCCATGTCGGCTGCTCCTGGTTTGTTGTATGTGGGAAAGGGTTAAAAGATGATAATGGGTATAAATATTGTTTTAACCCTTTCCCACATATATCCACTTTCTGACGCCTTTGCAGCAGACGACTTTTGAAAACATTGCGCCAAAGAAAGAAATTGCTTAAAACAAGCAATTTCTCCTTTGGTCACAATGTTTTCAACTCTGTTCAATAATTATGATTTGATATATATATAGAAAGTTTCCATACTTATGCCAAGATGTTTTCAAAGTCGTCTGCTGCAGATTTGTTGTATGTGGGAAAGGGTTAGAGGTGATTGGACTGGCCCTACTATAATTGTTGTTGTTTATTTTGCTTTTCAGGTCCATTTTAGAACCAGTTGCTGAAAAGACGGATGAGCTGGATGAGATAGAGGAAGCAGAGAAAGAGCTGTTGCTGTTAAAACGGAAACAGGAACAAAGGTGAGTTTAGCTTTAACCCTTTCCCTCATATAGACGCTTTTTGACGCCTCTGCAGCAGACAGCTTTTTGAAAGCATAGTGACAAAAGAAGAAATTGCTCAAAACAAGCAATTTCTCCTTTTGCCACAATGTTTTGATTGTTTTCCACTTTTAGTCATAGGATGTCCATTCAACTATAGAGATTTTCTATTTTTTGACAAAATATGGTCAAAGTCGTCTGCTGCAGAATTGTCATATGAGGGAAAGGGTTAAATGAGTTAAACTTAGATCGCATTCCTTTATTTATTGTGTAGATATCCACAAGGATCATAACTACAGGGAATCTCATTGTTATTCACCCTTTCCCTCATTTAGACGCTTCCTGACGCCTCTGCAGCAGATGGCTTTTTGAAAACATAGTGACAAAATGAGAAATTGCACAGAGCGTGCAATTTCTCCTTTTGCCACAATGTTTTCCACTTTTTGTCATAGGTTATCCATTCAATTATGGAGATTTTCTATGTTTTGACAAAATACGTTCAAAGTCGTCTGCTGCAGAATTGTCATATGAGGGAAAGGATTAAAGTCGGAAGCAAAATATCAATTACCTACATGAGAGTTTATTTACCTTTGAACTATTGAAAACAGATATTTATTTACACAGATGTTACAAACAAACCAGGTTAAATCACAAGGGAGAAATTTCTTGATTAAAACATTCAATGGTTAAAAATATTATGTATTACATATTATTTACGATCGATGAAAATTGATATCATTTCTTGTAATTATTGTTTAAATTTGATAAAATTCTTTTTTGCATAAACTTTTTCAAAGTCGTCGGCTTCAGATTTGTTGTATTTGAGAAGGGTTAACCCTTTTCCTCATACGACTTTGAACATATTTTGTCAAAAAATAGAAAATCTCTATAATTGAATGGATAACCTATGACTAAAAGTGACTAATTTCTACTTTTGTCACTATGTTTTCAAAAAGCCGTCTGCTGCAGAGGCTTCAGAAAGTGTCATATGAGGGAAAGGGTCGAGGTTTTACTATGATTTTATTCTAACCCTTGTAGGAAATATTAATCTCTTTTTATTTTATGAATTGTAGGCGTAAAAAAGAGGATGATGAATTAAAAAAGAGGTTACACGCCTTGCAGCAGAAAAAACAGGAAACTAAAGAAAAGATACAGGTATATCAACACATTTACTTTAACCCTTTCCCTCATATAGACGCTTTCTGACGCCTCTGCAGCAGACGGCTATTTGAAAACATAGTGACAAAAGAAGAAATTGCACACAACTTGCAATTTCTCCTTTTGACACAAAGTTTTCCACTTTAAGTCATAGGTTATCCATTCAATTATAGAGGTTTTCTACTTTTTTACAAAATACGTTCAAAGTCGTCTGCTGCAGAATTGTCGTATGAGGGAAAGGGTTAAAGTTTATTTGAATACTTGTAGAAAAAAGCACAATTTCTATCATCATTGAAGAACCAAATATTCCATGGAAAACTTGCTTACTGAAGACTTTTCAAAATTGAAAGTAACTTCTTAGTACTGGTAAGATTAACACTAATGGAACTCCTTTTTATACACCCTTCGAAGAAGAGGGGGTATATAAGAGTCACTGTGTCGGGCGGCCGGAAGCTATATTTTGTCCGGCCTATTTCTTACAAACCACTGGGTGGAATTCAATAACATTTTACATGAAGCTTCTATACCAAGAGGAGATGTGCATATCCTAAAGGGGTTACAATGGCATGTTATTTTACAGAGTTATGGCCCTTTTACTTTAAGTCTGTCGGACCGTCAGTCGACCGGAAGCCATATTTTTTCCGGCCTGATTCTTACAAACCACTGGGTGGAATTCAATAACATTTTACATGAAGCTTCTATAAAAAGAGGAGATGTGCATATCCTAAAGGGCTTACAATTGCATGTTATTTTACAGAGTTCTTGCCCTTTTACTTATTAAGTTATGGTGTAGGTCAAGGTGCTGTTTAGGGGGTATTTAACATCTTCAGTGATAGTTCTAGTTTGTGACAGGATTGAAAACTGTCATCAGCAGAGGAATGAAAATTGATCTGCATTATGAAAAGTTTTACCCTTTTTCTTGATGCTTAAATATTTTACAGTTTCTAAGTCTTTGTATTGTCTGCCTTGGCAGTAAGTCACATAGGGATAACTGCTCTGTCCTTTTTTACCACATGTTCTGTCTGTCTGTCATGTTATCAGAAACTGACAGGCTACACTTGTATTTGGAACACTCTTGTTTGTATTCAAAAAAATATTGGCATCTGTACAAAATGTTGAGTCAAATTATATATACAAACGTTGCTCTTATTTACAGATTCCATTAATTGTTTTATAAATGATTGTTTACAGGAGGTGGAGAAAAAAGATTATTTGGAAAGAAGACGACGAAAACATGAAGCACTTCGGCGAAAAATTCACGAGAGAGGAGATGATATCTCCTCGGAGGAAAGTGACACGTCCTCTCATGATTCGGACCTGGATTCCCAATTGTCATCTAAATTGCCATCCAGTGATGATCGCATAAATAGTAACTCGTCCCAATCCCAGTCACGGGAAATCTCACCGCCAGTGTTATCGTCGGAAAAACTTGATAAATACAGTGATATATGTCAAAATAAGAACTCATCTCATCCTGATAAGGAAAAAGTAAACAAACATTTGCATGATTTTGTGTCTGAACAAGATCATTTAAATAACACCACAGATACAATTGATCATAATTTGATTGACCCTAATGACATTGTTGAGAATGTTCTCCATGAAACACAGCTGTTAAATGATGAGAATGAGCCGGATATTATAAAGAGTACCAAAACACGTACCCCACCCTCCACATTACAACAGGCCACACCTCCAATTGTGATAACCACTGCCCACTCAGCTGAAGACAGACCCTCAGTGCAGTTTGTAGAACCAGTAGCTCCACCTCGAAGAAAAAAACAATCGAAAATAGGTTTGGATGAAGTGGACCAAGCACATGTAAGTAGATTTATAAGACAGTTTTAAGATATTTATTTCCTTGTTCATAACTTTATTCAAAGTTGCAACACTTATACCTTGCGATCAGGAGATAAGAACAATACAGGTAACTATAGTTATTTTTTGGATTTCTATTTTTAGCAAACCTGTGCACAAAGTGCAAGGTGAGCTATTGTGATCACATTTTGTCCGGCGTGCATCGTCAACAATTGCCCATGTTAATACTCTACAGGCTACATTTGGCATCCGATCTTCATGAAAGTTTAACAGAACATTCATCTCCATCAAATCTTGGACAAGTTTGAAAATGGGCCATACGAGGTCCAAAAAAAAGGTCACTAGGTCAAATTGAAGGGAAATCTTGATAACACTCTGGGGGCAACATTTTCAACTTGAACATGGGTCATGTCAGGTCAAAAAGTAGGTCACCAGGTCAAATTGAAGAAAAGTCTTGTAAACACTCTGGAGGTCCTATTTGTCAGAAAATGTTTGTCTGAATGATATCTAGGTCAAGTTCGATTATGGGTCAGGTTTGTTCAGAAACTATGTCACTAGGCCAAATTGAAGATAAATCTTGTTAACACTGTAGAAGCTTCAATTTTTGCTACAGCAGCTTCAAATTTGGTCAGAATGTTCATCTTAATGATAACTAGCCCAAGCTTGAATACAGCTTATGCCGGATCAAAAATTAGGTCTTTAGGCCAAATTGATAGAAAATCTTGTTTACACTGGAGGCTGCATTTTTTACTACAGCAGTTTGAAATTTTGTCAAAATGTGTGTCTGAATGATATCTAGGTCAAGTTCGAATATGGGTCACTAGGTCAAATTGAATCGAAAATCTTGTTAACACTCTGGATATTTCAATTTTAACTTGAGCATGTTGAAACTTTTATCAGAATGTTTGTCTTGATGATATCTAGGCCAAGTTCGAATATTGGTCATGTCTGTTCAAAAACTAAGTCACTAGGCCAAATTGAAGGAACATTTTGTTAACACTGTAGAAGACGCATTTCTTTTGCTGCAGCAGCTTCAAATTTGGTCAGAATGTTTATCTGAATGATATCTAGGTCAAGTTCGAATATGGGTCAAATTGGGTCAGAAACTAAATCAATAAAGGAAAATATTGTATAAACTCCGGAGGCAGCAGTTTTACTTTTAGCAAGTTGAAACTTTGTCAGAATATTTGTCTTGTTTATATCTAGTCCATGTTGGAATACGGTATCAGGTAAAACAAATATAGATCACTGGGCCAAAAGAAGGAAAATATTGTTAACGCTGGAGGATGCATGTTGAATCTTTTCAGAATAACTGTCTTGATGTGTTTTGCATTAGGATTCACATTGTATAATTCAGGTGAGCGAACTAGGGCCATCATGGCCCTCTTGTTTCATTTAATTTCCATTATAAAAATTCAATCTTGATTTGTAGGTAGCTTGTGACCTGTGTACAAGAACCATAATTCTAGCATGCTTAGTTATGGCATTATCTCCCTTTTCCTTGTCTCACATATTAGCCAATGTATCTACATCAAACTTGGTATGTAGATAGCAGTGCACACAATTTGTTATTCTAGCATGCATATTTTTGGTATGTTACCCATGTGTGCACTTTTTGGGTCCAGCTATTTTATCACTTAATTTATCATTCAACTTTCACAAACGACACATGTGCTCTATGGAAAACTATTGTTATTTAATTAAAAACTACAGTTGAACAGAAAACTATTTTTTCTATTTAAGATGGCTCTGACCTACAGT
Source organism: Serripes groenlandicus (assembly GCA_031761405.1). NCBI lineage: Eukaryota > Metazoa > Mollusca > Bivalvia > Cardiida > Cardiidae > Serripes > Serripes groenlandicus. The sequence continues at coordinate 34,749,168 of JASEVX010000004.1, forward strand.
GCAAACATAAGTCACACATTTGTTTACCAGATATGGTAGTTGTTAAGTTGTTTGCTTATGAGCAATCTGAAGAAAAATAGACAACTGTTAGTATAATTTTGATACAGAGAAATAGGAGAAATTTCCGGGGTTTTTAGTAAACGGTATTTAGGGTTAGTATTAACCTTTTTCCCACATGCAAGGGCATTTTGACATATCTGCAGCAGACGACTTTGAAATAATCTACAAAAAACAATGGAATGTCTCTGTAAATGAATGTATTATTACTGAAAGAAGTTGAAAACATTATGACAAAGGAAATTCCTCATTTTGAGCAATTTTTTCTTCTTTTGTCACTATGTTTTCAAAAAGCTGTCTGCTGCAGAGGCGTCAAAAAGTGTCTATATGAAAGGCTTGAAAACAAGTTTTCATCTCTATTCATTTAATGGTCAGTTTATTTATTTCATAATATTATATAGTGTTCATATAGAGTGTATGTCAGTTTACCCCTTCCCATATACAACAAATCTGCAGCAGACAACTTTGAAAACATTATCATAAAGTCAAAAATATGAAAACTCTCTGTAAATGAAAGGACAATTAGTGATTAATTTACAAACATTGTGGCAAAAGGAAAAATTTGTTCAGATTGAGTCATTTGCTGCTGAGGTGTTGGATTGTTAGTGTCTGCATGTGGGAAAGGCTTAACCCTTTCCCTCATACAACAATTCTGCAGCAGACGACTTTGAACATATTTTGTCAAATAATAGAAAATCTCTATAATTGAATGGATAACCTATGACTAAAAGTGGAAAACATTGTGGCAAAAGGAGAAATTGCTTGTTTTGAGCAATTTCTTCTTTTGTCACTATATTTTCGAAAAGCTGTCTGCTACAGAAGCGTTAGAAAGCGTCAATATGAGAGAAAGGGTTAAATGTGAGAGAGGAATATCATCTATTCATCAATGTACAGTATTTATATCATTTCTATCTAGTAATAATGCACTATTGAATTGGATTCCTTAGCAAACCAGAGTTCTAGATAAGGATGAGTATACTTATCTTTTACCAACAATATTTCTTTTATTACGTAACTATACCCTACGTAGTGGGTGCTCAAAAGACATGTCTTGCTCAGACGATTCCTTTTCAGAACTCTCAAAGAAGTAGTGTGTCCAGTTTACCCAGCGACGGATCTGTAAGCCTGGACACTTCACAATCTCTTGGACTTCCGTCGGAGACCAGCTTGGCCTCGAATCTAGAAATAGACAAAATTGCCAAAGATTTAGAGCACTCGCTAGATCTCCGTAGTATTATTAAAGGGAAGAAACACATAAAGGCTGAGGTAAGATTGTTTGGTTTTTTGAGACTCGTATGTTCTTGAAGGGTAAGATATTGTGTAAAGTATAAATGTCCTAAAATTTATTTTATTTTTTGTGAGAATTAACCCTTTCAATGCTGATTTGTTTAACCCTTTACCTCATATAGGTGCTTTCTGACGCCTCTGCATCAGACAGCTTTTTGAAAAGATAGTGACAAAAGAAGAAATTGCTCAAAACATGCAATTTCTCCTTTTGACACAATGTTTTCACTTTTTGTCATAGGTTATTCATTCAAGATTTTCCATTTTTTGACAAAATACGTTCAAAGTCGTCTGCTGCAGAATTGTTGTATGAGGTAAAGGGTTAAATGGATTGGTCCAGCTTTGCATCTATAGAAGAGTCGATTGCCAATTCTAGAAATCTCAAGATAAAAAATGTGGAGTTGAGCGGCAAACTGTATAGACCCTGGTTCAGAAGATGTGGATGCGCCGGTGGGCTTGGATCTATACTGGTGGTTTCTGCTTCTCAAAATTTAGTTGCAGTAGTCAAAGGGTTAAATTAACCCTTTCCCTCATATAGACGCTTTCTGAAACCTCTGCAGCAGACAGAAAACATAGTGACAAAAGAGGAAATTGCTTAAAACAAGCAACTTCTCCTTTCGCCACAATGTTTTCCACTTTTAGTCATAGGTTATCCATTCAATTATAGAGATTTTCTATTTTTTTTAAAAATATGTTCAAAGTTGTCTGCTGCTGAATTGTCGTATGAGGGAAAGGGATAAAGGAGTGTAAATGATATAGATTTTTTTTTACAGTAATCAAAAATAATGCATGCAATTTACAAACTCTAAATACTTACATTTCAGGATGCAGAACGAACTGCAGTCAATTCAGATCATGATTCGCCGCAACAGACTCTGGAAGCTGTCGGTAGTAAATCGTCGAGTCTTGAACACAGTTCTGTTGATGGGAAGACCAGTAAGTCATCCAGTCTGGACAGAAAAAGTAAAACTTCAAGTCTTGAAGGTCGAAGAAGTAAATCTACTAGTCTGGAAAGGTAGGAATAGATGACATTTAACACCTTTGTAGGAGACAACTTCTCTGAAAACATCGCGTAGAAAGGAGATATTGCTCAAAATGAGTAAAGTCTCGTTTTCCAACTATGTTACCAACTCCATATTAAACCTTTGCCACATACAACTAAGAGCATATTTTGTCAAAAAATGGAAAATCTCTATAATTGAAAGGATAATCAATGACTATAAGTGGAAAACATTGTGGCAAAAGAAGAAATTGCACATCATCAGCTGCAGAGGCGTCAGAAAGAGTCTATATGAGAGAAGGGGTTAAGAATTGATAAAATCCAGGTTAAAATATGGATATCCTCTATAACAGATATTTAAGTATGATTTTTAAATCGAGTTGAACAATTTTGTCAAAGGGAAAAACTGCTCATCTGAAAAAAAGTCTTGGCATAACTTTGTGAAACCTTTATAACTATAACTGTATTATTGAATAGAGCTTAAAACATTATGGCAGATGGCGAAAACATGCAATATGAGCAATTTCTCCTTTTGCCACAATGTTTTTGAAAGCTGTCTGCTGTAGATATATCAGAATGTGTATGTATGTGGGAAAGAGTGAATCTGTATGTAATTTTCAGGCTGTTTGTATTTTCATAAAAATATGTATCTTTGCAGAGAGGTCAGGGATCATTTCAGTGTCGTCAAGTAATACTAAGAAAATAAATCTGGCAAAAGTCATAGTGTTAGGTGTCTTAAAGCCACATTAATTATTGATTATCTTGAAGGTTTTTTGATAAATAGAAGATAGATATTTCAAATATCAACCATATTAGTAAAAAGATATATAGGATCTGACATGAGTTGTCATTTTATATAGTTTTATTAAACGAGTTCAAGAAATTTGTTATTAAGCGAGCCTTTGGGGAGCTTAATAACAAATTTCTTTGACGAGTTTAATAAAACTTTATGAAATGACAACGAATGTCAGATCCTATATATCTTTTTACTAATATGGTTGATATTTGAAATATCTATCTTCTATTTATCAAAAAACACAAAAAGAAAATCGGTTTCGCTGTCAAGAAAATAGTCCCAACATGTAATACTTAATAGAATGTTAACTTATCACACAAATAGATATTTTTATGACCGATAATGGTCCCTTTACCTCGTCCATCTATCGTGACGTTTGTGTTTACCGGATACACGTTCTTAGCCATTTTATAACATTCGTGGATGAATACACAAATAGTGATTCAGTCATGTTATAGTACACGTGTCACATATAAAGAAATACGTAATGGGTATATTACATTGGATACAAGCATTGTCATGTGATAAATAATTAATATTGAATTGCAGTAAATCATTTGAAATTTAAATAATTGTATGTTTTCAGTAAAAAGAGCTCAAAGTCCTCCAGTTTAGAGAAAGATGAACGGCGTAGATCTCGTAATAACAGTGGCCAGGATTTATCAAGGAAAGAACAAAAAGCATCTCCAAGTATGCCGAAGCTAACTGACGAGGTAAAGTGATCAATTCTTCTTTTCTTGGAAATGATATAACAACATCATTCTGGGACAAAGCCATATAAATTACCTTTTTACCCTTTCCCTCATATAGATGCTTTCTGACGCCTCTGCAGCAGACAGCTTTTTTAAAACATAGTGACAAAAGAAGAAATTGCACAAAACGTGAAATTTCTCCTTTTGCCACAATGTTTTCCTCTTTTTGTCACAAAATATGTTCAAAGTCGTCTGCTGCAGAATTGTCATATGAGGGAAAGGGTTAATATTTAGAGATATGTTTTGTAGCTTCAGTGAATTTCGTCTATAGGAGAGATCATGTTAACATCCTGTAGATGGGCTTGAAGGGTCCCTGTCTGCCGGGCGAGAGCTAATCGTTAAAAAAAAGTTTAATTTTGTGTTCAAGTTTCGCGTTTAAGATGGACCCTATCAATACATGTCGAGTGAGCAACAGCTGCAACACTTCTTTTAAGCATACTTGTACTAAATACACAGAAGAGTTGTTTCTAAACACCATAAGAATCCGCTGTGGTTGAGTGGTTAGCGCCGGGAATCCCGGGTTCGATCCCTAGTTGCGGCACTATGGTCATGGTGGAGTGCCCCTTGGGCAAGGTACATTTTCTAGCCTAGTACTGGTTTGTTTACCCAGGGATCATGAATAAGTGAACTGTCGCCGTGATATAACTGAAATAATGTTGAAAGTGGCATAAAACCCCAATAAATAAATGTAAACACCATGGCATCCACCTCTAAATTTCCTGTTTTGGATGGCTTGTAATTTCACTATGCAGAGATGAATTACTGTCATATTTGAACTATATTCCGTAACTGTAGTGTAATTTGAAAGGATTCTCCACTGTTTAGCTAAGATTGTTTCAAATAAGTTAATTTGTTGTATGTTGGAAATGGTTAACACAATTAAGTGCCATTCTTAGCTCATCTTTTATTTGAAGAAAAAAAATCAGGCTATTGTGACATCTTTGGCATCATCACAAAACTTTACCTCATAACTCAAAAAACATTCATCATTTCCAAATGAAACTTGGTACACATGTTTCCTAGGAACAATACACATGTCTATACTAAGTCACATAACTCTGGCTTTAATAATTAATTAGTAATGCCCCCTTTTTCGACTCTGAAAAAGATAGACGAGCGTTGGCGCTCGCTCTGCAGCGCTCTTGTTACATTTACAGTCCTGGTTGTGGTCAAACTCAAGAACATGCACAGGTCCAGATAAGGAGGGGTATTCAGCTCTTTTCCCCACAATTTTTGTCTTATTATTAAAGCAAACCTTATGTTGTGGGTACTCAAAAGAATGGTCTCACTGAGACGATTCTTTTGAGTACCCACAACATAGGGTTAGATGGTCAAATAAAACGCCTTTTATCTAGAGCTCTCACATGATTCTTTTGAGTACCCACAACATAGGGTTAGATGGTCAAATAAAACGCCTTTTATCTAGAGCTCTAACATGATTTATTCAATCTTTGACCAGGCAAGCTATGCTGTCATGCAGCAATACTGACATTTATCTGCAGCACTAAAGTTTTGCCACAATGTTTTCAACTCTATCTAATAAAATACACTTTCCTTTTTGCCTATAATTAGATGCATTTTCAAAGTGATCTTCGAATTCTATATTGTGAATATTCAAAACAAATATCTAATTTTGAGTATCCACACTAAAGGGGTATAATTACTTAACACTTTCCCTCATACGACAATTCTGCAGCAGACGACTTTGAACATATTTGGTAAAAAAATAGAAAATCTCTATAATTGAATGGATAACCTATGACTAAAACTGGAAAACATTGTGTCAAAAGAAGAAATTGCTTGTTTTGAGCAATTTCTTCTCTTGTCACTATGTTTTCAAAAAGCCGTCTGCTGCAGAGGCGTCAGAAAGCGTCTATATGAGCGAAAGGGTTAACTTGTGGACAAAATGATTCACACATTCATTTTTCATTTTAAAAAAGGAAATCCTAGAGTTAGTGATGGTGAAGAATTTAGACACCGGAGAGTTGGTCCCCCTGAAGGATGCAGAAAATAAGATACAGAAAGCTATGGACCCATTAGTACTTCACATTATTGAAAGGACTAAAGACTTCCAGAGGTAAATTGATTTTAATTGATTATACCCCCAGCTACATACTATATGGGGTCTATATAGGAGTTCGCTTGTCAGTTGGTCGGTCGGTCGGTCGGTCGGTCCGTTGGTCTGTAGACATTTCTTGTGAACACTATTTCTCAGCAACCCTTGGTCAGAATTCAATATAACTTCCATGAATGATTGATACCAAGCCTAGTTGTCCATATTGTCGACGTGTTGCACTGGAATTCTTTTTAAATGAGTTATGGCCCCTTGAATTTCTCATACATATGTATATTGTCAGGCACCAGCTGGGGGTATTCATCACCTTCAGTGATATTTCTAGTTTGAAGCCGTTTTCTTTTACTCAATCAGAGATGCTGTATTAATTTTGATATTCGGAAAAAAATTAAAAAGAAAGAAGTATCATTACTCCATTTCTGTTAGCAATAATCATTGCTCAGAACAGCTCATTATACCCCTCTTCTTCGGAGGTCACTGTGTTGGGCTGTCTGTCTGTCGGTCGGCCGGAAGCCAATTTTGTCCGGCCTATTTCTTACAAACCACTGGGTGGAATCAAATAAAAAATTTAACATGAAGCTTCTATACCAAGAGGAGATGTGCATATCCTAAAGGGGTTACAATTGCATGTTATTTTACAGAGTTATGGCCCTTTTACTTATTAAGTTATGGTTTAGATTAAGGGGGTATTTATCATCTTCAGTGATAGTTCTAGTTAATTCTGTCGCCAAATTTTAATACCAAATAGGGGAAAAGTGTCACATGTTGACACGTTTTGATAGAAGGAAAATTTGGTCAAATGAGCAACTTCTCCTTTAGCCACAATGTTTTCAACTCCATTCAACTACTATACTTTTATGGAATGTAATTTTCCATATTTTACCCTAATCAACTGTTTATCCAAATCTTTATACGCATCCATAGGGGTTTACACTGGCTTGACCCTTTCCCTCATATAGACGCTTTCTAACATCTCTGCAGCAGACAGCTTTTTGAAAACATAGTGACAAAAGAAGAAATTGCTCAAAATGAGCAATTTCTCCTTTTGCCGCACTGATTTCCACTTTTAGTCATAAGTTATCCATTCAATTATAGAGATTTTCCATTTTTTGACAAAATATGTTCAAAGTCGTCTGCTGCAGAATTGTCGTATGAGGGAAAGGGTTAAAACAGCTGGTGAATTTGTCACAGAATACTGTAACATGACTTGTTTCTAACTTCAGTGAAGACACATCAGACAGGGACGAGGATTCTAAATCAATCAGCAGTAAAGCATCAACAACTGAGGGGAAAATTAAACATAGAGGGTAATCTGTTTGTTACTAATCTATTTTTTTTTAGTCCTATAGCTCAGTCGATAGCGACACAGGCTTTCAATCGAGGGGTTGTCTGTTCAAAGCTAGGACAAAGTGGGTGACAGTGGTGCAGAGGTAGAGCGTCGGCCTCTCGTATCAAAGTTCCCTGGTTCAAGTCCCGTGATGAGCGGGTCCTGACTTTTGGACACAAATGGCGCGAGTACTGGTTAAGACATCGAGCGTGATTAATATTATAAGCTGAAAGCTTATTTCGCAATCGATGTAAAATAAATAATGCTTAAATTTAAAAGCTAGGACAACATTCTTTCTGACATTTGTCAAACGTCAATGCAACATGCTTCGTTGGCTAACAGTCTTTTATGAAAAGCAGTCAGTTGCTTGGAAAGAC